>JARQOC010000005.1:489845715-490133215 GCA_033576535.1 Allobates femoralis
ACCGAACTGAATCTGAACCCTAAGGTGTTCGCTCATCTCTAATTTTATGATCCAAGATGCTGGGACTCTAGATGGAGTGGATACATTAGGATTATGGCACCTAAGATGATAAAAACTATATTAGGAAGTTATGTAATTTACATGTAACAGATTTCACACATTTCTGGGTATTTTGTTTTTGAGACACCACTTGAATCATTTGCTGGTCAGTTCAGAATCCAACTTTTTTTGGCCAGAGTTAAGATGTCATTCTATATTACAGATATAATTTTAAATAAATAGACTCTGAGTGATGTGTAATATCCCATGTGATTGTGATCCTGAAATGATTTCAAGGGAACCTGTCACCCCTTTTGGGCATTTTAAACTGTGTCCACCAGCATTAACATAATCATTATTATTATTATTATTATTATAATATTCATTTATATATTATTTATTTATAGAGTACTATTGATTCCATGGTTCTATACATGAGAAAGGGTTACATACAAACAATTTAAAAATACAATGAACAAACTAACAGTGACAGACTGATACAAAGAGAGAGGACCCTGCCTTGCGGGCTTACATTCTACAGGGCAGTGGGGAGAGAGACAGTAGGTTGGGTCCTCTCTGGTGGTGGTGAAGCGCCAGGTCCAGTGGTGGTGGAGTATATATTAGATAATGACCGGCATCACCTGCATGTAAAGGTGCAAGGAAAAAATACGTACACTAAGAGGATATTTGCTGCGATACTAAACTTGATGAGTGTGAACTAGCTATATGGCTATGAAACAGGGCTATGTACAACTAAGATAATGCATTTACTCTTTTTCTTTGTCATATATGCATTATCTTAGATGTACATAGCCCTGTTTCATAGCCATGTAGCTAGTTCACACTCATCATGTTTAGTGTCACAGCAAATATTCTCTCAATGGTGGTAGAGCACCAGGTCCAGTGGTGGTGAGGTGGCACTGTGGTCATTGCAGGCTGTAGGCTGTTCTGAAGAGATGGGTTTTCAAGTTCCGCTTGAAGATTCTGAGTGTGGGGTACAGTCGGACGTTTTGGGGTGCAGAATTCCAGAGAATGGGGGATGCTCGGGCGAAGACTTGCAGGTGGTTAGATGAGGAATGCACCTATGTGAAGGAAATGAGGAGGATAGAAGATTACGATCTGGATGATATCAGGAGATTAGTGCAGAGATATATGGAGGGGACAGATTGTGGACGGCTTTGTAAATTAGTGTTAGTAGTTTGAATTGTATACGTTGGTGAATTGAGAGCCAGTGGAAGGATTTGCAGAGGGGAAAAGTGGAGGAATAGCAAAGAGGGAGGTGGATTAGTTGAGCAGCAGATTTAAGGACAGATTGGAGAGGTGCAAGAGTGTTAGCAAGAAGGCCCCAGAGGAGGAGGTTGCAGTAGTCGAGATGGAAGATTATGTGAGTATGCACTAGTAGTTTAGTAGATTGAGGGTTGAGGAAGGGAAGGATTCTGGAAATATTTTTGAGTTGGAGGCGGCAGGAGGTGGCAAGGGCTTGGATGTGTGGTTTGAAGGATACGGTAGAGTCAAGTGTTACTTCGAGGCTTCAGGTACAGGGCAAAGTGTGATGTCATTTATTGTGATAGATAGATCTGGTAAGAAAGGTGTGTGAGATGGAGGAAAGATGATGAGTTCGGTTTTGTCTACATTGAGTTTAAGGAAGTGAGAATAGATGGCGGATTTGGCTGCTAGACACTTTGGGATTCTGGACAGGAGAGAGGTGACATCTGGGCCAGAGAGATAGATCTGAGTGTCATCAGCATATAGATGATACTGAAAGCCATGGGACTTTATGAGTTGTCCCGGACCAAAGGTATAGATTGTAAAAGGAAGGGACCCCAGGACAGAGCCTTGAGGGACCCCAACAGAGAGGGGTTGGGGCAAGGAGATCATGTGGGAGAGGGAGACGCTAAATGTGTGGTTGGAAAGGTAGGTGGAGAAGTAGGAGAGGACAACGTCAGTGATGCCAATGGATGAGTAGATCTGTAATAGGAGACAGTGGTCAACTGTGTTGAATGCAGAGGACAGGTCTAGAAGGAGGAAGACGGAGAAATGTCTGTTAGCTTTGGCCATGAGTAAGTCGTTAGTAATTTTGGTCAGGGCAGTTTCAGTGGAGTGGTGGGGGTGTCAGCTGGATTGACGGTTGTCAAAGAGAGACTTGGATGAAAGGTGGGATGAGAGTACAGTGTGGACATGCTTTTTGTAGAAGTTTGGAAGCCAACGGGAGCAAGGATATGGGCCAGTAACTAGATGTGGAAGTAGGGTCAAGGGATGGCTTCTTTAAGGTAGGTGTAATTGTTGCATGCTTGAAAGCAGAAGGAAGGGTACCAGAAGTTAGTGTTAGGTTGAAGAGTTGGATTAGGGCTGGGATAAGTGTTGTGGTGAGGTTGGAGAGGAAGTGGGATGGGGTCCAGTGCACAAGTGATGAGGTGCGATCTGGGGGGAAAGTGTGCAAGTTCTCCTTCAGTGATAGAGGGGAGGAGAGTTAGTGGGGGAGGGAAGTGGTCTAATATACATGGGAGTTGTAATGGTTGGTCAGCAAAGACTTGTCTGATCTGACCAATCTTGCAGGTGAAGTGTGTTGCAGTGTTCTGCAGAGATACAAGAAGTAGGAGGGGGCAGTGGGGAGCGGAGGAGGGAGTTAAATGTGTTGAATAACTGCCTTGGGTTGTGGGACAAAGAGGATATGACGGTGATGAAGTAATTCTGTTTAGTGGTGGTGAGTGCTGACTTGAATTTGAGAAGTGCTTGTTTGAAAACTGTGTAGTCTTCTTGCGAGTGTGTTTTCTTCCAGGGTCGCTCAGCAGCCGTAGACGCTCGTGCAGATTTTTAGTAGTGTCTGTGTGCCAGGCTTGTTTGTTGATTTGTCATATTCTGCCCTGAATGAGAGGGGCAGCTGCATCAATAGCTGATGTGAGTGTCGAGTTGAAGAAAGCAGTGGCTTTATCTGAATCGTGGAGTGAGGATATGGCTAATAGTGGTAAAATGGTGTTGAGAGTGTGTGAGCGTCAAGATGTGTGAGGTTTCTGCGAGTGTGTGAGTTGGTGGACACGGGTGGCAGGTAAGGAGCCCAAGGATGAAAAAGTGAGTAGATGGTGGTCAGAGAGGAGGAGAGGGGAGGTTGTGGGTTTAGTTAGGGAGCAGAGGCGGGTGAAGATAAGGTCTAGTGTATGTCTGTCTGTTTAGTTGGCTGTGGAGGACCATTGAGAGAGGTCAAAGGATGAAGCAAGTGACAGAAATTTGGACGCTGTTGTCCGATGGATGTGAATGGGGATGTTGAAGTCGCTCATTATGATGGTGGGAATGTCAGCAGAGAGAAAGTATAGAAGCCAGATGGAAAATTGGTCAAAAAAGGCAGTGGTCGGGCCCAGGGGTCAATAAATGATGACCACTTCAAGGTTGGAAGCAGAGTACATTCGGACAGAGTGTGCTTCAAAAGATGAGAGGATAAGGGAGGTAGGAGGAGGAATTGGGTTGAAGGTGCAGTTGGTAGAAAGGAGAAGACCCATTCCTCCACCATGTTGTTGCCAGTGCGAGGTGTGTGGGAGAAATGAAGTCCGCCGTAATGCAGTGCAGCAGGGGAGGCCATGTCGGAGGGTGTCAGCCATGTTTCTGTGAGGCCCAGGAAGGATAGTCTGAGAGAGGTAAAGAGGTTGTGAATGAAGTGGAGTTTATTACAGATGGAACGGACATTCCAGACCTTTCCACAGAAAGGGGGTGGTGGAATGGGTTTTATATTTAAAAGGTTGCAGCTGTTTCTTGGGAGAAATAGTGGGGAATGTTGGCTGTGGAGGTCCTGAATTGGGTGATATGTCACCAGCTGAGAAGAGAACCAAAGAAAGAGCAAGTAGGTGGGAGAATGAGAATGGCCGGCTTGTTTTGTGTTTCTGCAAGAGAGGTGTGAGATTGAGAAGCAGGTCAGCAGAAGAGCTCAGGAAGGGAGGTAAGAGGGATGGGGAAATAAATATTTATGTTGGGAGTGATGGAGTATGGATGGTAGTGAAAGAGGGTAAGGATTAGTGGAGCAATTACTGTCAGGGCACAACTAAGCATGGTTAAAGTGTTAGTGAGAAAGCAAAGAATTAGATACAGTCAGCAGATGGGTATAGCCATGGTACCTTCTGGTTTCTTCTGGTTTATCTCTGGAATATCTCTGCAGCCCACTTATTGAAATCCCACTTTGGCCTGACAAAGATAAAATTGAAACGTGCATAGGCAGAATTGTTGGGGACACTCTGCAGGACAGCACACATCTATCCTGGGACAATAACAGCACAGGTAATGAAAGGATCAGTCCTATTTAAGATTGTAGGAAATAACGTTAGTGGAGGGGGAGATTAGGACTGTTGATATTCAAACGTCTTATCTATACAGGGAGCTGTATACAAAGTGTGTCTTGCAGGATGTTAACTATATGCTGCCAGAGAAGTATAAATTGAGGTTGAGCCCACCTATACTGTTGTTAAACAAATTTAGCTTACTTTGGTACCTGAATAATTGTAATTTTAATATATATTTTTTAACAATAAAGATAATTTTTATGATGAAATTATTTTGTTTTATCTGTATACTCTGGGGGAGTTGTTTGCAGATGGTTTTGAGATTTCATAACAGACATATGCAAGGCACATAGAGATGGGATGCAGGAGGGATTAGATACAGCAACAGTACAATGAATTCATACCATAACAGACATATGCAAGGCACATAGAGATGGAATGCAAGAGGGATTAGATACAGCAGCAGTACAATGAATTTATACCTGCAAATGAAGAAGATGTATTGTCAGATCAGGACATGACAGGATTAGGAAATGTATCTCAGATATTACATCTCTGGAATATCTCTGCAGTCCACTTACTGAAATACCACTTTGTGAAATCCCACAGTTCACAGCCACAGGCCTGCTGTAATTAATTTATAAATCTTAGGGTGTGCAGAGATGAATCAATTAAGTAGGAGGGAGGGGTCAGAGGGGGAGACAAGACACAACACACCAGGGGAGAATTAGCAGATTGCTGGTAATAGAAACATTTGGGGGCAAATCAGCAAGAGGGAGAGACATAAGCAGGATGAAAGAATTTGGATATTTATAAGCTACAAAGCAGATTGGATGGAGGAAAATGACATACCATAACAGACATATGCAAGGCACATAGAGTAGGGATGCAGGAGGGATTACATAGAGCAGCAGGGCAATGAATTCATACCATAACACACATATGCAAGGCACATAGAGATGGGATGCAGAAGGGATTAGATACAGCAGCAGTATAATGAATTCATACTATAACAGACATACGCAAGGCATATAGAGATGGGATGCAGGAGGGATTAGATACAGCAGCAGTACAATGAATTCATACCATAATGTGGCGCCCCTCTGGCGGGATGCCACAGGGAGGTACTGCACCCCAAACAGAAGGTGTAGTGCCTCCGTAGACGTGGATGAGGAGGAAAATACAGAGTCTGCACCCAAAACATGCTCATAGGACACCTTAGCACAGGGGACTGATATTCAGTAGGTCCCAGGGGGGTGGAGCCTGGAAGAGCGGGAAAACGTGAGTGACAATTACAGACAGTCAGTCAGACAGTGACAGAAGAGAAGAAAGGACGGACGCAGGGGACCCTGTGGTCGTGACAGGAGTGCATCCCTAAGAAAAGACAACCAGACAACGATGGGGGACACTCCAGAACTGGTTGGAGTTGGCTGGAGAGTCCAGGTCAACACCAGTAAACTGGAACCGAGGCGGATAGTTTACGGTTCATCCCAAACCGCAAACCGGTAGGCTGCGAGCCTAAAATTAAGAGCTACAGCACCACAAGACTAAATCCCACTTCTGTCCCAAAGTGGGTCCAAGACACAAACAAGGGAAAGGACTAAATACTGGTGACAGGAGGGATTGTCTTCTCACCACTCCTGTCCGTACCGGAAAGGAGACAGAAGTACCTTTTAGTAACAGACCTGGGAACCGGCGATCGGCCTCTTTACTGTGGTTGACAAAAGAGCTAAAGCAAAACACACAGAACAAGAAAGTTATTGTAGAAACACCTCAGACAGACTCTGGAAAAGCCTCCAAAATCTGCGGCTACAACCCCTGGTGAGCCCGACTGTACCATGTACCCTTATCATCTGGTACCAGTAAAGAACTGTATGAGCTGATCTGGTGTCCGGCTTCCTTTAGTCCCAGGAGGCTCCTGCAGCACCAAAGAGCCAAGGACTACGACTCCTCTCATCCACCCACTGCCCTGAGGTAAAGCTCCGCCTGTGGGGAGCTGTACTACCAAAGCTGTTTCACCATCACCTCAGCGGCCGGCTGCAGCGCTGGTAACCACATTACCAGGTACCACAGGTGGCATCACGTTTCCCTATCCTCAAGTTCCCCCTCATTCCCATCAGCCAAGTGAGTGCCCAGGGCACAGAGCAGGAACCGACCAGCCGTGATCCCCCGCCGAAGCCACCGTCACAGTATCCGAGTAACCCCTTCCCTGCCGGCCCGACTCAATAACAGACATAAGCAAGGCACATAGAGATGGGTTGCAGAAGGGATTAGATACAGCAGCAGTACAATTCATTCCTACCATAACAGACATATGCAAGGCACATAGAGATGGGATGCAAGAGGAATTAGATACACCAGCAGTACATTGAATTCATACTATAACAGACATATGCATGGCACGCACATAGAGATGGGATGCAGAAGGGATTTGATACAGCAGCAGTACAATGAATTCATACTATAACAGACATACAGGCATATGCAAGTCACATAGAGATGGAATGCAGGTGTGATTAGATACAGCATCAGTACAATGAATTCATACCTGCAAAAGAAGAAGATGTATTGTCATATCAGGACATGACAGCATTAGGAAATGTATCTCAGATATTACATCTCTGGAATATCTCTGCAGTCCACTTACTGGTTCCATCTGGCTCACAGCCATATTTATGTTTTACCTGCCACACAGCATTCTGCCACTGTATGCACTTCCGGGTGTAGTGATCTGTCCCTGCTACTGTGTGGGCGGCTGGTGTCCAATCCGAAGCCAGCAGCTGCGACCTAATCAGAGGCCAGCAGCAGGCCAATCAGTGGCTCATGAACTCACATGTGGGAATATGATTGGGCCTCTGATTGGGTCCCAACTGCTGGCTTCAGATTGGACAGAGCGGCACCCGGAACACTGTACAGCGCGGAGGATCGGTGATTATATGTGTGTGTGTTTTTTTTTTTACAGGTACCGGCTCCATGGTGGGGGCAGCAAGGGGCTGCATGGGGATGATGGTGGTAGTGCATGGGATGATGGGGCTAGTGCATGGGGACGATGGGGGTAGTGCATGGGGATGATGGGATACTGCATGGGGATGATGGGGATATTGCAAGCGATGATGGGGGTACGTACTGCATAGGGATGATGGGGTTACGTACTGCCTGGGGATGATGGGGGTACTGCCTGGGGATGATGGGAGTAGTGCATGGGGATGATGGGGATACGTACTGCGTGGAGATGATGGGGTAATGCATGGGGATGATAGGGGTACTTACTGCATGGGGATGATGAGGGTGGTGCATGGGGATGATCGGGGAAGGTATGGGGACGATGGGTGTATTGCAAGGAGATTATGGGGGTAGTACTGCATGGGAATGATGGGGGTTCTGCATAGGGATGATGGGGGTAGTTCTTGGGGATGATGGGGTAACGTACCACATGGGGATGATGGGGGTACTGCAAGGGAATGATTGGGGTAATTTATTCATCATTGGTTAGCAACAGCATAACTACGTTATTAAAAAGAATTCAGAGACTTTAAAAGTGTTGGTTTTAAAAAAAATGCACACGTTTACTTGTATTTAGTTTTAAAGTTAAAAAAACCCAAACACTAAAAATAAAAGTTTTAAAACTTGATCATATTGTACCGCTCTCGCAGAATTAAATTTAAAAAAATGTGTTCAAAGTGCTGCCCATTGTGTTGGATTGTCAATGCAACCCTCTTCTCCCACTCTTCACACACTCACAGCAACACTGCAGAAGAAATACTAGCACAGGCTTCCAGTATCCATTGTTTCAGGTGCTGCACATCTCATATCTTCACATGACCCCAAAGATAAAAAAGATAGTGGAACCATTCTTCATCAATGGAAACCTCAATGCCACTGGATATCTAAAATTACTACATGATGATGTGTTGCCCTCTTTATGCACTGAAGATGTGGCAGATTCCCTGAGTTTTTCCAACATGGTGCACCATCAAATTATGGGTGTCAGGTCTGACCATTCCTACAGGAACAGTTTCCTGGAAAGTGGATTGGTCATCCTGGGCCAGTTGAACGACGACCAAGGTCTCCCGATCTGCCCCCCTTAGACTTTTATCTTTGGGGTCATCTCAAAGCAATTATCTATGCTGTGAAGATATGAGATGTGCAGCATGTGAAACAACGGATACAGGACGCCTGTGCTAGCATTTCTTCTGCGGTGTTGCTATCAGTGTGTCAAGAGTGGGAGAAGAGGGTTGCATTGACAATCCAACACAATGGGCAGCACTTTGAACACATTTTATGAGTGATCATAAACTTGTAAATAACTCATGAAAGAAGAAAGTTACATTAAAACCAAGCACACCATTGTTTTTCTTATGAAATTCTCAATTAGTTTGATGTGTCACGTGACCCTGTTCTCATTGAAAAAAATAAAAAAACTAAGTTGGATCCAAAATGGCCGACTTCCAAATGGCTGCCATGGTCACCACCCATCTGGAAAGGTTTCCCCCTCCCATATACTAATGTGCCACAAACAGGAAGTTGATAACACCAACCATTCCCATTGTATTTAGGTGCATCCATATAAATGGCCCACCCTGTATTATTAGGCTGGATATTTTATAAAGAGTAACCAAACTTTCAGGACTTTTTTTTCATTTTTGTCAGGTGTTTTAATTGTCTAAGGGTCTTTGCACATCCAGATCCTGAGAGCTTTGCAATCGCATAATAGACCCTTGTAAATGGTGCAGCATCGGAGACAGGACAGATACTGCCTGAGTGCACCCCCAGAGCAGAGTGAAGACTCCATAGAGAGTATAGGCTTGTAGTATAGTCTTTGACCTCCACTGGTCTGCCAGCAAGTAAAGTTTCTGCCAAATAAGAAAAAAAACTTTCTGAAAGTTCTTCTACTCATCAAGCTATGTATCACAAGATTGATAAAATAGATGACTATGTTTCCAACTTTTTATGCACTAGTCTGTAAAATGAATTCTTGCATTTGTGTGATAAAATACTTGTGTGTAATCTCTGATAGTTTAAAAAAGAATGCATCGGTTCAAAAAAAGTAGGGATCATCTAAAGTGTGCAGCTCAATTCATAGATGCTGAAGCGCTCTATAGAATGACAAAGACTGTATGGTTAACACCTGGTTGCTCACATACAATGAAGGTGCAGCGGACAATGGTTAACAGAACTGTATTCAATAAATGCTATAGAACTTGGAAACTGTACTTAGAATTTGTGCCATTGGACGCCTTCACACACTTATTTTACCGTAAGAGTTGAGGCTGGTTATAGTTATATACATGGACACATATATAAAGCAAGACTAAACAAGCTGAACAAAAGACTATTTCATTTGAATAAGAAAGTATATAATGCCTTCATCAGATTGCCCTAATGTAGGAGTAAAGATGCTGATAACATCTGTCTTCAGGCTACAGCAGAGTTCTTTCTTCTACATTAAGTTCATTTGGACGGTTCTTTGTAAAAATACCAGCTATAACAATAAAAACTTTTATGGTCACATTTTACAGTGAAGGACAGTCAGTCCTTCTATTTATGGCTTCTTTAAATATTTTAAAGCACTAATACGCATGTAAGTAGTGAAATTCCAATTTTACGGAATCTGGTAACATGGAAATTTGATTGTTCGTTACTTCCTTCAAGAATATAATTATAATGTCTATAATTCAGTACAAGAGCAGAAGCAGAGAACCATTTGTAAGTTAATATGACTAGCAATAAATTATAATAGCAAACTCCCCCCTTCCCCCAAACTGAATTCCATCCCCTGAAAGGATTTTAGCCTTTTTGACCATTCCAGTTTGTTTTTATTTATTTTTTTTTGCATGCAAATCCAAATGGCTATAACTGATTTATATTTTAGGCTATTAAATGGGTAATATCATTCTGAACCATTTTAAAATTTTAATAGCATATGCAGCAGTCTAACTAGATGTGCAGCTGCAGGGAGAATATTGGGTCATTCCATTTCAAGTGAACCAATGATTATTACCTCTATATTTTTAATTCTTTTGAGATTTTGTTATTTGATAATAGCATGTCAGACAATGCAAAATGTGAACAGAAATTTTAAAAAAAAAATTATTTTTTTTTTAAATGATTTTCAAAGTTCGGAAAAAGTGCGAATTTCGTTGTTGCCTGCCTTTACGTTTCTCCTCATAACTAAGGCTAGGAATAAGATAGAGAGACAAAATAAACACCAATCTACTCAGAACTATGCAGGTTTTCACCAGATATGTCACAAGAGGATCTTTGTTAATATTTTACCCATGTGATCGCAAGCGCAAAATTTTAAAATGCATTTCCGAAAAATCAGCGTGCTTTAAATATTTCAAAAACTGCCCATGTGTCTGCTTTGCTCTTAGCCACATCTGTACCAAATTTCAAGTTGGGATCGCGATGGGATCATATTTTAAAATATTTTACTATTAATAGCGTCATTGGGTCATTCCATATCAAGTGATCTAAACATGAATTTTTTTTTTACCTGACGTCTTTAGATTTTTTTTATTTTTTTTCCTTTATGAAGTACTACTTTAGTTAATTACAAATTAAAAGTTTAGAATTTTTTTCTTCATCAGTTAATTTTTTACAGATTTTTAAAGTTTAAAAAAAGTGTGAATTTTGGCCTGGTATGACTTTACATTTTTTTTATCTTGGGCTAGAAATAAGATAGAGAAACAAAATAAACACCATTCTACTCAGAACTGTCAAGGCTTTCACCAGATATGTCACAAGAGTATATTTGTTAATTTTAATTTTTTACCCATGCGAACGCAAACGCAACATTTTGAAACGCATTTCCGAAAAAACGTTTTAATAAAAATTTTCCAAAACTGCTCATGTGTCTTTTATGCTCTTAGCCACATCTGTACCAAATTTCAAGTTGGGATCGTGATGGGATCATATTTTAAAATATTTAACTATTATAGTGTCAATTCAAAAATCTTGAATTCAGATCTGTTCAACCTGTGGTCTAAAAGCGTGGGGTCTATATTTATCAAATCCATTATTTTTAGACATTACTGTATTATTTTGATATGTTACAGCTTAGAAGCAGGAGAGGACATATAGGAAAAAGCTTTGTTAGGGCTCAACCTGAGAAAGCACAGGGATAGACAGTGAATGCAGAGCAGATGATAGGCCAGCATCTCTGTCAATCATGTTAAGTGTCTACCCACTGCATTCAGGAAGTAAGACAGCTCGTTCAGACCTTTCATGTCCTGACATGTCTGGACATCTTCACTCCTGAACAAACAATAGTCTGTACAAAGCCATCAAGGCTGTGTACTAAAATATGGGTGAGTAAATATATTAATAGTTTAATGCTTTTATTATTAAGGGCCAATACACACAGTGCTATTCTTAGGGATAATCATTCAGAAAAACAGCCCCATTGATTTCTATGGGGTTCACCACATGCAGTGTTTTTGGAAACACTCAAGAGTGAGTAAATCACTGCTTGAACTACTTTTTAATCGCTGCAATAAACGCAGCATTTATCATTTATATAAAAAAAGCTGCCATTTTTTTCACTAGCGATTAAAAAAACTAACGCATATGTGGTAAAAACTTGGTAGAAAAACAAGCTGCCAAAACTGCAGCGTGTATCTGCAGACAGAAAAAACTGTGCGCGCTAGCCCTAAAACTCACTTTATAATAATACAGTTCTATCTCAAGTGTACTGTAAATCTTTATTTTTATTACCTATCTTCCTTACTTAATATTAACTGTATTTTTCCCACACAGCAATGGCTGCTACTTCTCAAGAAACAGCATTTTATCATAGACACTGTTGCAATCCTTTTGAAAAAATATGAATATGATTGGCGCTGGTGGCTGGCTACTGTACTCTCCAAAGATTGTGAAAATGAAGAAGTAGAATTGACTTTATTGCATCCTTCTGGTCCAGCGCCATCCTTTGTGTATCCAAGAAAGCCAGACATTTTAAAAGTGCACAAAAATCAGATATTAACTCAGGCGGAGCCTAACAACATGACAGGCCGGACATACTCTTTGACACACAAGGAAATGGCGATTGCTAGTAAGCGTTTATGGACAAGATTACATTTCACCCACTAGAAGGGACAAATTGATAAAATGCCACTTTAAAAACATACTATTAATTGTTTGATTAGTTCATAATTTATAGAACGATGATTTAACTACTGTACTATTCTTATTAAACACTTCATAATCACATGTTTAGTGATAGAATAGAAAAAAATTTATATGTATAAATAGGGGTTAACATTTTTGGTTCTTTTAATCTTGTTTAATCAAACTTGAGAATATGATCACCTTTCTTCTTTTGGTTTGTTCAATACATTCAAGTTGAAAATGCTGAGCGTTGTGTTCTGATGATTAAGATGTATTTATCCTGGCACTTATGGGATTTGTTTTTTGTGTTTATTTTTTGTTGCATATAGATGTGTTATTCAATAAGTTGTGATAACTCATACAACCATAAAATAAAAAATATATAAATTTGACAGGTCCCAAGTTGAATCTCTGCACAAATATAACCAAGAACACAATCAGTCATTTTTTCACAATTGCCCGTCAATAGTTTGAATTTGATATAAAGAAACATAGTCTTGTAACATATCAAATGAAAGCTGTTACCGTTCTGAGTAAAATGATGCCACTCCCACTTCATTATCTTATTTCTAGCATGAGATAAAAAAATGTAAAGTCATACCAGGCCAAAATTCACCCTTTTTTAAACTTTAAAAATCTGTAAAAAATTAACTGATGAAGAAAAAATTTCTAAAGTTTTAATTTGTAATTAACTAAAGTTGTACTTCATAAAGAAAAAGAATGAAAAAAATCTAAAGACGTCAGGTAAAAAAAAATATTCATATTTAGATCACTTGATATAGAATGACCCATTGACGCTATTAATATTAAAATATTTTAAAATATGATCCCATCGCGATCCCAACTTGAAATTTGGTACAGATGTGGCTAAGAGCAAAACAGACACATGGGCAGTTTTTGAAATATTTAAAGCGCCGATTTTTTGGAAATGCGTTTTAAAGTTTTGCGCTTGCGATCACATGGGTAAAATATTAACAAAGATCCTCTTGTGACATATCTGGTGAAAGCCTGCACAGTTCTGAGTAGATTGGTGTTTATTATGTTTCTCTATCTTATTTCTAGCCCGAGATATGATAGAAAATGTAAAGCCATACCAGGCCAAAATTCGCACTTTTTTAAAACTTTAAAAATCTGTAAAAAATTAACTGATAAAGAAAAAATTCAAAACTTTTTTTTTGTAATTAACTAAAGTTGTTCTTCATATAGAAAAAAAATTAAAAAAATCTGAGGACGTCAGGGAAAAAAAATATTCATTTTTGGATCACTTGACATGGAATGACCCTATTAAGTTATATTGTCCCTGCAGATGCAGGGAGAAAATTAAGTTATATCATCCCTGCAGCTGTCTGTTCACTTATAGTTATAAAGGCGTCATATTGGTTGTGAACAGTTATCACTCTGTAATCACTCCCCCTGCTTCTTGACTAAGGCTGGGGTCACAGTTGGCATGCGTTTTTTTAGTGCCTTTTAAAAACTCATGCGTTTTAACAGGCGTTTTGTCATGTCAGCATGAGTTTTTTAAGGTGTGTGATGGCTCCCTGCGCTTTTGGCTGCGTTTTTAAATCTGCACCAAAAAATAGTGCATGTACTATTTTTTGGTGCGTTTTGAAAAACGCATGCGTTTTTGTAGAAAACGCATGCGTTTTTGTAGAAAACGCATGCGTTTTTATAACATGGGCCTCTATGGAAAACGTATGCAAAAACGCATGGTACATTAGTACCTTTTAGTGCCATTCAAAAACGCATGCGTTTTCCATAGGAGCCCATGTAAAAAAAACGCATGCGTTTTTTTTAACATGGGCTCCTATGGAAAACGCATGCGTTTTTGAATGGCACTAAGGCTGTGGTCACAGTTGACATGCGTTTTTTTAGTGACTTTTAAAAACGCATGCTTTTGTACATGCGTTTTTCATGTCATCATGAGTTTTTTAAGGTGTGTGATGGCTCCCTGCGTTTTTGGCTGCGTTTTGAAATCTGCACCTAAAAATAGTGCATGTAGTATTTTTTTGAGCGTTTTGAAAAAACCATGCGTTTTTGTAGAAAACGCATGCGTTTTTATAACATGGGTTCCTATGGAAAACGCATGCAAAAACGCATGGTACATTAGTACCTTTTAGTGCCATTCAAAAACGCATGCGTTTCCCATAGGAGCGCATGTTAAAAAAACGCATGCATTTTTTTAACATGGGCTCCTATGGAAAACGCATGCGTTTTTGAATGGCACTAATTGTACATGCGTTTTCACATGCGTTTTCCATAAGGCCCCTTATTAAAAAACGCATGCGTTTTTGGATATGCTCCAAAAACGCATGGGACAGTCACACATGCTTTTTGGCTATTAGGGCATGCGTTTTTTAACATGGGGGCCTATGGGTGCGTTTTTTACATGCGTTTTTGAAATCACAGGTCTCCAAAAACGCATGTGAAAAATGCTACTGTGACCCCAGCCTAATTGTACATGCGTTATTGCATGCGTTTCTCATAAGGCCCCATATTAAAA
Source organism: Allobates femoralis (assembly GCA_033576535.1). Taxonomy (NCBI): domain Eukaryota; kingdom Metazoa; phylum Chordata; class Amphibia; order Anura; family Aromobatidae; genus Allobates; species Allobates femoralis. The sequence continues at coordinate 489,860,629 of JARQOC010000005.1, forward strand.
AACGCATGCGTTTTTGGAAATGCACCAAAAACGCATGGTACTGTCACACATGCTTTTTTGCTATTAGGGCATGCGTTTTTTAACATGGGGGCCTATGGGTGCGTTTTTTACATGCGTTTTTGAAAACGCAGGTCTCCAAAAACGCTTGTAAAAAATGCTACTGTGACCCCAGCCTAACATCCTGCTCTACACACAAGCTGTAGTGTAGGATGTCAATCAAGAGGTGGTGCAAATGATTACAGCACCACTCACTGTATCCTCAGCACTCACTGTTCAGAGCTCAGGATGCTGCTCTCAGTTGTAATCTAACAACTAAATTATGAGATGCTACATATATTGACCATGGCTACAGAAAGAACACACCAAAAAAGTCTTGGCAGCAAAATCTACAGTGCGCTGGAGAAGTTACCATGGCAGTCAAGGTCAGATGAAGAAGATAATGAAGAGAAAGACTGGTGAGTGAGAAAAAAAATGTCACTGGTGAGTCTCTAGATTTAAATAGGAAATTTTGCCTCTCTTAGCTTGTCTAATTGCTCTTTATGTGCCATCATTCCAATTGGCAATAGGAAAATTCACTACATGGGTTGCAACCGTTGGTAATGGGTGAAAACTGATAACTTGTAGATGTATGACTCTTCAGTAAGAACTGCTAATGTGTAAAGGTACCATCAGTGGTACTGGTCAGTGTGCCATAGTAGGGGTACTGCACCCAAAACAGAGTTTGCGGTAACCCAGTCATTGGAGGGATAATGTTGAACTGATGCTCTCTTCCCAGAATCCCTACACCTAGACTAGGGGACCAATCAGCTAACCCATTACCAGGGTAACCGTTCCCGGTGGTAAGAATGTTAGGGTAGAAGGAGCGGGAAACAGACAAGAGACAGAAAAAGGAAAGAGAAGAGGAGATTCTAGCCTGAGGAGTGAAGTGAGGAGCAACTCTTAGGCTGCGTTCACACTGGGCGTATTTGTTGAGCTTTTCTGCGCGTGTATTTCCCCCCAAAGCGGACCTGCGTCTGCGTGTCACAGCAAAGTGAATGCACTTTCACTTTTGCTGTTCACACGCAGCGCAATTTTCGGCCGCGCTTTTATGGGAGAAAGCGCGCACGTAAAAAGAATGAACATGTTCATTCTTTCCGCCTTTTTACGTGCGCTTTCTCCCATAGGCCCCATTTTAACCCTTGGAATTATGCATCGCCGTTCAGATGATGCGCATTCCAGCGCGGGGCAAGGGGTATGTGCAGGAAATGATGTCACACGGGAACAGCCCCAGGGAAAACAGGAACAGGAAATCCCATCATTTTGGGATTCCTGCTTTCCCGTGGCTGTCCCTGTGTGACCGAGTGTCTGGGCATGATGGCCACGCCGGCGTTCAATATGTGTATATGTGGACCGCCTCATTGACAAGGTAAGTATCTGTGTGTAATGTATGTGTGGTGTGTTTGTACTATGTGTATGTGTGTCCTGTCTGTGTCATGTGTGTGAGTGAGTCCCCCAGGATACTCACCGCTCCTCAGGATGCATGGGAGAGGTGTCCGGTCCTCCTCGCGGCTTCTAGCATCTGCCGGTGAAGCGATCAGCTGACTGTCAGCTGAGCCGGTCAGCTGATCGCTTCACCGACACACCGACAGACATGGAGGAAGCTGCAGAGGACATGGGGCATTGCAGAGGACATGGGCCAGCCGAGAGGGAGGTAAGTATGTATGTGTGTATGTGTGTGTGTGTGTATGTATGTGTGTGTGTGTGTGTGTGTGTGGATGTATGTATGTGTGTGTGTGGATGTGTGTGTATGTAAGTATGTGTTTATGTGTGTGTGTGTGTGTGCGCGCGTGGATGTATGTATGTATATATGTGTGTGTGGATGTATGTATGTGTGTGTGTGTGTGTGTATGCATGTATGTATATGTATGTATGTGTGTGGATGTATGTATGTGTTTATGTGTGTGTGGATGTATGTATGTGTGTGTTGTGTATATGTATATGTGTGTGTGGATACGTGCGTGTACATGAGCGTGCATGGATGTGTGCGTACATGAGCGTGTGTGGACGAGTGCGTGCATGGATGAGTGTGTGCATGGATGTGTGCATGGATGCGTGCGTGCGTGGACATGTGCATGCGTGGACGTGAGCGTACGTGAGCATGCGTGTGCGTGTGTAGATGTGTGCGTGCATAGACGTGTGCATGGATGGATGTGTGCGTGGACGTGTGTGTGTGGATGTGCGTGCGTGGATGTGCGTGCGTGGATGTACGCGTGCGTGGATGCGTATGTGGATATGCACGTGCGTGGATGTGTGTGTGTGGATGTCAGCGTGCGTGAATGGGTGCGTGTGTGGATGCATATGTGGAAGTGCATATGTGGATATGTGGATGTGTGTGCGTGGATGTGCGTACGTGGATGTCAGCATGCGTGGATATGCGTGCGTGAATGTCACCATGCGTGGATGTCACTGTGCGCGGATGTATGTGGATGTACGTGCGTGGATGCGTATGTGGATGTGCGTGTGTGGATGTCAGCGTGCGTGAATGTGTGCGTGCGTGGACGCATATGTGGATGTGCGCGCGTGGATGTCAGCGTGCGTGGATGTCAGTGTGCGTGGATGCGTATGTGGATGTGCATGCGTGGATGTCAGCATGCGTGGATATGCGTGCGTGAATGTCACCATGCGCGGATGTCACTGTGCGCGGATGTATGTGGATGTACGTGCGTGGATGCGTATGTGGATGTGCGTGTGTGGATGTCAGCGTGCGTGAATGTGTGCGTGCGTGGACGCATATGTGGATGTGCGTGCGTGGATGTGCGTGCGTGGATGTCAGTGTGCATGGATGCGTATGTGGATGTGCATGCGTGGATGTCAGCGTGCGTGGATGTGTGCGTGCGTGGATACATATGTGGAAGTGCATGCGTGGATGTCAGCGTGTGTGGATGTGCGTGCGTGGATGTGTGCGTGGATGCATATGGAAGTGCGTGCGTGGATGTCAGTGTGCGTGGATGTCAGCGTGCGTGGATGCGTATGTGGATGTATGTGCGTACGTGGATGTCAGCATGCGTGGATGTGCGTGCGTGAATGTCACCATGCGCGGATGTATGTGGATGTACGTGCGTGGATGTGCGTGCGTGGATGCGTATGTGGATGTGCGTGTGTGGATGTGTGTGCGTGGATATCAGTGTGCGTGGATGCGTATGTGGATGTGCATGCGTGGATGTCAGCGTGCGTGCATGTGTGCGTGCGTGGATGCATATGTGGAAGTGCGTGCGTGGATGTCAGCGTGTGTGGATGTACGTGCGTGGATGTGCGTGCGTGGATGTGTGCGTTCGTGGATGCGTATGTGGATGTGCGTGTGTGGATGTCAGCGTGCGTGAGTGTGTGCGTGCGTGGATGCATATGTGGAAGTGCGTGCGTGGATGTCAGCGTGTGTGGATGTACGTGCGTGGATGTGCGTGCGTGGATGTGTGCGTTCGTGGATGTCAGTGGATGTGCATGCGTGGATGTCAGCGTGCGTGGATGTGTGTGCGTGAATGTGCATGCGTGGATGTGCGTACGTGGATGTCAGCATGCGTGGATGTCAGATTGCATGGATGGATGTCAGCGTGCGTGGATGTGGATGTGCATGCGTGAATGTGTGCATGCGTGAATGATTGGTGCATGGGTGGATGGATGGGTGCAACAAGGGATCAAGTGTCCTCTTGTTGTAGTCTCTGGGATCATAGTCATGGTTCACTGTATGACAGATTATTGTCATACAGTGCACCATATCTGTGATCCCAGAGACTGTAGGAAGAGGACACTTGATCCCTTGCTGTAGTCTCTGGATTGAGCAGAGGCGATCAAGCGTCGTGGGACCTTCGTTGTGGACTACGTCGGAGGTGATCGAGCGTCGTGGGACCTTCGTTATGGACTACGTCGGATCTTTATAATAAAGATGGAGTCTGAATTTTGTTTGTGTTTTTTTTTTCAAAATAAAAATATTTTTATCTGTGTGTATTTATTGACTACTTACCAGAGATTCCTAATGGCGGGTCTAACATTGGCCCAATATTATGAATCTCGGGCTTAGTGCCAGCTGCCAATAAAAAGCTGGCATTAACCCCTTTACTACCCAGTTTGCCACAGGCACCAGGGCAACTGGAAGAGCATGGGTACAGCGCCAGAAAATGGCGCTTCAATGAATGCGCCATTTTCTGGGGTGGCTGCGGGCTGCAATTCGCAGCATGGGGGGCCCAGAACGCTTGGTCCTTTCCATGCTGAGGATTCCAGCCCCCAGCTGCCTAGTTGTACCTGGCTGGGCCAAAAATATGGCGGAGCCCTACGTCATTTTTTTTTTCTAGAATTAGTTCTAGAAATAAAAAAAAATGGGCTTCACTGTATTTTTGGTTGCAGCCAGGTACAACGAGGCAGCTGGGGGTTGCTGGCAGTCTGTAGCTGCCAAGTTGTACCTGGCTGGACCAAAAATATGGCGGAGCCCTACATCATTTTTATTTTCTAGAATTTGTTCTAGAAATAAATAAAAAAATGGGCTTCGCTGTATTTTCGGTTGCAGCCAGGTACAACGAGGCAGCTGGGGGTTGCTGGCGGTCTGTAGCTGCCGAATTGTACCTGGCTGGACCAAAAATATGGCGGAGCCCTACGTCATTTTTTTTTTCTAGAATTCTAGAAAAAAAAATGGGCTTCGCTGTATTTTTGGTTGCAGCCAGGTACAATGAGGGAGCTGGGGGTTGCTGGCAGTCTGTAGCTGCTAAGTTGTACCTGGCTGGACCAAAAATATGGCGGAGCCCCACGTAATTTTTTTTTTCTTCTAGAATTAGTTCTAGAAATAAAAAAAAAAGTCCTTCGTTGTATTTTTGGTAGCCAGCCAGGTACAACTTGGCAGCTGGCTGACTGGAATCCTCAGCGTGGAGAGACCCAAATGCTGTGGGTCCCCCACGCTGCAAATTGCAACCCACAGCCACCCAAGAAAATAGCGCATTCATTAGAGGCGGCATTTTCTGGTGCTGCAACCCAACTCTTCCAGTTGCCCTTGTGCTGGTGGCACACAGGTTCTCCATACACGACATGGTGTCCGCTAACAATTTCAATGGAAAATTAGCTCCAATTGTTAGCGGAAACCATGTTGCGTATGGAGAGCCCCTCCCTGTGTGCCTGAACATTGGAGCTCCCCCACAAGTGACCCCATTTTGGAAACTAGACCCTCTAAGGAACTTATCTAGATGCATAGTGAGCACTTTGTTTCCCCAGATGCTTCATAAATTGATCCGTAATAAGGAATAAGTACGTTTTTATTTTCACAAAAATTTATTTTTTTCATTTTTACGGATCAATTTGTGAAGCATCTGGGGGTTCAAAGTGCTCACTATGCATCTAGATATGTTCCTTTGGGGGTCTAGCTTCCAAAATGGGGTCACTTGTGGGGGAGCTCCAATGTGGAGACACACAGGGACCCTCCAAACGCGACATGGCGTCCGCTAACAATTTGAGCTCATTTTCCATTCAAATTGTTAGCGGACACCATGTCGCGTTTGGAGGGTCCCCGTGTGTCTCCACATTGGAGCTCCCCCATAAGTGACCCCATTTTGGAAACTAGACCCCCAAAGGAACATATCTAGATGCATAGTGAGCACTTTGAACCCCAAGATGCTTCACAAATTCATCCATAAAAATGAAAAAGCACTTTTTTTTTCCACAAATTTTTTTTTTCATTTGTACGGATCAATTTGTGAAGCACCTGGGGGTTCAAAGTGCTCAATATGGATCTAGATATGTTCCTTTGGGGGTCTAGTTTCCAAAATGGGGTCACTTGTGGAGGAGCTCCAATGTGGAGACACACGGGGACCCTCCAAACGCGACATGGTGTCCGCTAACAATTTGAATGGAAAATGAGCTCAAATTGTTAGCGGACACCATGTTTGGAGGGTCCCTGTGTGTCTCCACATTGGAGCTCCCCCACAAAGGGAGGCTAAGGGGGAGAGAAGGCCAGGGAGGAGAGGAGGACATGGAGGAGACGAGACCAGGGAGGCCAGGGACGACAGGAAAGGGAGGCCAGGGAGGAGAGGAGGCCACTGTACAGTGCTAACCACTGAGCCACTGTATACAGTGCTAACAACTGAGCCACTGTACAGTGCTAACCACTGAGCCACCATACAGTGCTAACCACTGAGCCACCATATACAGTGCTAACCACTGAGCCACCATATACAGTGCTAACCACTGAGCCGCCATATACAGTGCTAACCACTGAGCCACCATACAGTGCTAACCACTGAGCCGTCATACAGTACTAACCACTGAGCCACCATACAGTGCTGACCACTGAGCCACCATATACAGTGCTAACCACTGAGCCACTGTACAGTGATTACCACTGAGCCACCGTATACAGTGCTAACCACTGAGCCACCATATAAAGTGCTAACCACTGAGCCACTGTACAGTGATTACCACTGAGCCACCATATACTCCATATAAATCTTGCAACAACAGTGTAGTTTCTGGAGAGAGGACTGTGCTATTCAGCGGCTATTTCTACGGCACCTGTTCATTTCACCGCACTCCCGATGCAATAGCATCGGGCCTATTTCTAGTTTTTTTTAATAATAAAGATTATTTTTACAAAGTGTTTTTTTTTTTGTTTCCAATCTCAATTTCTCTATTGCTAATAGCTGGCTGTCACACTGACGGCTGACATTACCAATAGGGGCTTGGTGGCAGCTGTCAAAAAAGGTGTCACCAACCCCGTTATTACCCAGACTGCCACCGCCCAGGGCAGCTGGAAGAGCGAGGTACCTGCCAGGTTTGGCATCTCTCATTGAGGTGCCACTCCTGGGGCGGTTGTTGGCTGCGGTCCTTAGCGTGGGGGGCCCAGAACGGTTGGGCCTCACCACGCTGAGGATTCCAGCCCCCAGCTGCTTGGGTTACCCTTGCTGGACATAGAAAATGCAGCATGTAGATTGTCCATTCTCTAGTACACTTTTCAATGGAGAATGTAATAATGGAAAAGAAAGGAAATGACATCACAAGGCTTTTTTTTTTCTTTTTTTTTTTAACAAACTTTATTTCTATGTGTTTGCAGTACACATGCAGAAAAATACGCGTCCGTAAAAAAACGCATCAAAAAACGCATGTGTGTTCACACACATGCGTTTTTTTACGCGCGTAAAAAAACGCGCGTATTTCTTACGAAAGCTGCATGCGTAACAATACGCGACAAAATACGCACTGTGTGAATGCAGCCTTAAGGTACTGTTACACGCGGCAATTTTACTAGCAATTTCACTGGCAATTTGCTGGTTGCAGTGAAATCATGGACACATTGATCCATTTGTACACAGCAACAAAATAGAACAATGTGTCCATGATTTCACTGCAACCAGCAAATTGCCAGTGAAATTGCTAGCAAAATTGCCGCGTGTGATGGTACCTTTAGTGTACAGCTCTTCAATAAGACAAACACTAACAACTGTTAGGGTATGTGCACACAGGAAGGTTTAGTGGAGGTTTAGCAGCGAAAATCGCCGGCGTTTTAGCATAGGTTTTATTTAAATTTATGTAAATCCTAAGCAGCTTTAGGACTTACATGTAACCCTATGTAATTTGGAAAACGCTGTGCACACAATGTCGGTTTATGTGAGCGGATCCGCCCGCGATTGAGTGGTTTCTCAGCGGCTTAGCAGCATACAGCATGTCAATTCTTTTCAGCGGTTTTTGATCGGAATCGCTTGACTCTAGCGAGTCCGAACCATTCATTAACATTGGACTCGCAACAAGTAGCGAGTCCCGGGCTCGGAATCGCTACTCGGAATGGCTTGACTCTAGCGAGTCCCGGGCTCGGAATCGCTACTCGGAATGGCTTGACTCTAGCGAGTCCCGGGCTCGGAATCGCTACTCGGAATGGCTTGACTCTAGCGAGTCCCGGGCTCGGAATCGCTACTTGGAATGGCTTTCCGAGTAGCGATTCCGAGCCCGGGACTCGCTATAGTCAAGCGATTCAGAGTAGCGATTCCGAGCCCGGGACTCGCTTCTCGTTGCGAGTCCAATGTTAATGAATGGTCCTTGCGAGTCCTGCGAGTCCCATAGAAAACCGCAGGAAAAACCACCGGTAAACCGCTGTGCACATGCTGAAAAAACCGCCGGAAAACCGCCGGAAAACCGCTGGAGATATCAGAGCTCTGATCTCTAGGCTCCTGATAATTTCCAGCGGTTTACTGAAGGTTTGAACGCCACTAAACCTTCCTGTGTGCACATACCCTTAGTGAGATTTAGCACAGAAATAAGGAATTGTCTGTAGACATGGTGGAGCAGGGAAACAGTAAATAAATTGGGAGCAAATTTGGGGACCAACCCATGGTCTACAATATACTTAATTACCATTGATTCTGTGCACTGCAATCTGTAGATTCTTTCAAAGAAAAGTCCATACCTTCTTATTCCTTAATGCCAGTGTAACACTTATGTGGATATTTTCAGGAATCTGATAGCTTAGGGCAAGACAAGTTGGAGGCAAAGTTCAAGTTCAAGTCTTATGTTTAACACACAAACAAATAGGTTCTGGTCAAGGTGCAGAAAACTGGAAGCAAGACAAATGAGAGGGCTGAATTAAGTCCTTTGGGAAATAGTTCTCAAACCTGGCTAGTCCGGCAGCGAAAATAGTCCCGATAAGTAGTTCATACAACAAGCCGGAAACGGAAAAACGTCCGTAATTACTTGTTCACACTGCTAGGCCAGTAACTTAATAGTCTCTGAGTAAAATACAGTGTGGTGCAGCTTATACTAAAGTCCCGCTCAAGTCCAAAGCACTGCACTTGCAAATCTACTATATAATTGCCTAATCGTGTCTGTCTGTCCAGAAAATCACGCACCATCGCTCATTGGTTGTCGCCAGCCGCAGCAACCAATGAGTGAAGCATATGCAAAACAGCCACGCGCATTCAAAACTTGTGCCAAGCTGAAACCTGGCGATGGTGACGCATTGGCATCGCTATCGCCGGAATACACGCGTCCGGCCGCGGCTATCGTCGGGAGATCAGCCGCTGATCTCCCAACGGTAGCCGCAGCTCATCTACTGCCGCACAGAGGTCCGCGGCGAGCCAGCTGGGAGATGACCGGCGTCAGCTCACAGCGGTAGTACCCCAACCGCCATATTGGAACATCCACATTATGGGTATTCCTATATGGTGGCCGGGATTCAAATCCCCGCCAAGTCGCGCTACTTCTCTGATTGGTCACTGCGGCCGGCGGCAACCAATCAGCGAAGTGGCGCGGCTTGGCGGGAAATATGAATCCTGCGTCACTAATTAGTCACCACTCTCAGCGGCGACCAATCAGCAGCGCAGGATTCAAAACCCCTGCCAAGTCGTGCTCCGCTTAACTGATTGGTCGCCGCCAGCCACGGCAACCAATCAGCGCACTTGGCGCGTGTTTTAAAACACACTTCGCTGATTGGTGGCTGCGGCTGGTGGCAACCAATCAGCAAAGCGGTGCAGCTTGGCAGGAAATATAAATCCTGTGCCGCTGATTGGTCGCCGCTCTCAGCTCGTGTTTTAAAACATGCTTAGCTGATTGGTCGCCACGGCCACATCACTCCTGTTTACAAGGTCTGTCTGTCATAGTGTGCTGTTCTTCAATCACATTTACTTCACACATTGTGTCAATGACAGTCTGAACTACTTCAGTCACGTTTATTTAATGGGTTTAATTGGTCGTATGAGCAAATACGCCAATGACGATGACAGAAAAGCAGCAGAAGCAGCAAGGCGATGACCATGTCAACACCAAGAGACACCACAACAAACTGCCGTGAGACAAGCCCAGGATGCGGCAACTCACAGACGTCGTCGGCAACAGGAGACACCACAACAAACTGCTGCCAGACAAGCCCAAGATGTCGAATCTCATAGACAGTGTCGGCTGAATGAATCTCCAGAAGACAGGGCAAACAGACAACAACATGTTCACGCCATTCATACAACACGAATGCTCTACCAACTAAGGCAAGCACAGGAGAATATTCAATATACACGATAGACACATAGGTAGAAGATAGATACTGTAGATAGATATCGTGTATTCACTGCATTATTGTTAAATCTTCATAAATAAACTACATACATATTCTAGAATACCTGATGAGTTAGAATCGGGCCACCATCTAGTAATAGATAAATACACTAAATTGCATAAGCAAAACTTTTTAGTGTAGCAGAGCTTATGTGCTACAGAGAGAACAAAAGGTAGCTGGAAGCAGGAACAATCCTCTAGTGAGCACAGCATGTTGCTGGAAGGTAAGGCAAGAACAGGTGAGGACAGCAAAGCAGATAGAAAAACTAACCCGGAGCAGTCGTAGATGGAGAAAACTCAAATGATGCACAGAGGAGCCAGGGTTGAAGCGAAATACTCAAGAAAAGCCTGGAAGATGGCCCAGAGATTTTATAAGCAGGAAAGCTGGAACACATGATTACAACAAGATAGAAGACATCATCTTGAATAAGGGCGAGCAGACACAAAAGATAATCTGGAACACCCAGAGTCCTGACAGCCATTTAACAATCCTGTTCTTTATTCCTGGATTTGTTCTTAGTTAAAAGACTCTTACAATTTGTAGTTCCACTCTTTAGTTTGGCTCCACGCTATACTTCTTTACATTCCTACCTGGATCCTTTGATCCCACATTTGGTACTACTCTGGTCCTGACTCTTGGCTACTTATAACTTTGCTCCTGCCTGGCACCATGGGTACCATCATTTACTCCTGACCTAATGCTTTTTTATCTTGCTGAGACTAAATACTTTCCTATTTTGTGTCTAATTCTTGCCTCCATGTCACTGCGTTGGCTTTATGTTCCTGTAGCCACACCGTTGCTTCATTCTCCACATCCGGTCTCGTTCTTGTTCTGTCATTTCTGATGCCTTCAGTTATCAACTAGTGACTATTTCAAGGATCATGAGCTGCAGCGAATTCTATATTCCATTGATGGTTGGTCCTATATTCCATTGATAGATTGATAGATGATAGTTAAGAGTGAAAACTAAGGGAAGCCTATGACTCCATGGCCCAGTTTAGCCAACAAAAAAAACTGTTGTAGTAAAAATGAACAGATTTCTGGGACATTGGTATGGACTCTAATTTCACAACATGACATGACAAGTTTTTATTCTGCCAGTTCTGTCTATGGATCTCGGTGGGTGCTAATAAAATGAATAATCTGTAATTAGCAGTGGCGTAACTTGAAGCTCATGGGCCCCGATGCAAAAGCTCCAATGGGGCCCCCAATTATTGCAAATCTTTAACAGTATTAGTCTTTTTCTATAGGTCAAAGGAACTTTTGGCCCCTCCCTAGGCTCCAGGGCCCGGGTGCGAACGCAACCCCTGCACCTATCGTAGTTACGCCCCTGGTAATTAGATTGCTCGCCTGATGACTAAGATGCATGTGGCTGTAACTATACCAGAAAGAGGCAATCCAAAAAATAAAGATGTAGCTTATGACTGCAACTATAGAGCTAATAACCCTGAAGGCACACCGCTTAACTCTCTCTCTGAGGTTTTATTACAGTCAAAAATGGAATTTATTTCTTTTTACTTCCTGCCTTATATCATTATACAATTATGGTACTGTGAGGGGGACTCTTTGTAGATAACCTACCTGTACAATACATCATTAAAACACACAAGTAGAAATTTCACCTTAACCTAATACAAATTCTGTTATAATATTCATGAGTCTTTCCGTTTTTTGTTTTTTTTTAAATGAAACTGAGACCTACAGGGTGGAGAACAAAAAAGGAGAGGAAAAACATACTGTAATAATAACAGAAAAGAATTGAGATGAATCTGCACCATATGTGACTTTGCAAATACGTGGTATTTTCATCATGAGTTTATTGTTATATCTACTTAACATATCTTACAGGTCCAACAACAGAAGCTATTTAGTTATGATGACTTACCCATCGGGCATTTTTTTTTTAAACAATTTATATAATTAGGTAAAATGGAAAGTTTGATTGTGCATAGACTAAAAAGGCTAAATTAAAATAATAATAATGTGCTGTAATTGAAAATGATTAAAATGTAACAATAAATATTTTTTAGCCTGTGCTAGTAAATAGTAATCATACGTACAAAATGAAAACCAGACATATAAAAAAAATCTGCTCAGTCTAAATCATAGGGACTTCAAAATGCTGAAGCACTGTTGGGTTGCATCAAATTTGCAAGTTCTTTATCCCCATTGAAAGGTGAAATTAATGGTTTTCGCTGAACCGTAGGAAGCTATTGTGAATATTCTATACTCTAGAGACTGCTGCTTAATTCCACTGCCACTGGTTGGGATAAGAATTGCATTCATAGTATTAAAAGTGACTTTTTTTTTTTTTGCATTGTGATGCATGAGGCAATGGAGCTGCTTAGAGAAGAAAGACACTTACAATTGACCTTGCATGGCAGGAGGACTGCTGGAGAAAAGTATGTCACTTCTAAACAATTGCAACAGCAGTGCAAAATTGGTCAATACACAGAAAAATGCAAGAACAATTCATCGTAATTAAGAAGGAAAATTTTTAACAGATCAACAAATGAGAACAAATTAAAGAGGTTTACAAGTAAATGACAACAGTAGAACAGATGAAAAGGGTTCATTCATTTATATGAAACAATCCAGTCTGAAGGTGGTGTTGACTACATACAATCTGTGTATCTATCATCTGTCTATGTATATATTTTTCTATCATATCGATTATCTATCTATCTAGATGCAAAAATGACTGCAGCAATCCAGGGATGAGGTAGTTGATGTCTTTTATTGCGCCTTTAGCAGCACACAGCTACTACCAATATCGTACATATGCTAACAAGCAAAAAATGAGAAAAAATGTAAAAACTTACGTTTTTTTAAAAAAAAACGTATTATTCTTAATTTTTATTTTCTGGGGGTCTTAGTACATACATTGGCCAATGTCTGTTTGCTCACCAACCACGTCACGGTGCCCCCAGGTCTGATGAGTCCTACCCTGACATCCCTGTCCTCCTTCTACTCCCTGTCCCACTGTTAGGTGGGTGGACACCATCTCAACCTCAGACCACCTGCGGGTGATGAGGGTTCTAAGTGCAGTCAAGGAGCCAGCAACTCCACATATTAGACATAAAACAGAACAAAACTGCACAGCACTCAAGATATAGGGTGAACTGGTTCTAGCAGTGATGCTGGGTCAAATACCAAGAATGAATATGTACGATATTGGTAGTAGCTGAGTGCTGCAGAGAAATGTTTCTTGGTATTTGACCCAGCGTCACTGCTAGCACCAGTTCACATTGTGTCTTGAGTGCTGTGCAGTTTTTTTTGTTTTTTTTTTTGCTTCGTGTATAAGACATGGAGTTGCTGGCTCCATGACTGCACTTAGCACCCTCATCACCCGCAGGTGGTCTGAGGTTGAGATGGTGTCCACCCACCTAACAATGGGACAGGGAAAAAAGGAGGACAGGGATGTCAGCGTAGGACTCATCAGACCTGGAGTCACTGTGATGTGGTTGGTGAGACAGCAGACATTGGCCAATGCATGTACTAAGACCCCCAGAAAATAAAAATTAAGAATAATGAGTTTTTTTTTAAAAAAACGTAAGTTTTTTAATTTTTTTCTCATTTTTTGCTTGTTAGCATATCTACGATATTGGTAGCTGTGTGCTGCAGAGACATTTTTTGTCTTGGTATTTCACCCAGCGTCACTGCTAGCACCAGTTCACATTGTGTCTTAAATGCTGTGCAGTTTGTTTTTTGCTTTGTATCTATCTATCTATTTATCTATGTACAAAACAGAAAAAAACTGCACAGCACTCACAGACATAATGTGAACTGGTGCCAGCAGGGACACTGGGTCAAACAACTAGAAAAAAATTCTCTGCAGCACTCAGCTACTACCAGTGTTGCACACATGCTAACAAGCGATATATATTTGAAAAATTGAAAAACTTACTTTTTTTGAAAAAACTCAAAAATCTTATTTTTTAATTTTCTTGGGGTAGGGATGGGCGAGTCTACTCGCTAGGACTCGTTACTCGGCGAGTAGTAAGGGACTCGCAGGACTCTGTACTCGGCGAGTTTCCCAGCGATTACTCGCACAGTAACGAGTCCAATGCAAGTCAATGGCAATCCTAGTTTTGTCAGAGTTTACTTTTTCTCACTCGCTAGACTAGCTATATCACATCGCTATGTAGCTTGAATCTCCCCAAATCGTTTGAACAATCACACCGCTTCACGGATACCCGCTGTCAGCAGCGAGTCTGAGCGAGTCTACGAATCCGAGTCCTGTATACTGTATTCGGGACTCGCGAATACAGAATCTGTTATGTTCTGACAAATCTTCCGAGACAGCCTAGCGTGTTAGGTCAGAAAACTTGTGAAGATGGACAAGCATGTTAGCCAATCATATTCAGTAATGCCACAGCCATGTTGGTTGTGGCAGGACTATGATTGACTTCTGTCCATCGTGATGCCTATGTCATGTATGAGAGGCGAGGCTGTATATAAGCCTTGCCACAGCCATTTGCTCCACATTCCTGTGACGATCTGAGCTAGTGCAGGGTGAGGTAGATGCTGGAGCAGATCATAGGGAGTGTCAGTCAGTGTAGGGAAACTTCAAGATTCCTTATATTTAACCCAAACAGCTCTTCTGAGAGCTACCAGGAGGACAGAGGAGTACTGTGTAGAGGACTGTAGGCAGGCAGGCAGGGAGGAGCAGCCTTTATGGTGGGTTTACACGTTGCGATATCGGCGTCCAACTACGACCAAAAGTCACGTGGTTCATGCGTTGGACCCGATATCGTTCCTGCGTTGTACAGTGTGAACATCCGATACGATGCAGGAACGATGGTAAACCGATATCGGGGGACGAATGAGCGTGCTATTCAACCGCCCGATATCGGATGCCGGTTGGAGCCAGATCGTCCCGTGTGACAGCCCAACTCCGATGTGTACTGCAACGTCACCCATTCACTCCCATGTTAAATGGTCGTTCCTGGTTCAGGGGGCGTACACATCGTAGGGTCGTTGTATCCCGATATCGCAGCGTGTAAACCGCCGATGCGATTTAGGGAAAACCGGGCACGAAATGCGGGCTCCCGCGCCATTGTATACGATATCGGAACGATATCGTGACGTGTAAACCCACCATTGCAGTGCACACAGAAACGACCTCATAGCTTAGCTTACTCACACAGCTTTCCTAATAGCTGAAGTTAGAGGCTTAGCTGAGGTACTATTTCTTATTTTTTTGCACCTGATAGATTTTGGGTCATAATAACCCCTTCAGCTTTATTTTCTCTGTGGCAGACCAGTGCGTTGCTGCTCTCCTACCTGCAAATAGCACGTACGCCACCTGCTTGTGCGACTATTTGTGCGCACTTAATAATTTTTGCAGGGACTAGTGTGCTGGCTTCACTGCTAAGTGTTAGCACACACTTAACCCGCCAAAACGGCAATGCAGGCGCTTTCCGAGACACATCTGAGATTTGTAAATCGCACATTACTCGCTATTACTCGCTTCCCCATTCATTAACATTGGACTTGCTAGACTCGCAATGAGTAGCGAGTCCCGGGCTCGGACTCGCTGGAGTCAAGTGATTCCGAGTAATTTAGGACTCGCCCATCACTATCTTGGGGTTCTTAGTATACACTATCTATGTAGATGAAAAAAGAGAAGAACAGCACCAGGATTATTGTGGACTTTTCTATTGTCCAAAACAGCCCAATGGTGTGGCAAAGTTTTGGATATGTGATCCTTTCTCAAGTCTATCTATCTATCTATCTATCTATCTAATGAAAAAATTATTGAGCAGCGGTTCTTGTTTTAGCAGGATGCTAGGTGCTTTCTCAGTCCTTGAGGTGGGAATCAACCACCAGTTTGGATATAGTTATAAATAAAGGCTGCAGCACTCAGGATTAAAGTTGTTAGTTCGCCTTTAATGGCCTTCAGGCAAAGGTAGCGACGTTTCGGTCCTCAGACCTTCTTCCAGCAGTCACTTAGGGCAAATGCTGGGGATTTTATACATCCTCCAATGTCTAATCTTATTATCTAATTAATTGTTTTACAAATGTTTTACAGTGCATAAATAACTTCTGTTAGTGATAAATATTACATGGTACTATTACATACATACACATATTTGTTGATCACATTAAAACCATATAGATCTATTTACTTACAGTTATATCCATAATGGGTCAATTGTTACTCAGGTGCCCGCTTAATTAGTTATAATTGTCATATGTATTGTTACACAGCGTGTAATACGCCATGTGCGGTCTCTCCCCGGCCGCGCGCCCACATGACGGCGTTGTTTACATCTCTCTGCGCAATGCGCGCGCGCAATGCGCGTCACTAGTTACACCATGCAAGCGGAAGCGCATTCAGCGCCATCTTAGTGATTCCGCGCATGCGCCATGACGTCCAGCGTCTGGCTGTGCGCGCTTCTAATCTTCCCTTCCTTTATTTATATGCCTAATTTAAGAATTGCTAAAATCTCATTAAAAAGGTGATAAATGTACTTCATATATGTGCTATCTGTAAAGTATATCTTATAAATCAAGTTATTAAGTGAATTTGATATCTTTTAGCTAAGAAGATTTTTTAAAGTGACAGTGCATTTATAATATATTCTTTGTATATATACATTATTTTTTATTTTTTATTTCTTTGTTTTTTCAATCCTTTGCCTCATAATCTCCTATATAGGAGATGTATAGGATTAAATGATCCATACTCCAATTACTTTATTATATGCATTTCCATATATACACGTGACTACACCACAAAATTGTTTCATTGTATGGGCAATCATATATATATGTAATTACACCATGACTCATTCTTGTTTAATGTATTAGGTTCCCAGTGATAATGATTTTTGCACCAAGTTTATGGCTTTGTCAAATAAGTATGCGATGGAGGTGATGTTATTAAATATGGAGCATATACAACTATAAATAACTAAAATGAAAGACATTATCAAGGAAATAGAAAATGAACTTTTGAGTACCGTATATACTCGTGTATAAGCCGAGTTTTTCAGCCCAAAAATTGGGCTGAAAAGTCCCCCCCTCGGCTTATACACGAGTCACTATACAGGGTGAGTGGGGTGGGGGCTGTTTCGGGCTGGGGAGGCAGGAGGAGGCGGTGGGGATACTGTATATTGAGCGGCCCGTCACGTGGGCCCGCTCATTACATATGCACTGTATCCCCCTGTCAATCAGCGCCAGGGGGAGCAGTGCATATCGGTATATAATGCCCCCCAAACTGCTGGCACACGTCCCCCCCTGTTGTAAGGCCCCCCCTGCTGAATACTTACCATCCCTGGTCTTCAGCAGCACCTCCGCGCCGGTCCTCTGTGCTCCGGTCCTCCGTGGTCCCGTCCTCTGTGCTCCATTCCCCGGCTGTATCATGTGACCGGCCGGGTCGCAGAAGCGATGACGTCATCGCTTCTGCGACGCGCGGGGACCCCGGATGCAGCCGTGGAACGGAGCACAGAGGACGAGACCAAGGTGGACCGGAGCACAGAGGACCGGTGCGGAGGTGCTGCTGAAGACCAGGGATGGTAAGTAATCAGCAGGGGGGCCTTACAACAGGGGGGGACGTGTGCCAGCATTTGTGTGGGGCTGCAATACCACTGGGGCTGCTGTATACACCACTGGGGCTGCAATACCACTGGGGCTGCTGTATATAGGGGCTGCAATACCACTGGGGCTGCAATACCACTGGGGCTGCTGTATATAGGGGCTGCTGTATACACCACTGGGGCTGCAATACCACTGGGGCTGCTGTATATAGGGGCTGCTGTATACACCACTGGGGCTGCAATACCACTGGGGCTGCTGTATATAGGGGCTGCAATACCACTGGGGCTGCAATACCACTGGGGCTGCTGTATATAGGGGCTGCTGTATACACCACTGGGGCTGCAATACCACTGGGGCTGCTGTATATAGGGGCTGCAATACCACTGGGGCTGCAATACCACTGGGGCTGCTGTATATAGGGGCTGCTGTATACACCACTGGGGCTGCAATACCACTGGGGCTGCTGTATATAGGGGCTGCAATACCACTGGGGCTGCAATACCACTGGGGCTGCTGTATATAGGGGCTGCTGTATACACCACTGGGGCTGCAATACCACTGGGGCTGCTGTATATAGGGGCTGCAATACCACTGGGGCTGCTGTATATACCACTGGGGGCTGCTGTATATACCAATGGGGCTGCTGTATATACCACTGTGGCTGCTGTATATACCACTGGGAGCTGCTGTATATACCACTGGGGGCTGCTGTATATCATACTGCTGGGGCCTGTATACCACTGCTGGGGGCTGTATACCTGTGCTTGGGTCCACCCTCGGCTTATACGTGAGTCAATAGATTTTCCCAGGTTTTGGGGGCAAAAGTAGGGGGGTCGGCTTATACACGGGTCGGCTTATACACGAGTATATACGGTATATTAAAAGAGGAGGATTATTTAAAGTTCAAAGAATCCATCAAGCTCAAGTTAGACAAACAGAGAAGAGACACTGAGGAAACAAAGAGACAGAAATGGGCTTGAGACACTGAGGACTACCGTGTAGGATTGGTATATAACTGGCAGAGAGATGGCCAAAATAAATGGCAAAGAAGAGGTCACTACAAATATTTATTTCCTAATAAAATGGGAACGCCTGTTTTTTCAAATAAACTGTCTAATTTAAATCCATGCAGACCGAGACCAAAATCTAGAGGACGAAGAGGAGGGTGGAAGCAGCATCGCCAGCAGAAAAAAGAAAGACAAACCGAAAGAACAACAGTTCAAAGGAAATCGGAAAAAGGATCACAACTAGTCATTAACCTGTCTGGTAAAGAACTCTCGCCTAGTCAAATGGAAGTATTAGAAAAAGGGTTGTCGTATTGTATGTCCACACATGTAAATTGGTTTATAGTAGAGAAAGAAATGTATCAATTTTTTAGGAATGTACGTCTGAAGTATCACTTTCATAATAAAACTGTAAATAAGGGGCAGAATATTAGTGAGTTAGACCTAAAAAAATTAGGTATCCAACGTAGGAGTGACTTTATGCCCAATGATGACATCCCCATAGTAGAGGCCTTTGAGCAAGTAGTAAGACAAGAGATAAAAACTTTGAGAGAAACCACCAAAAAAGATCTAGTGAAACCAAATGTGACGAAAGAACAATTCCAGGCAGTACAGGAACTTGTCCATGATGGCGGTTTAATAATAAAACCAGCAGATAAAGGAGGAGCAACCGTCATCATGGACAAGGAAATTTACTTAAAAGAAGTTTATAGACAATTAAATGACAACCAGGTATATAAAAAACTGCAAAATGACCCCAAATTTGAAATACAAAAAGACATACAGAGAATACTGAGTACCGCTTTGTTAGGAGGAACTATCGATCAAAATTTACATGACTTTCTGTTTGAAAAGAATCCAGTGACACCAGTTTTATATCTGGTTCCTAAAATTCATAAATCATTGATTGACCCACCAGGAAGACCCATTGTGGCAGGAATAAATTCTATATTCTATAATATTGGAATTTTCTTAGAGAAAGTCATGAGTCCCTTTTCAAATGAGGGAAAGTCATATATTAAAGACACAGGACATTTCCTGGAAAACCTAGCAAGGTATAAGGAGCAAACCAAATTTATGGGGAAAAATGAATACATACTAGCTTCATTTGATGTAACGTCATTATATACATCTATAAAACATGAAATGGGAATCAAAGTAATTGCAGATTTTCTAAGAACTACTGATTACACAGATCCATGTAAGCAATTGATCATAGATTTGCTAGAGGTAGTCCTTAAGTGGAACTACTTTATGTTTGGTGATGATTTCTTTTTACAATTGATGGGCACCGCTATGGGTGCCCGAATGGCATGTTCATATGCAGGGGCTGTTATGGTCTATTTAGAAGAGAATTTCGTCTACACATCCCACCACTTCTCCCAGGTGGAGAGGTGGTGGAGATATGTCGATGATATTTTTATGATATGGAAGGGAACGGAAAATGAACTCCTATCCTTTTATAGTTATATGAATACAATAGATGACACAATAAAATTTACAGAAGTACATTCCTTGACGGAAATGCAATTTCTTGATATCAAGGTACTCCTGAGAGAGGGCCAAATTGGCACAACACTTTTTACAAAGGCCACTGACAAAAACAAGCTCCTTCACTACACCAGTGGACATCCAGACAACCTTAAAAAAGCAATTCCTCTTGGTCAGATGATCAGAGTTGATCGAATAGTAAGTGATGAGAAAGAAAAAAATTTAGACATAGATAAACTAATTGAAAAATTCAGGCAAAGAGGTTACCCAAACATGATCCTTAAACAACAAAGGAAGAAATTAATAGGTAGGAAAATTAAAGTGAACAACGAGAATAAAAGAATTCCTTTAACACTAACATATGGAGAGGAAGCAAAAGGTATAGTGAACATTGTCCAGAAGCACTGGGGTATGTTAAAGAAATGTTTACCCCAAATTGAGGAGTATAAGAATTCCCCCTTGGTGTCATATAGAAAGGGAAAGAATATGAAAGATCTATTAGTTAGATCTGACATTGGCACAATGAAAATGAGTAGGCAGATTACATTAACAGGGGAGAAGAGAACAGGATGCTATCCTTGTATCAGTTGCATCAATTGTTCGTTCATGATCAAAGGTAATAGTTTCTGCCACCCAAGAACAGGGGTAGACTATAAAATTAAACATTTTTTAACTTGTAGTTCGGATCACGTTATATACTTACTCGAATGCCCCTGTCACTTATGGTACGTGGGGAGACCACCCTTGACTTTAAAATAAGAATTAGTCACCATCGGTATACTATCCGCAAAAAAATTATGAACTTGCCAGTGTCAAAGCATTTTGTAGAGGCAAACCACAAAGAAAAGGACCTACAATTTAGGCTAATAGACACCGTGCCAATGCCCAGAAGGGGTGGAGACAGAGTTGGGTTACTGAAAACTAAGGAATTGGAATGGATCCATAGGTTACAAACTTTAAAACCAGAGGGACTCAACGTAGATTTTAAATTACATACAGCACTTTAAAGAACGAATCTTATTTACGAATCTGTGTATTTTAGTCATTTTAATGCACTGTCACTAAATATAGCACTATTTGTAGTCACAAACTTGTTATAAAAGTGTAATCTAATGTTGAATTTTTCTATCCTCTTGTTATATAGGATGGAACTATGAAAAATGGGACACTTGTATACTAGGTGCCTGCGGTTTAAGACATACTCATGGACCAATCACACAGATCACGCGCAGCGGAATCTAGAAATAGACATCTCCTTTCCTTCACAGAAAAAAATTTAAAACATTTTTTTTTATATATTTGCACTACTAATGCACCCATTGATTGTAGCACGAAGAATGCACTTTATAGCAAAAAAATATAATAAATATTGGTTTGAGAAACTTTTTCTTCTTTTGCCTTATTGATGAAATTATGAACCAACACCAGTGACTAAGGTGTAAAAAATATGTAGGGAGTCCTTGGTTTTTCTTGGGCAGGTGGTGTGAAGGGATAAACATCCCCTAGAACGCCGTACTGACAGGGGAGTGCTACAACCCAAATATGGGATGCACTCTAAACTGGGAACCTAATACATTAAACAAGAATGAGTCATGGTGTAATTACATATATATATGATTGCCCATACAATGAAACAATTTTGTGGTGTAGTCACGTGTATATATGGAAATGCATATAATAAAGTAATTGGAGTATGGATCATTTAATCCTATACATCTCCTATATAGGAGATTATGAGGCAAAGGATTGAAAAAACAAAGAAATAAAAAATAAAAAATAATGTATATATACAAAGAATATATTATAAATGCACTGTCACTTTAAAAAATCTTCTTAGCTAAAAGATATCAAATTCACTTAATAACTTGATTTATAAGATATACTTTACAGATAGCACATATATGAAGTACATTTATCACCTTTTTAATGAGATTTTAGCAATTCTTAAATTAGGCATATAAATAAAGGAAGGGAAGATTAGAAGCGCGCACAGCCAGACGCTGGACGTCATGGCGCATGCGCGGAATCACTAAGATGGCGCTGAATGCGCTTCCGCTCGCATGGTGTAACTAGGGACGCGCATTGAGCGCACGCATGCTCAGAGAGATGTAAACAACGCCGTCATGGCGGCGCGCGGCCGGGGAGAGACCGCACATGGCGTATTACACGCTGTGTAACAATACATATGACAATTATAACTAAAGCGGGCACCTGAGTAACAATTGACCCATTATGGATATAACTGTAAGTAAATAGATCTATATGGTTTTAATGTGATCAACAAATATGTGTATGTATGTAATAGTACCATGTAATATTTATCACTAACAGAAGTTTTTTATGCACTGTAAAACATTGTAAAACAATTAATTAGATAATAAGATTAGACATTGGAGGATGTATAAAATCCCCAGCATTTGCCCTAAGTGACTGCTGGAAGAAGGTCTGAGGACCGAAACGTCGCTACCTTTGCCTAAAGGCCATTAAAGGCGAACTAACAACTTTAATCCTGAGTGCTGCAGCCTTTATTTATAACTATATCTATCTATCTATCTATCTATCTATCTATCTATCTATCTATCTATCTATCTATCTGTCTGTCTGTCTGTCTGCCTGTCTGCCTGTCTGTCTATCTATCTATACATCTGTCTATCTATCTATCTATCTATCTATCTGTCTGTCTGTCTGTCTGTCTGTCTGTCTGTCTGTCTATCTATCTATCTATCTATACATCTGTCTATCTATCTATCTATCTATCTATCTATCTATCTATATCTATGCATCTACACTGTGTGCAGAATTATTAGGCAAATGAGTACTTTCATCACATGATACTTGTTATACATGTTGTCCTACTCCAAGCTGCATAGGCTTGAGAGCCAACTACCAATTAGAATCTATAAGGGTACCGTCACACCTGGAGACATCGCCGACGATTTCGCAGGTGATGCAGGGGCGTGGCCTATCAGCGGTGATATCGCCAGCGAGTCGCCCCATGTAACGCAGCGATTTTGCTCTGAAAAATCGGCTGAGAGTGGTCGCCTGGTTTCACCACTCTTAGGCGATGTGTAATCATCGCCCCATGTAACATCGTGATTGGCGATGTTACAGGTGATGGGAACAATAGGCTCCCATGTTACAGGATCGCTGCTGGGGTTTGTAGACACCCCAACAGCGATGTCGCCTAAAACATCACATTCCTGAGCATTACTGTGCTCCTTCCTCAGGGACAAAAACTTTTTTGTCCCTGAGGAAGGAGCACAGTAACGCTCCGAAACATGTAGGAATAAATAACACCCATTGAAACCAGTGTTCCAGTTTCTGGTTTCATTTATTCAGCAGCGCGGATCCTGAGACACTTCGTCCCAATCAGGTGATGTGCATCTCTGTAATGAGGAGGGGTGTGGTGTAATGACATCAACACCCTATAAAAGTTGTGCTTAATTATTAGGCAACTTTCTTTCCTTTGGAAAAATGGGTCAGAAGAGAAATTTAACAGGCTCTCAAAAGTCCAAAATTGTGAGATATCTTGCAGAGGGATGCAGCAGTCTTGAAATTGCCAAACTTTTGAAGCATGATCACTTCATTTCATGGCAAATAGCCAACAGGGTCGCAAGAAACGTGTTGGGCAAAAAAGGCGCAAAATAACTGACCATGTATTGAAGAAAATCAAGCGTGAAGCTGCCAAGATGCCATTTGCCACCAGTTTTGCAATATTTCAGAGCTGCTACGTTACTGAAGTATCAAAAAACACAAGGTGTGCTATAATAAGGGACATGGCCAAGGTAAGAAAGGCTGAAAAACGACCACCTTTGAACAAGAAACATTAGATAAAATGTCAAGACTGGGCCAAGAAATATCTTAAGACTGATTTTTCAAAGGTTTTATGGACTGATGAAATGAGAGTGACTCTTGATGGGCCAGATGGATGGGCCAGAGGCTGGATCAGTAAAGGGCAGAGAGCTCCACTTTGACTCAGACGCCAGCAAGGTGGAGGTGGGGTACTGGTATGGGCTGGTATCATCAAAGATGAACTTGTGGGACTGTTTCTGGTTGAGGATGGGGTGAAGCTCAACTCCCAGAACTTCTGCCAGTTTCTGGAAGACAACTTCTTCAACCAGTGGTACAGGAAGAAGTCAGTATCGTTCAAGAAAAACATGATTTTCATGCAGGACAATGCTCCATCACTTGCATGCAACTACTCCACAGCGTGGCTGACCAGTAAAGGTCTAAAAGAAGAAAAAAAATGACATGGCCCCCTAGTTCACCTGATCTGAACCCCATAGAGAACCTGTGGTCCCTCATAAAATGTGAGATCTACAGGGAGGGAAAACAGTACACCTCTCGGAACAGTGTCTGGGAGGCTGTGGTGGCTGCTGCATGCAGGGTTGATCGTAAACAGATCAAGCAACTGACAGAATCTATGAATGGAGGCTGTTGAGTGTCATCATAAAGAAAGGTGGCTACATTGGGCACTAATTCTTTTGGGTTTTGTTTTTGCATGTCAGAAATGTTTACTTCTAAATTTTGTGCAGTTATATTGCTTTACCTGGTGAAAATAAACAAGTGAGATGGGAATATATTGGGTTTTATATAAGTTGCCTAATAATTCTGCACAGTAATAGTTACCTGCACAAACAGATATCCTCCTAAGATAGCCAAATCTAAAAAAAAAAACATCCAACTTCCAAAAATATTAAGCTTTGATATTTGAGTCTTTTGGGTTGATTGAGAACATAGTTGTTGATCAATAATAAAAATAATCCTCTACAATACAACTTGCCTAATAATTCTACACACAGTGTATCTATATATGGCGTCCCACTGCACCCAGACCATCGTGTATGGTGTTCCTGTGGCCAGTGAAAGGGGAGGTTACTCACACTTAGCTTCAGGGGACCATTTGGTTCAACCTGTTACCTAGGTAACCGCTCCCAGGGGAAGGTTATAAGAGTGGTAGAGGAAGGCAGGAAGGCAGTAGTGGGAGAGGAGAGTAGACGCAGACAGAAAGAACAGGAAGATGTTAGAACGAGAATGTCAGAGGAGGACCCTTCAGGGAAAAGCACAGAAAGGGCACCCAGAAAGAGTGGTGACCCAGGCAGAAGGTGGAGACCCAGTGCGGTAACAGGTCTGGAGGAATCCTAGTCCACAGCAGAGAACCAGCTCCGTGAGCAGTACGGGCAAGTTCAACTCTGAGCTGCCAACACCAGTCGGACCCAGGAGAGCTTAGCCTCTGGACCACCTGCAACAAAACTCACTAACACTAAGTGCCAGGACCCGCGTAAAGCCACAGGGGTAGCGGTAATCAAGAGAGTGTTCTTACCCATGTTAAGACAAGCAGGAAAAGAAAAAGGAGGCCAGGCCAGGTTTCAAGCCAGCCAGGCTTCACCACAACAGGACAGAGAAAGAGAAGTTAGAGGGACATAGATACACCCCATTCATTGGTCACTATCCAGGCCAGCTACCCGTGACTGTGTTACTGTTAACCTGTTGTTGAACTGCTTTTACCAAGTGACCAGTAAACACCCGTGCAGAGCAAAGAAAGCCTCTCTTGTCTTATTACTGTTAAACTACAGAGCTGCTACCACGACAACCAGCACAGCAGCAACTCTGCCTTGGGGATCCTGCTCCACCTGCAGGGAGCAAGACCAACTGGCTGCAATACCATCATCTCCAGAGGTCTGACAGCGGCGCTGGTGTTATCATCAGATACTGCAGGTGGCGTCACGAACAATTCAACCCATTTTATTATTTCATTTCGATGTAAATACTTAAGTCCCCAAAAAAGGTTGAGAAAAGTATTGTACGAGTGATACCTTTATTGGCTAACAAGAAAAATTATATTTGTAAGCTTTCAGAGCTCAAGGCTGCTTCACCTTCTTTGATGAAGGAGCCTTGAGCTCTGAAAGCTTACAAATGTAATTTTTCTTGTTAGCCAATAAAGGTATCACTCCTATAATACCTTTCTCAAATTTTTTTTGGGGACTGAAGTATTTACATCTATTTCTCTGGCTAAAACAGTACCACAATATTATTTTGTATTGCACTCTGAATTATTTTATTTCAAAACTTTAGTGACCACCAGGGACACTGACTCGGGCGGCGACCACCAGTGACAACACCCCTAAATCAACGTCTGAGATCTGAGTAACCCTGCCTGGGTGAGTCATATACATCTGTCTGTCTATCTATCTATCTATCTATCTTTACAAAAAATTGGAGCAGCATGACTATTCAAATTGGGTGTAAAATCAGTTAAGGCAATGCTTCATTTGCCAAGTCATACAAACCAAAAAATAAACTGCAGCACTCCTTCTTTGAAGGTACCGTCACACAGGGACATATCGCTGGCGATATTGCCGGGGATCGCGGGAGCGCGCATCCCTGGTAACATCGCCGGGGAGATGTCACACTGTGCAACTTACCGGCGATGTCGCCGGCTAGTTGCCGCGGCTATCGCTCGCTGGGTTGCCCAGCAACCCAGCAAGCGATCACTCGCAATGTTGTACATAGGCGGAATCGCCCGCAACATTGCAGGTCGCCGCGTTACACAGGGCGATCAGGCATGATCGCCTGAGCAACATCGCCAGGTTTCCCAACATTGTTGGGAAACCTGGCGATGTGACTCAGGCGATTCATCGCCTGATTATCGCCCTGTCACACGAGGCAACTCGCCGGCGATGTCGCCGCAACCTGACCACGCCCCTCAGTTGCCGGCAACATCGCCGGCGATATCTCCCCGTGTGACGGTACCTTGAGGTGTATTATGCATTTATTAGGCCTTCAGGATCTTGTGGCAACATTTCGGTTTACATAGAACTGGAAGAAGGTTGTCTGTAAACGAAAACGTTGCCACAAGATCCTGAGAGCCTAATAAAGGCATAATACACCTCAAGAAAGGAGTGCTGCAGTTTATTTTTTGTTTTCTATCTATCTATCTATCTATCTATCTATCTATCTATCTATCTATCTATGCCTCAATCTATACATCTATCTATCATATCAATTATCTATCCATGTCTCTATCTAACCCCAAAAAAACAGCAAGAATTTAAAAAAATATGGACTTAGGGCCCTTTCACATCAGCGTTTTTTTTCAAATCGCGGCAGATGCGGTGAAAAAAACGCATCTGCCGCGATTACCGCATACCGTCTGCACTTGCGGCATGGTTGCGGCGCGGTTGCGGTAAACGCCATACAATGTATAGGCGGACTTGCGGCAGGTGCGGCAAGTGCGGTTTTGGTACTTGCGGCAGGTGCGGCCGCGAAAAAAAACGCGGCTGACAGCATTTTTTTTCGCGGCCGCAACTGCAACTGATTTGAAAAAAACGCTGATGTGAAAGGGCCCTTAAACAGCCCAATGTGGCGTGACGTTTCGGTGTATCGGCACCTATATAGAAATAAATGGCGATATAATAATGAGCAATAATAATAATATAGTTTGCATATTCTATTTGCGTTAGACATTGCATTTTTGCAGGACTCCATTAAAGTAGAGAAAATGACGGCACTCGCCCTGAGATGTCTGTTCAAGTGCAGATCTTTATTCCAGATTGGAATGAGAGTAAGGCTGCTTTCACATCAGCGGTTTTTGCCGATCACGGCAGATGCGGTGAAAAAAACGCATCTGCCGCGATTACCGCATAACCGCTGCACTTGCGGCATAGTTGCGGCAAGCCCCATACGATGTCTATGCGGGCTTGCGGCAGGTGCGGCAAGTGCGGTATCGACACTTGCGGCAGGTGCGGCCGCAAAAAAAACGTGGCTGACCGCCGCCGAAACCGCACTTGCCGCACCTGCCGCACACTTACCGCAAGCCCCATAGACATTGCATGGGGCTTGCCGCAACTGTGCCGCAAGTGCAGCCGTTATGCGGTAATCGCGGCAGATGCGTTTTTTCACCGCATCTGCCGCAATCGCCGAAAACCGCTGATGTGAAAGTACCCTTACAGGTGTGTAGAGAGGGAGGGTAGTACGGAGGAGGACGACGGGTGCACCGTTTCACGTATATCACGCTTCAACGGGCCCGCCATTGAAGCGTGATATACGAGAATCGGTGCACCCGTCATCCTCCTCTGCACTACCCTCCCTCCCTACACACCTGTAACTCTCATTCCACTCTGGAATAAAGATATGAACTTGAACAGACATCTCGGGGCGAGTGCCGTCATTTTCTCTACTTTAATGGATTATTCGACTTGAGCAACACCCCTTTGTCTTCACGCTGGTTAGAGTTCTTTCTAACAAAGGCTGGGGTCACATTTGGGCAGGCAATTGCATTCACTGCATCCAGATCCGGATGTGGTGAACGCAATTGCCTTCACACACATATTTTTCCCAAAATGTGTGCTGTGACCCGCAATGCAGTAACCGGATTGCTCCGGATGTGTAATCCTGAGCAATATGGTTACCGAATACTTTGCTCATCCCTGCTGCCATAAGGATAAGCACAGTGTTAAATGTGTATAAAAACATTAATTATTAATATTAGCTGTGGGCAACATGTCTCTAGGGGTGTCTATCCCCCTTAGAGACATGCTGTCCACTCCTCTCAGCATGTTAGGGGTTAATAAGCCATTTACAGTAAGCCGGCTATTATCGGCTTTGTACTAATATATGAATGAAGCCGCGGCTCCCCTGACAGTGGAGCAGATACTGTACGTAATGTACATATAGTATCTGCCGCTGTCCGAGGCCCTGTATGCATTTACATTAGGTCTATGGGCAGCGCACCACCATAGACCTAATATAAATGCCTACAGGACCCTGGACAGCGGCAGATACTATACGTACATTACGTACATAATCTGCTCTACTGTCAGGGGAGCCGCGGCTTCATTCATATATTAGAACAAAGCCGACAATAGCCGGCTTACTGTAAATGGCTTATTAACCCCTAACATGCTAAGAGGAGTGGACAGCATGTCTCTGGGGGGGTTGGGCACCCCCTAGAGACATGTTGCCCACAGTCAATATTAATAAACAATGTTTTATACACATTTAACACCTTGCTTATCCCTGCGGCAGCAGGGATGAGCAAAGTAGACGGTATACGGTAACCGCATTGCTCAGGATTACACATCCAGTTACCGCATTGCGGTTGCCAAAGCCGCTCCGAAAACTGCAGCCTGCATGATTTTTAGGGCAGGCTGCAAATCCGGAGCCGTTAACCGTATTGCATGTAAAGCAATCTGGTTACCATAATGGGCTCCTATGGGGAGCGTTTCCTGATCCGGTTTTGAGCTTTTTGAAAGATCTATCCATCCATCCATGTATCTGCCGATCTATTTATCTATCTATAGGCCCAGTCACGCACACAGATATCTGTGCAGAGATTGTTCGCAGATCTCTAGTTGCAGTGAAATCATGGACACATTGTTCTATCTTGTTGAAGTGTACAAATGTAACAATGTGTCCATGATTTCACTGCAACCAGAGATCTGCGAACAATCGCTGCACATATATCTCTGTGTGTGATGTGCCCTTAACTGGGCCTTATGATCTACACTATTTTTCTTTCATGTATCTGTCATTTATTCAACCTCATTTTGCTTCTGTACTTTTAGATATATTTAGCTCAAATTTGTCTATTTCATATCTATTTATGTATTTGAAATACTTCAATCTCATTTTACTTGTGAATATCTTTATCTAAATTTAATTCAAATCTATGTATCTATCTTTCCATCCATCTATCAATTAACCATCTAGTATCTATCAATAATAATAATAATCTTATTTTACTTCTTGTTACCTAGACCATGTGCCTAAAAACCTTCCAATTTTGCTCATAATACACACCTTTTGCTTTTATAAAGAAACTCCAACCAAAACTCAACTTTTTTTTCATGTGTCCTCCCGTAGGCGGGCGTCACATGCTACGATATATGTAAACATATCGCTGGAAAGTGCCTGATTTGGCATTGCTCCTAAGACGTCGTTGCGTGTGACAGCATGATATGACTACCGATAAGTGGTCAGATCGTTAATCACAGATATGGGAACCAGACCCCATATCACACGATGTTGGGTCATTGGATGTGCTGCATCGACGTGTCTAAAGGCCGATATCAGTAAGAAGTTGTGAATTTAGCGATGCTGAAATCTAGCACGTAGGCGTGCCAGGTATTCATCTGTGTCTCGCCTCCCCTGTTGTGATTTGTTAACCCTCATGCATTGTGATTGGCTGGCGGTGTATGGCACCAAAAAAAAAAAGTTTAAACGTTAGCGGCTCCGTGCGTGCTGCCATGGAAGCATTGCTGTAGCGACGCTATGTGACCTCCGCCTAATAGGGAGACTGGAAATGAAGCAGGAACAAATCTGAGTCCCTATTTGCACACTTGTATTGAGACACACATCACAGGACAAGAGGAATCACATAGTGCCCTACGTTTGGACACACACCTGACCAATGGTAACGCAGTAGTGGCCACCAATCATGGTGAGAGGGGCGCGGATACAAACCATGTAGCACGCCTATCTGCTCAAATTGAACAACAAACACGCCCACATTGAGCACTGAGTTGTTAACGAGGCTTCTGTGTGACAGCGTACAAACGATGTGAAAACACCATCGCTAGGTCGTCCACATGAGTGCAGAATCGAGGCATCGGTGAGGTGACTTACCGATGTCTGTGCGTGTTACATGACAAGAATTGACTTTTCACATCGTACGAATGATGCACAAATATTGACATCGTTGCTGACATCGTTACATATACCGTAGCGTGACGCCCGCCTTATTTTTACTCTTTAGTTGTTTCAGTTACTAAATATCATTGTGTGATGAAATTGCATAAACAGTCAAAAAGAGTGCTTCGCAAAGAAGGACCGAAACATGTAATATTTTAACTATACCTCCCTCCATTCACCTTCTCTCACAACATGGAGAATATCTAAAAAAAATCAGAGAGGTCTCAATATCAGCAAACTCTAACAATTAAAGGGAAACTCCAGGGAGGTAGAATAAATAGTACAGTCCCTGCACTCCTGTGCTATAATGCCAAGCTGCCTTTTACATTTGTATAATGTTTAGAATTAATATAATTCAGTTATTCACTAATGCTTCTTACCTATCACCCCTCCCATAGGGGACAATATGTCATGCCTGAGTGAGCAGCTCTCCCTCTCAGAAAGATTCAGTGCCATCCAACACTTCCTCATTCCTCATTCAATCACATGGGCACGATATCACAACAGGTGAGCAGGAGGGGAGACCTGTGTTGATAGCACCTCATGTGACATAACACCCATGCGATTGAAGGAGGAAGTGTCTGTTCTCAGATGCACAGATTATCACTGCGGAGGGAGGGGGTGAGCTGCTAAATCCGGATTGACATATTGTCCCCTTTAAGTGGGGTAACTGGTAATGAACAGTTGGTGAGTAACTGTTTTATATTACTTCTAAACATTATACAAGTGTAACAGGCAGCTCAGCATTATAGTATAGGAGTGCAGGGACTGTGCATTTTTTTTTATCTCCCTACAGGTTCCCTTTAACAGTGCAATCTGCTATCTACTGAGCACAGTCTTTCCAGCCTAAGTTTGCAGTTGTCGTTCTTGCTAATACCTTCTTTCAACATCCACTTTGGTGGCAGCCAAGGGGATCACAACCTGGATTATAATACTACATGGACTTCAGCATCAAATGCTAGGATTCGGCTGGAATATCAAAGACTGCATAATGTAGAAACCCAGGTTGAGACAATCCAGTCACCTTGTTACAGACATTGCTGGGCTGGGTCAGCTTCCTAAATCTGGCATTATGCCTTTCTCAGTGGGTGCCCGCCGAAAACGGGGTGCTGCTGATTCGGAGTAAGTAGCCCTGGAAGCTCTGAGGCACGAATATTCTAATCCCTGGTGAGCCAGCGGAAAGGTGAGAAACTGTTGCCTGTTACATTTTATGTTTGCTGGTTATGTGTTATATGCTGTTAACTGTTTGGGGATCCAATAAAGCATTAATATTCTGGTTTCCTCACCCTGTATTGTCTGAGTAGTATTTCGACCATTGTTAAGGAACTCGGGAATTTAGTTGGGATGAGCCCTGGTCCATGCTGTCTTTCTAAAGGCAGCTGGGTCAGCAGACGAGAGCACCCAATGACCCCCATGTCTCCAGAGGGGTATCTTATAATGAGATGATACTATAATACAAATTATATGAATGGGCAAGTCATTATCAGGAACTTATGAATTGGGGCTGGGGAAAGATGCTATAAAAAGACTTATTATAAATTGGGAGTGAGGTGAATGCTATCAAGGGATCATAATGAAATGAGGTGGAGGACAATGCTATCATAGACTTATACTTAATTGGTGGGTGGTAGATAATTTTCTACAGAGACTTATAATGAATTGAGGGGGTTGATATAGATGGACGAACCCTCAGATGTTTTGGTTTGCCAGATGTGGACAGACACATAAAAAGTCTGGCTCAGGACTGGACTTTAACCTGACCACGAATCCCATATAAGCCTATGAGTCCGCAAAATTAAGGGCTATAAAATGGTGATAGTAAGGGGTAAGGGTTTCAAAAGGTAGCAAAATGGGGATTAAAGAAGGACACATACTTACCGAGATCCCATATGGCTGTCGCACTGTTTCCGGATCCACTCATTAAATCTTATGAATGTTCCCCTGCTATCCCTGCCCACCCTCCTTCACAGTGTCTGTGATTGGTTACAGTCAGACTGAACCCCCACCCTCTGCTGTGGTGTTTTTGATTGGTTGCCCTCACACAGTCTGGGTCCCGAAGTGGAGTGTAAAAATAAATTAATAAGTGGAAAAAATGTTGTGTGGTTCCCCCATATTTTGATATCCAGTGCAGATAAAGCAGACAGCTGGTGGCTGCAGTCCCCAGCTGTGTGCTTTATCTTCGCTGGGCATCAAAATACAGGGGACCTCACGCATTTTATTTTTAATTATTTAAATGAATAATTTTACAACATGGTATGGGGTCCCCCCCATTTTTATACCCAACCAAAATAAAGCAGACAGCTTGGCGCTAGTATTCTTATCCTTGGAAGGCCCATGGTTATTGGGTCATCCCCAGGCTAAAAATAGTATCCCACAGCTGCCCCAGAATTGGTGCATCCATTAGATGTGCCAATCTTTGTGCTTTACCTGGTTCATCTCAATTGCCCTGGTGCTGTGGCAATGAAGGTAATATAAGGGGCTAATGACAGATGTGATTGGTAAAAAAACGCACAGGTGTCAGCTGTTGTACAGAGGTGATTACAGCATTATATGCCCACCTGAGTGGGTGGAAGGTCTCTAGGGGGACTGGACACCCCCTAGAGACATTGTACAAACATTTATTAGTTAACTAAATACAGAACAGTTTGCTCATCCCTGGGGCAGCAGGGATGAGCAAACTATCCGGTAACCGGATTGCTCAAGATTACACATCCTGAGCAATCCGGTTACCAGATTGCTGAATGTCTGAAGACAATTGCGTTCACCGCATCCGGATCTGGATGCGATGAACGCAATTCAGGTTTAAAGTGTGACCCTAGCCTACTACTGCTTTGGCAAGGGCACAGACACCGTATTAACTGGACTAATGTGGCAACAGAAGCCAGGCTCTGACCCCAAAAACAATGGAGGAAATAGACCAGTGCTTTTAAACAAAAGCAGCACAAAATGTAGAAAATTCTGTGTGCTGGAAAAATAGAGCTATGCCTCTAACAAGAGCTGTTTTAAGATCGACACTAGAAGAACACTCTAACATCTCCCTACCTAATACACAATTTATCCCTCCTTCTACTCTGAGTTTGTTCTAGGGCTTCAGCTCTGAAAAGAACTATTGTTTTGTATTATGGAGCTAGTGACCGTCTCCTTTAGGGTAAGTGCACACTGGGCGGGTTTTTTACACAGGTAAACCGCCGTTTTGTTTACATTAGTTTTATGTTAATTTATGTTAATCCAAACCGGCGTTTGGATTAACATTAAAACTAATGTAAACAGCCCAAGGCTGTGCACACACCGGCGGTTACCCAGCGTCATCCGTTGCTAACCCGCAGGTTTCCCAGCGGGTTAGCAAAGAATGACCATGTTCTAAAAACCGGCGGTTCTGCAGCGGCTGCAAGCAGAATCATGTGCTGCTTCCAGCCCGCTGCAGAATCGCCGCCGAGAACCCGCTGGGCAGCCGCCGGATACCGCCCAGCCGCCGACGACCAACCCGCCGGGTAATGTGCACTTACCCTTAAACTGTCTCTACTCAAGAATCTCTACCTCCCTACTCTACACTGACCTAGTATACACAATACACAGCAGGTAGCCCTGAAAAGGGCTTTGTGTTATCAAGAGGCCTTAATACTCTCCCTAGAAGCTGAGCAATCTCTCCCTATGCTTCTCCAACACATGCTCCGGATGCAATGTGCATAAAATGGTGGTGGCAGGGCTTAAATAGACCCTGTCTCATTACTGTAATTGGTCAAAAAGCCCAGCATGTTTAGTGGCTGCAGAGGAGACAAGAAAAGCTGCAGGGCAGGACATCCAAATATAGCGAGGCGAGTACACAAATACTTGCAGAATAACAAGTAATGTGAATACTGTACTCTTCGTGCAAGTAGTGAATAGTAACAAATACACTCGCTCATCACTACTTGCGGGATGAGGATTTCCAGTACATTTGGTGGATTTCTATCAGAACTATAGACTGTTTGCACATGGATCAGATATTGTAGTTTGACCATTTTTTTTCTTTTTCGAAAATTCTTGTTGTTCTGCCTTCCATGTTGTGCAGTCTTTCTTTAAGGGTGGAAACACAATATGTGAGATGCTCGAAACACAATATGTAGAGCCTCGAATGACTCACTGGGAACGGCCCCTGCCTCTCTGAACGGGAGTGTGTCAGCTGCATAGAAACACACACAGCTGACATGCTCCTGTTCGGAGAGGTAGGGACCATTCCAGGTGTGTCATACTAGACTCATGCGAGTATCTTGCATGCATCTTGCATAGAGTGTCTCCACCGTAAGGCTATGTGCCCACTGTGAATTTTTTGCTACTTTTTTTTGCTGCGTTTCTTGCACAAAAAAAGCAGCACCCACAGTTTTGTAATGACATCAATGTGATTTTCCAAAAACTGTGCACACCATGTGCGTTTTTGGTTGCTGCATTTGTGTTGCAGAAATAACTTGTATTTTTTCATGTGCCGGCAATTTTCTTGTTCTTGTTTCTAAGCTGCGTTTCCCAGTTGACAGCCATTCTAATCAGCTGGAAAAAGCAGCACTAAAAAAAGCAACAAAATAGCACCAGAAACACGTTGGTACGTTTTTGTAACAGCTGCGATTTTGTGGC
Organism: Allobates femoralis; assembly: GCA_033576535.1. NCBI lineage: Eukaryota > Metazoa > Chordata > Amphibia > Anura > Aromobatidae > Allobates > Allobates femoralis. The sequence continues at coordinate 489,896,017 of JARQOC010000005.1, forward strand.
CGAAGAAAGAAGCACAAACGCAGCCAAAAAAAATATGCACGGTGGGCACATAGTCCTAAGTGTAATTGTGTTTAGCACCTGAAAGTTGTTTCCGTCTTCTTTGAGTTTGTATCTGTTGTTGTATAAGTCATACAATTGTCACCTTCTCTGGAGTCCTGCACAAATTCCTTACGTCTCTGATATTTATCAAGTAATCTAGTTTTTACAAATTCTAGTCAGGTTTTTCTTAGGCCTTGTGTCCTGTGCAATAATCAGTGGCGCTATTATGTTTCAGATAAACTGTATAACGATATGGCTTCAATATCTATCTTTCCTCTGATCTCCGGTGTGTGATTATTTCTAGCATTATACTTATGTGCTCCTGCATATTCTTTCCATTGCTAAGTTTGCTTTGTGTGGAACAAAAATAGTTTTCTGTTTATACTGGATCCCTCATGCAGCTGTTGTCCTGCACCCTACTTACTTTACGCTGTGTTCTCATGTCTTATATGGACCTTTTGGTCATCCTCTGTGTCAATAAGCTTGGATAGGCTATTGCCTATCTTTTTCTTATCCTATTGCTATTAATCAACAGTCTCAATGTAGGAATACCTACCTTCCTTTGAACTCTTGACACTAACATTTCCCTAAATCCTATTGTTATTAATCTACAGTTTCTATGTAGTAATACCTACCTACCTTTGAACTCTTGACACTGACATTTCCAATATTTCTATTATAACTCATTTAGGCTACTGTACGTTTAACAGGGTTGTCCACCACTCAGCCATCCCCTTCTCAAGTGCTATATTCTCTAGTCTAAAATATGTACATCCATAGCAGTCCTTTTGAGCCAAGGTCTCTCGCGACTTGTGTAATGTTGTTGTTCAATGTGAGCCTCTGCTAATGGGCTGCTTCACGCTCACTTCCTTTGGATAAAACAAACGCAAAAAAGTGAGAGCTGCTGCTGTTTTTATTTTATATACAGGAATAAAGCAATTGATAAGGGACTGTTTAGTGGTGGACAACCCCTTTAAACTCTGATTTTCTAGCGATTTTCCTTCCCTCTTTATATATTATTCCTGAGTTTATTACTTATATACAGAAAATGTGAACCTTCGGAAGTTTCCTTGTATCAGTTTGTTCAGTAAGCTGTGCTGTGATGCACTATGCCCTTTCTTTGTGAGTCTGTGTCCACAACCTGTTGCGAAATTTGGCTTTTTGCAGAGTTATCAACACGTAGACCCTTACAAGAATGGACTGCTATGTTTGGGGGCCAGTGGCACACCCAGAAATTTCCCAAGGTAGGGGTCCAAGAAACACACACCGGCCCTCAAAGGGGGGTGTCACCCCCCAGCTGGGTTCCCAGGGGCAAAGCCCCCGGTGGAGGGGTTTGGGGGAGCGAAGCCCCCCTAAAAGCCAAGCGATTTTTGTAAATTTGAATACCTAATTAATGCTTAATACTGCACAAAACGGCTTCTCAGCTTCTCAGGGCCGTCCAAAGGGGGGGGTCCAGACACGTAGGTCCCCCCCCTTGGGTGCGCCACTGTTGGGGGCATACAGTAATGATTATCTTCACAACTGGAGGATTACAGAAAGAGAACTACAACCACAAAACAAACTAGAATTATCACACAGTACACTATTAACAAACTGTAAAAACCCAGTTCTATCAGCTGTCAAGTGGAACATACATCACAAAGCAATCACTGATCTCAGGAAGACCAGTCCAAGAAAACACTGCGGGCAGCCGGCTAAAGCGCTCAACACAGTGAATTCCTAGGCGCATAGGAGCATACGTCTGAAGCTTACGTCTGTACATTCCAACAATAAGACCACAAAAATATTCCTGCTTCTTTAATTCATACTCGAAACAAGAAATCAATAAGATAAGATAACATAAAATACACTTTATTGATCCTGTGGAAAATTACAATATCCCAGCAGCAGAACAAAGACATGAATTACAACATAGAGTAGACAATTGATGATGGAGGCTACTCATATATGCATGCATACAGGTCAGTACCATATACAATTAGAATATCAATTATACATCAACTTGAATGGACTCTACTGGGTCACCTGGTTTGAACCACCTTGGAGACATATTGTGTCCATGGAATTTCTTACCTCGAAACATAAATGAGTGTATTGCTTTCCACCTAGAGAACCCCAAAAGATCCGTGTTGTATAGACTATTGTTTGTCTTATGTTGTATGGGGGGGGGTGTTACACTGTGAAAATCACTGCACATTTTTTCATGAATCCACACTGGATTTTTAATAACAAAATAAAATACAACTATAATTATAAAGTTATTTCTTCTATTGTCCTTAGTAGAATTAGACAATTACTGAAGGTGCTCCTCTGTCTCATGAATAGTTCAATAATGGGTATATAATATGTAAATATTTAATTTCCAGACTAGTCCCATAGTTCTGATCCAAGGACTCTTATTTCAGATTTTACAATTCAAACCACAATTTTCAGACCCAATACTCTAACCAAAACTTCCATAACCTCAAACGCAAAAATAATTTTTTTGACTTCACAAATCAGACCATGTGCCGAGGCAAAAACAGATACTAATAGAATTATGCTAGGCCCGGTTTTGACTTGACTTCACCACAAAATATATCCTAATACTGTCATGGGGGAGGCATATTGTATGTAACAGAACCTGGAGCCACAAATAGAGTTGAGCCTGTAGAGAAGACAAGAGTGGTGAGAGGAGGAATACGTAGATAAAGGGCAGTTTATAAAAAGAAAGGCCTGAAACAAATACTTCTGAGGTTTGCCCATAAAAACTATGGAAATTTCAGAAAATATGGGCTTTTAACAAATTGGCATTTTTTTCTAACAACCACGTCCTCCTATCTTCGATATTCATCAATATTTAACTTCCAGAAATATCCTATATCCAGTGGCCGTAACTATCAAGCTCCAATGGGGGCCCCAATTATTATCCAATCTTTAATAGCATTAGTCTCTTTCTAATAGCCAAAGGGACTTTTGGGGCCCCCTAGGTTCTAGGGCCTGTTGCGATTGCAACCCCTGCACCTATTGTAGTTGCGCCCCTGTCTATATCCCTTTCAAAGATTAATGAGATAAATAGCATGTAACAAAGCATAAAACTAACACCTAAAACATTTCTCCATTGTCTTTGTTTAGATCTGACAGGCAAATTAAATCTAAATTTAAAATAATATATTGCTTTCAGAAAATCCTTCTGGCAGGTACAGGTCACAAGTCAATAATTAGAGCAAGATTTAACATTATGAACTAAGAAATCTGGTGAATAGCAAGGATGATTTATAAACCAAATTGTAAGTAATGCCTCAGCTTATTCTTCATGGAATGTAGTGTCATATCCTGTATGAGAGATATAGCATTATAAATCTGCCATCTATAATCACACCACATACATCTTCCCATTTTATAACTAGGGGCATTATTTTATAGCTTAATAATGGATCACAGTCTCGAAGAGAAACATTTCACAAATTCTCTACAGAAAGAGACATGTTGCTTGAATGTTCTTATTGGTTTGGTGACCCTAAACCTATTTTTTTAAGACACTGGCTTAAAGGAAATCCTCGGTTTTTTATTAGCAAAAGCTACTTATATACTAAATTTGGTACTTGTATACTGTAAATGCCTTTCTCACTGGTTTAACTCTTTAAATGGAATCTTTCATCAGATTTTTGCTATCTAATCTGAGTGTAGCATATTTTAGGGCAGGAACCTAATATCAGCGAAATGTCACTTACTAGTTTGCTTAGTGTAGCTTTAATAAAATCATTGTTTTATTGGCAGGAGATTATCAGTAAAGAACTAGTAAAGCTGCTGAGAGGGAGGCCAACCACGCCCTCACCATATTGATTTGGCAGTTTCTCAGTGGTGTGTCTTGGGTTAAACAGCTCAACATTTAGAGAACTAGTAGATCTGCAGCAGAGAAAACTTGAGATTTTCTCTATTTTTTTTTTTATTTAAAAGGTTAAAATGCATATGCTGGATATGTAGTGCATCTGTCGCATCTAAAGCATGCTCATCTGAAATTGCTTTCTGCAGCCATCAGAGACTAAGGATGAAAATCTACATCATAGTTCATTAAAGGGTTAAGGACGTATGTCCTACTAACAGTATATTTTACTACCTGTTCATAGAATAGATAACAACTATGAATGAGTATAGTAGCAGCATGAATACCCAACCAATGCGTCATTCTAATAGTTCCTCTCCCAGCCTCTTAAATGCTTCAATGCTTTTGTTGCAATATAGGAGAGTAAACAGCTAGAGGGGACATGGGTGCAGTGACTGACTGACTTAAGCTGAGCTGCCGGCGATGATTATACCGGCAAAGTTCTTGTTCCCCATATGATCGCTATGACGTACCCATATGTCATAGAATGGGAATCCCTTTCAGGCCATGACGTATCTGTACGACAAATGTTGTGAAGGGGTTAAAAATGAAAATGTTGTCAAACAGGTTTGGCTTTAATCGCATGTACTAAGACCCAGATTTTTTTTTCCATCTTTGGTTGATAGAGTTGTATGAAGACTTTTTTTTTGTGGAGAGAGTTATCATTTCAGAAGTAGCATTTTAGTTCTCATTTGTACCATGTGACATAATGCTCTTAATATTTTTACATATTTGAAGTGATATGACGATTCTGCAATTATGATTTTTTCCTCCTTGACTTTCATTCAGGATAAATAATATTTTACTCTTTTTGACTTTTTGATACAATTTGGCAATATCAAAAATGTTAATGTTATAATTAATTGTATTTTTTGCTATTTGCATTTAAAAAAAAGGGAATATTTTAAACTTTTACATTTGAGGAGTGTTTTAATATATTTTTAAGTCTCTTGTATTGTTTATTAAAGAAATTGTCCGGGCTTTTGGTAATTAACACCCTTTCAACACTCACTGTTTTGCGTCTGCAGAAGACCAACCAGGGGGCATGTTTGTTTTGGAGCTTCCATGTAAACATGTAAATCCATAACTAGTCATTTATGCCCAGTCTCCTACAAACACGCCCAGACTCTTACAGACTCACCCCCTTAGTCTAAGCATACTCAGCCACCGCTAGAATTCTAAAGGCACGCCACCCCCTCCCAGTCTCAGCATGCCTGCCCATCCCAAGACTCCTACAGGTCCGCCCCCCAGACTAAGCATACCTGCCCGCTACCAGGCTCTCACAGGTCCTCCCCAGTCCCAGGCATGGCTGCCTCCCAGTCCCCAATATGACCACTTACCCCCATTGCACACAGCAGACTACTCCTCCTCTGGCACAGATGACCACTGAGTGCACTGAGCTGAAGAATCAGCACACTATATCAGGGAAGGAGGTGAGTGCTGCATGTGACACGCCCCCAGAGCTGTGGGATACTCGGAACCGTGCTACAATACTGCTGGAGAGTCACGGGGGTCGAGACCCGGCTCCATGACCCTGGCAGTGTCAATAAAAGTTTGGGGATTAAGATGTTGGGAATGAATGTTGTGACTCCACCTACGGTGCTCGGACATGGATGGCCAACTCTGCAGTTCAGACCTCCGTGGGCATATGATGATGCAGCTAGATTCTGTCACTCCCCGTAGGTGGAGCGGTACCCTGGGGCAGGTGTAAAAATGTTGTGTAGATGGTGATAAAGTTGCAGGGCAGAGGATGCTGGAATAATTCACGTCCACAGCTGGGGCAGTTCCACACCTTTGCTCACAGTTCTTAGGTGGTAGCATCCAGCCAGGTGCTATGTTCCACGAGCCAGGGGTCCAGCCACTCCCAGGAAGATTGGAAACACTTAGCCAGCACCCCGTTCTGAGTACCTTCTCCAGGTTGTCTTCCTCTTGTGCTGGCTCTCTCCCTCCTGCCCTGCACCTCATGTTCAGTGCCCCCATCAGTGGCCTCGGACCCTACCGGGCATCCCATTTGGCCCTATTTGGCCACCTTTGCAGCAAATAATGTGGATTCAGCTGCTGCTCTTGGAGATGCAGCAGCCTCCAACTGACTAACTGAGTACTTAGTCCACTCTACTAGTCTGGGCCCAGTGACGCTCTGCGGCCCTGGCCCCTCCACTTGCCTGCGACCGGCAATGGATGCAAGCCCCACCGGTAGATTTCTCACTTCCCATGCCTCTGGGACCCCTTCTTTCTCTGGAGTTCCTGCCTTGCTCCCTCTGTCTCTCTCTCCCAGGGATGAGCTCCTCCAGCTCCAGTCCTCTGGTCTCACTAGTCCTTCTCAGCTCCTTCCCAGCTCCTTCACTGGAGCTGCTCAACCTTTCACTCTGAACTCCTCCTCTGGACTCACTGACTACTTCCTATTGTTATTCTCTCTATCTTGTCTCCTACTTCCTATGCTCCTCCTTCCTACTGTTCCACATACCACCCTGTCTAAGCCCCATCTCCAGCCATTGATGAGGGTGCTGACCAACCCCTCCATCTTCCTGGCCTGGAGTGGCTAGTGTTGGATGCAGCTGTGTGGGTACCGGTTAGTGTCACCTCCTTACCTGGAGTTGGGGGTACCACACCTCTAACTAAGGTGCAGTACCTCTGTTTTGACTGGACCCACAGGGGAGCCACATACCCCACTCATAAAACACGGCACATCCTCGGGTTGGACCAGGTAAAAGATGTGACAACATGCAAATTTTTATAATGTGCATTAATATTAACAAACTATGTCCCTTCCTGGAGGCACTTTTCTTTAATGTTGCTTATAAAACTATAAAAATAACATTAGTCTAATAAAACTATCTGCAAAAACTTCCAGTTCACTTTACACGGTACAGTGAGGTCCCAGACTGGGATGTCCCTCTCACTGTCCCTTAGTGCTGTATGGGAGGACCCATTTAATAAAACCCCCAACGTAGGTCCTGGGCGGGCAAAAGGACATCGCAGGACTCCACGCTGGACCATGGTTCGGCCACGCCAAATGGGTTTTATGTTTTGTGCTCGACTGTCCAAGTTGTAATTGTCAGTTGCTAAACCAACAAGAAGCAGATTACGTGCTAACTTCATACAAGAAAAGGTCTGGCCATTTACTGTCCACAGCGCAATTGTCTATGTAACGTGTATTTCTCCTAACTACCGGTTTAGCTAGGCATTACTACTAAACATTCACACCTATAACAAGTTATAACTGCTCACACGCAACTTAATTGGGTTAACTTCTTTCTACGTACATTAAAGCATTCTACAGTTCTGCTTACTGTTGGTGCTTCCATGGTTGAGCCTCTGGGTTTAGGCTTCCACTTGGCCTTGGAAACACAATCCTTAGCTGGTGAGTAGGTAGGGCAGCCTGAAGGGAACTTGCAGCTTTGTCTCTGGCTGCCAGGTTTGGTGCAGCAACTGGGTCCGAAGCTGTTGCTGTTGGCTGTCCGTCCATGCTTGGTGCTGCAGCCATCTCTAGTTCAAAAGTCACTGACCTTACTGGTTCTGGAATCCTCATGGGTCACTGGACGAGTCCTTCTCCTCGACTTCATGTGCTAGAGATTTTCGGGTGCTGCTCGCCTCGGTGCCACTACAGTTCTCTGCCCTCCAGAACTCCTGGTCCACCGGGGGCACCAGGTTCGGGTCCTCCTCTGGACCGCTGGGGAAAACCATTGCCTCCACCCCACATGCAGGAAGTCTCTGACCACCGTTTGCCATGGCACCCACCGGGCCTCTCACTGCCTCTCCTGCAGCCTGCACCATCACGCATACTTTTCGTGGTGCTCCACTTATCTCGCTCCCCTTCCGTCGGCACTGGATCTCCGTCTCGCCGTCGGCCACACCAGAGGGCGGATCCATCGAGTCTCTTGGCAAGCCCTCCCAGCTCCTGGAGGATTAAGGGGGTGTAGGCCATTTTTCCCACTCTGTGCTGGCCTGGCCCACGATGAGGAACTGCAGCACGACCCCCAGCCAGCACATGGTCTCAGTCTATTGCAGTCACTATTACTCCGGTTTCAAAAACACACGGCACCCCGTGACACCAGGTCGGTAGATCCTGTTCGTGATGCCAGAAATGACACGCCCCCCAGGGCCGTGGGATACTCGGAACTAGGTTATAATACTGCTGGGGAGTCACATGCTCAAAATCCGGCTCTGTGACCCTGACAGTGTCAATAAAAGTTTGGGGACTAAGGTTTTGGGGATAAATGTTGTGACGCACCTACGGTGCTCAGCTTGGGATGGCTGATGGTGTAGTCTAGACCTCTGGGGCAGATGACAATGCAGCTACATGTTGTCGCTCCCGTAGGTAGAGTGGTACCCTGAGGGAAGTGTAAAAGTCTATGTGTAGAAAGTGATAAAGTTGCAGTGCAGGGCAGAGGACGCTGGAATAATTCACGGACACAGCTGTTGCAGTTTCACACCCTTTACTCAGGTTCTTAGGTGTAGCATCCAGCCAGATGCTGTGTACCACGATCCAGGGGTCCAGCCACTCCCAGGTGGATTGGAAACATTTATCCAACACCCATTCTGTGTACCTTCTCTGGGTCATCTTCCTCTTGTGCTGGCTCTCTCCTTCTGCCCTGCACCTCACGTTCAGTGTCCCGCACCAGTAGCCTCGGACCCTATCAGGAATCCCCTTTGGCCTCCTTGGCAGCTAATGTTGTGGATTTGGCTGCTGCTCCTGGAGATACAGCTGCCTCAGGCTGACTTGCTGAGCTCCTGCCTGGTCCTCTGTCTCTCTCCCATAGATGAGCTCCTCCAGCTCCAGTTCCCTGGTCTCACTAATCCTTCTCAGCTCCTTCCCAGCTCCCTCACTGGAGCTGCTCAACCTTTCACTCTGAACTCCTCTTCTAGACTCACTGACTACTTCCTATTGTTTTTCTCTCTATCTCGTCTACTACTTCCTATGCTCCTCCTTCCTACTGTTCCACCCACCTCGCTGTCTAAGCCCCATCTCCAGCCAGGAATGAGGGTGCTGACCAACCCCTGGCCTGGAGTGATTAGTGTTGGATGCAGATGTGTGGGTACGGTTAGTGTCCCCTCCTTACCTGGGGTTGGAGGTACCATACCTCTGGCTAAGGTGCAGAACCTCTGTGGAGACTGGACCCGCAGGGGTGCCACACATGCAATGCAGTGTGTGCTCACCTATAGTCCTCCCCTAGTGGCCGCGCTGTCATTGTATGCTATCATCCTCTCTGCCACAGCTGCCTGCTCTGTGCTGCGGGGAGATAAAGAGATGAAGAGCATCGACTCCACTACACAGAGCGAGTCACAGAGTGGGTGTCTGTGGCAGAAAGGAGTACTGGCTCCACTAACAGAGCAGCTGCAGGGGTGGAGGTGAGCCACACACCGCATTGCATACAGAGACCACTGTGTGCAATGGGGGTAGGTGGCCATCTTAGGGACTGGGGAGGGCCTGTAGGAGCCTCTGGATGGCTGGGTATGCTCAGACTGGGGGGGAGCCTGAAGGAGCCTGGGAGCGAGCCTGTAGGAGTCTGAGGGTGGTTCGAGCATACTGAGACTAGGGGGAGGGTCTTTAGGAGTTTGGGCATTTTTGTAGAAGACCGGGTGTAAACAACCAGTTATGCATTTACATGCAAGCTCCAAATCAAACATGCCCCCTGGTCGGTCTCCTGCAGACGCAAAACAGTGATATCTCAGTAATGCTGCAAAATGTTGACAGGGTGTAAATTACAAACTGTCAACATTTTGCAGCTGAGATATACAAATATAAAAAATACAAAAAGCCTGGACAACCCCTTTAACCTCTTTGGGGAATTTAACCTGCACTCTATTGTTTGACTATTTCTTACAATACGCTGTAATATTGTAGTATTAATGTCTGTTCTATAATTACTGGTCTTCTATGAAGCTCAGCTTCAGACTGCTCTGCATTAAGTAACTAATGTGGCAGACACATGGGCATTTAGTAGACTCCAGCAGCTATGATAATGTATGAGCATCCTGCAGTCATGATGGAGAGGGCTGTTTAGATTGATTTGGAAGCACTGCAAGATCTTGACCTTCTAAATGCTGCTGTCATGATGGACTCTGAAATGTAGGAACATAGAAATGCATTACTGCTAAGGAAATATAAGAGAAATTAGGATGTGTGCAGCGGTCATGGGGAAAGGGTACTTGACTCTCAAGGGCTCATCAATTCAGGGGATGTGATGGTGGCACTCCATGGAAGTCTTGGCCATGACCGTTCGTTAAAAGGGAATAAAGTTTATAGTTTTTTGTCATGATGCCATCTGAGGTTTCTGGTCATATGGGACCAGAGCTGCTTGTAGTGGCCCCAGGGGATGGGTGTTGTGGCAGCTATAATGAAGCACTCCCTCAGATGGAGTGGGCCCCTGGAATTTATAGTGTGAGAGTTTTTGGAGGATGGTGGTTATAGTGGTAAGTGTAGAAGGACGCAGGAAGGAGTAGACGACACAAGGGTTGCAGTTCTTACCGGCTCCTTTACTGAAGTTCTTAAGTGGTCACTACCCAGCCAGGGTATTGTGTCCTTCAAGATTGCAGCTTGGCTAGCTCACAGGTAGTCTGGGTTCAATCCTCTGAGACACCAGGCATATGCTTACCCTAGCTGCTCTTTGCTGTCTACGCTGTTACTCCTTCTCCTTTCTTGCATCTTCATGCTACAAGTCCCAAAGCAGGCGACTGCAGGCCCTTCTGAGTGACTGCATTGCATTTCCTCACAAACCTCTGTAGTCCCTTAGCCTAGGAGAGTCCACAGTGGTGGCCACTGTACATGCAGTGGATTCCGGTTTCTCAGTTGGTCTTGCAGATCCAAACCGATTTGGGGCTGGCACCCCTGTGCAGCTTGTTCCTCTACCTGGCTGTCCATCCAGCTGTAGATTCGGGTCACAAGGCTCGGAGATCAGCAGCTGACCCTCCCACATGGGTCTCGCTCTCTTACCCTGCCTGGGTTCCCTGCAACTTACTCTTCTTCCATCTTGTTCGCTCGTCTCCTACTGACTAACTTTCCCACCTCCCTCAACTCACTTCCTCCCTCCAACCAGCAGATGAGGTTTGCTCTGTCAGCGAGCTTCTTCCACCCTGCATCTCCCTGGCTGAGCGAGTATAATCGCTACTATTTGGAACTTCCCGAATAGTACTCTCCGAGTATCTTATAATTACTCGGGAGTAGCGAGTAGTCCAATTACTTTCGCAGTGTATCTATAGTATATGATTGGCCAGATTGCAAAGTGTCCGCTAGCGATGACATGGTTGTGACGTGTCACTATCTGATTAGCCAGATTGCTACTGGCCATCTCATTGGCTGGAAGTCACAGGTCCTAGTCTTGTGATCGCAGGTCTTCTGGGACGGTCTTGGTGCAGGCGTTGGACAGGTGAGTATGTAATTTTATTATTTTTAACAACTTTTATTCACTTTTAGGGTACTTTCACAGTGTATCTATAGATACACTGCGAAAGTAATCGGACTCGCTATACTCGCAACGAATACCAGTACCTATTCGTTGCGAGTATAGCGATTCCGAATATTGCGGTACTCGCTCATCCCTAGTGTCAAGCTTACCTGAGAGTATGATACCACACCTTTGGGTTAGGTGCAGTACCACTGTGGCTCCCCTGCAGTTTGTTAAACACAGCACTACCAAGGGCAGTAAGACCGTACAAAAGGGTTAAGCACAAGAACACCCAAACATTTTTTTTTGCATCATAACAAGTAATATCAAAAGCATAAAAGTACAAAAATACAAAAAAAGTGCAAAAATCACAATAACACATTCAACAGTTTGCCTTCAATGACGCTCAGGCAGCTCGTCACGCTGCAGCATTTTAGTGCAATTGTTGCGAACCACCCCAACCCACCTTCAACTTCATCCCTGGGCGTGGCTACAGGGCACAAAGACCATATAGCCCTTAATCTTCGGCCACGCAAACAGTTTTTGAGGTCTGAGTGTACTGCAACATTTTTCACAGTGCAGACGTTCAGCAAAGTGCAATAGACTCCTGGATTGCACCTTCAAGTTCTGGTCTGAAAACCAACAGGAAGCACCTTATGGGGCGCAACTATGTACAGTTAGGGCATGAAATATTTGGACAGTGACACAAGTTTTGTTATTTTAGCTGTTTACAAAAACATGTTCAGAAATACAATTATATATATAATATGGGCTGAAAGTGCACACTCCCAGCTGCAATATGAGAGTTTCCACATCCAAATCGGAGAAAGGGTTTAGGAATCATAGCTCTGTAATGCATAGCCTCCTCTTTTTCAAGGGACCAAAAGTAATTGGACAATGGACTCTAAGGGCTGCAATTAACTCTGAAGGCGTCTCCCTCGTTAACCTGTAATCAATGAAGTAGTTAAAAGGTCAGGGGTGGATTCCAGGTGTGTGGTTTTGCATTTGGAAGCTGTTGCTGTGACCAGACAACATGCGGTCAAAGGAACTCTCAATTGAGGTGAAGCAGAACATCCTGAGGCTGAAAAAAAAGAAAAAATCCATCAGAGAGATAGCAGACATGCTTGGAGTAGCAAAATCAACAGTTGGGTACATTCTGTGAAAAAAGGAATTGACTGGTGAGCTTGGGAACTCTAAAAGGCCTGGGCGTCCACGGATGACAACAGTGGTGGATGATCGCCGCATACTTTACTTGGTGAAGAAGAACCCGTTCACAACATCAACTGAAGTCCAGAACACTCTCAGTGAAGTAGGTGTATCTGTCTCTAAGTCAACAGTAAAGAGAAGACTCCATGACAGTAAATACAAAGGGTTCACATCTAGATGCAAACCATTCATCAATTCCAAAAATAGACAGGCCAGAGTTAAATTTGCTGAAAAACACCTCAAGAAGCCAGCTCAGTTCTGGAAAAGTATTCTATGGACAGATGAGACAAAGATCAACCTGTACCAGAATGATGGGAAGAAAAAAGTTTGGAGAAGAAAGGGAACGGCACATGATCCAAGGCACACTACATCCTCTGTAAAACATGGTGGAGGCAACGTGATGGCATGGGCATGCATGGCTTTCAATGGCACTGGGTCACTTGTGTTTATTGATGACATAACAGCAGACAAGAGTAGCCAGATGAATTCTGAAGTGTACCGGGATATACTTTCAGCCCAGATTCAGCCAAATGCTGCAAAGTTGATTAGACGGCGCTTCATAGTACAGATGGACAATGACCCCAAGCATACAGCCAAAGCTACCCAGGAGTTCATGAGTGCAAAAAAGTGGAACATTCTGCAATGGCCAAGTCAATCACCAGATCTTAACCCAATTGAGCATGCACTTCACTTGCTCAAATCCAGACTTAAGACGGAAAGACCCACAAAGAAGCAAGACCTGAAGGCTGCGGCTGTAAAGGCCTGGCAAAGCATTAAGAAGGAGGAAACTCAGCGTTTGGTGATGTCCATGGGTTCCAGACTTAAGGCAGTGATTGCCTCCAAAGGATTCGCAACAAAATATTGAAAATAAAAATATTTTGTTTGGGTTATGTTTATTTGTCCAATTACTTTTGACCTCCTAAAATGTGGAGTGTTTGTAAAGAAATGTGTACAATTCCTACATTTTCTATCAGATATTTTTGTTCAACCCTTCAAATTAAACGTTACAATCTGCACTTGAATTCTGTTGTAGAGGTTTCATTTCAAATCCAATGTGGTGGCATGCAGAGCCCAACTCGCGAAAATTGTGTCACTGTCCAAATATTTCTGGCCCTAACTGTATAGGCTTACGTCCTGGCCATCACATAGCCCTGTGGCCTATTTGTCCATCATTAAGTCATTATCAAAACCTAGACAGTTAATGAAACTTAAACATTATCTACATTTTACTTAAGGCCTAGCTGGGCTATTAACAAACTTATTAATATTTACATGGTGCTGACTAACTATAGCTGGGCCAGCTAAACCTCTTCAACAACAAGTATATATAAGCAGCCTTGCTGTCAGGGCTGCCTGTCCCTGATGCCAGTCCCTGATGGCGAGTGGGCCGTCCCAGAAGTCGAGTTCCCCGGCACTTGCCTGGGTATGCCGGGTCCTGACGCTGGCCCTGCAAGACCCCATAATGTAAACTAGAAATGAAAACTGATGGCACTCCCTAACATACGATGTGAACAGGTGCAAAACTGAAAATTACATATTATAACAAAGAAACAATTGCACTCTGAAATGCTTAAGCATAAAAACCATTAATATAATGATGCACCCAGGGGTCGTGGGGTACTCGGAACCGGACTGCAGTGTTTCTGTGGAGTCACAGGGGTCCTGACCCAGCTTCCATGGCCTTGGGATCAGTGTAAAAGGGGGTTATTTGCTAGTATAGGGAAAGGTATTCGTGAAGCCACCTGTGGTTTGTGGCTATGAGTGGCCACCGCTGCTGCAGAACCTCTGGGGATGATGGATGAGCAGCTGGGATGTATTGGCTCCCCACAAGTGGAGCGGATCCCCAGGGCAGTGGATGTAGAAGGGTGTAGGGTGCAGGATGGAGGGCGCAAAGTAACTAACAGACTCACTCATGGTTTGTTGGTTCCTCAAGTCCTTTACTGGTGATACTCGTAGTACAAATTTGCAAATAATATAATAATAATAATAATAATAATAATAATAATAAAGCTTTATTTATATAGCGCCAACATATTCCGCAGCGCTTTACAATGTAGGGTTAGAGTACAGAAAATATAATACAGTAAGTAATTACAGTAGAGAACAAAAACAGTACAATAATTGGATACAAAACAATAGGCATAGAATCAATGTAAAAAGAAAATACAATAAATAAAGCGAGAAATGAAGGTGACCCTGCTCAAAAGAGCTTACAATCTACGACGGGATAGGGGTTGCACAAGGTACAGGGGCTTATTGCACTGATGGTCCAGGCATCTTGAGGAAATGGGGCATAGAGATAAGCTTACATGGATGGTCATTGTACAATCTGTGTAGACCTTTTTTGGTTTGGTGGAGTTTATAGAAGCGTAATATCCAGAGGGATAGCCCATTCACTGTCTACAGTACAAAGGACTTCTATTAGGGAGTATGATAGGCCGCCTTAAAAAGATACGTTTTTAGGGATCGTCTGAAGCCATGCAAGTTGTGGATAGTCCTGATTTCTTGGGGTAAAGCATTCCAGAGTTTTGGTGCAGCTCTAGAGATGTCTTGGAGCCTTGGAGTGGGAGGATCGGATTAGTACAGATGTCAGTCGAAGGTCATTTGAGGAACGTAGAGAACGGGTGGGGAGGATGCAAAGGATGGACGGTGTTCACGGACCTGTGTTGCACTGTGTATGCCAAAAAAGGATCAGACGTTGTTCATCACTAAAGCTTTATTTCCGAAACGTGTGGAAATAAAGCTTTAGTGATGAACAACATCTGATCCTTTTATGGCATACACAGTGCAGCGCAGGTCCGTGAACACCGTCCATCCTATGCAAATTTGTACTAAGTTGGTCGTTTCGAGGTGTGGACCTTGCAGCAGCCATCTTCTCACGCCTTGACGCTGGATGTGTGCTACACAACCCCCCCAGGTGAGTGGCTAGTCAGATCTAGTCCCTACACTTATAAATGATAAAACCCTATTGTGCTTCTCTTTCCCTTTCTAGTGTTTGTTACTGGTGATACTGGAAAAGGACAGATGATATCGATGGAATCCAGCAACCTGGGAGCAACTCGGGGTTCTCCTCGCCCGGCAAGTTTTGAGGCCTCACTGCTGCGCTTTCTTAGTAGGTCCCTGCTGCTGCCTAAGCTTAGCTGAGGCCCTTTCTACTTCCTGCTGTGTGCCGTTTGACAGGCAGCTCGAGTCCTTATCCAGCCCCACTTCACAGGCTCCTGGGCTTTTCACGCTGCTTTGCCTCCGGGCACTTTGGGGTGGATGGGGAACTTGGAATCCTCCACCCTTATTGGCTGCCGGGACGTTAGGCCCTGCACAGCCTCAGATTCAGGTGTACGTTTCCTGGTGTTTACTCCTCTGGGTGAGCTTGACACTGCTCCACTCCCCAGACTCTACTCTCCTTCCTCAGACCCTTGCCTACGGGTCACTCAATCTAAGTCTAGCTTTACTGGGATGACCTTAGCACTGCTCCAGTCCACATGTTGTCTTTTTCAGTACTGCTCCGTATTGAAATGACTACCTACGCCCCAGACCAGAATTTATAGAGGAGCTCACTCTGAACCCGGGTTTAGGTCTCTCCCTTCAGGCCTGGAGGCAGAAAGGTGTTGTGTGCTTTCGGTTTTGTATGGTGTGGATACCCTCTGTTGCTCTCAGATATGACACTACCCCCCGGGGGAGATAATGATATTGTAGTATCCGGACTCTGGGGTGCCACAGTAAGAATATAGACATGGAAATATATGAAAAATTGAGTTTCTATATCTGCCCATTAGCTTTACGTGGCTACTGGGCAGATATACTAATTTTAGTACTACGTATCTTAATTTGTCATATATTTCCTTAGGTGTAATGTATGTCCATATTCTTACATTCATGG
Source organism: Allobates femoralis (assembly GCA_033576535.1). NCBI lineage: Eukaryota > Metazoa > Chordata > Amphibia > Anura > Aromobatidae > Allobates > Allobates femoralis. Next base: position 489,912,389 of record JARQOC010000005.1, read on the forward strand.
TATGCATGATTTAGCATTACAGAGTGCAACTGCATATGTCATATTGAGTTATGCACCTGTTCACACTGTATGTTAGGGAGTGCCGTTAGGTTTCTTTTCTTGTCATGATGGACAGCAGTATCTCAGAGGTTAAAGGGAACGAACCACCTCAGATCACCCTAATACACAGTTAGTACATGTCCCTGCACCCTAAGGATACGTTTCCAGCACTGTTTTTGTGTAAAATCTTGCATTAGTATAACTGATATAAAGAGTTTATAAAGTTACTAGCCTGGAGACATCTGGGCGTATCCTTCCTTCTGTTATACTTCAGGGCTGTGCATTCATTGCATGGCTGTGCTCCCCCTCCCTCTGTGCAGATGAGATAACGATCACCCCCATCAGGGCAGGGCAGCAGGCACGGGGGGAGGGGGAGCACAGACATGCAATGCACAGCCCTGAAGTATAACAGAAGGAGGGCTACGCCCAGATGTCTCCAGGCTAGTAAGTTTATAAACTCTTTATATCAGTTATACTAATGCAAGATTTTACACAAAAACAGTGCTGGAAAGGTATCCTTAGGGTGCAGGGACATGTACTAACTGTGTATTAGGGTGATCTGAGGTGGTTGGTTCCCTTTAAACAGTCGCGATCAGAGATGGTTTCAATTGCAGAAGTTACTCTCAGTTGAACGATATAACAAACAGCCAGCACTTGCGCTGATAGAGCAGGCTCAGCTGCTGAATCTGCTCACTACAGTAAATATACACATCTACTATAGAGGTATTAAGGAAATAAAAGGTGTTTTCTTGTCATTTCAACTCAATAATACATAGGATATGGGAAAATCACTGAGGGCCCCATTGCTGGGCCACATTACACACAAGAACAATAGCATTCCATTTGCATGATGTGGCGGTGCAGTGTCCAATTAAAGTCTGTTGGCTAACAAAGGTAGACAAATACAACTCCACAGCCCAATGGAGGTGAACTGTAGCAAAAAGCCACTTGCAAGGTTTTTTAAATAAATAAAAACCCTACAGAATAGTTCATCTTCAAATAAGGTGTATTAGCGAGGCTATAGATAGCTAAGTGCATTTACTGGAACAAGAGATTGACACCACACAAGGAGACTGTAGTTTACTGTATATTAATAGAGGCATGTAAAGTATATAATAGTCCAGTAGTTAAAATTCATAGAAAAGAATACTTTACTCACCAAATGTCCTTAACTTGTTAGAGTCTGCCAGTGAGTAAGTAAATAACATTTCTTTAAGGAAATGGTAACTAACTTAGGTGAAAGAATAGACAGACACTGTAAAAGCCATAACTCTAAATTTTGAAAGGAGGTTGGTGCCAGTGAGATTTTTCCCCTGAGGGTATATGTTAAGAATTTTTTTATTATATCTCTTTTTGCTATGTTTTATGAAGATTCCTCTACTATATATAGCATGTGTCTATAGTAATCAAAAAAAATACTGCACTTAACTATTCTGTGCTTCCAATACTTTACCAGTGCAAATAAAATATTGTCATATATTACATATGGAGTAGAGGAAGTAGGAATAGAATGTGACATTAGACACAGTAAGTGTAAACATGCTGGTTATTTAACTAATCAGGTACTGGATGTACAGTCATGGCCAAAAGTGTTGACAGTAGGTCCTGTGTTCTCTTTGTAGGCCTCATTATGCTTTCGGTAAATAGTACAATATAGTGCTTACCAAAAAAGCTCTATCTAGGTCTCATCTGTCCACAAGACATTTCCCAGAAGGATTTCGGCTTACATACATTTTGGCAAACTGTAGTCCAGTTTTTTATTTCTCTTTGTCAGCAGTGGGGTCTCACTGGTAGTATTTTATTTCACTCAAATATCAATGGATAGTTTGTGCTGACACTGATGCACCCTGAGTCTGCAGGAAAGCTTGAGTTTCTTTGGAACTTGATTGGGGCTGCTTATCCACTATCTTGCATTGGAACTTTCCTTAAGTTTTTCTCTGCTGTCCACGTCCAGGGAGATTAGTTATAGTGCAAAAGTTGTTATTTTCTTGACCATTTGGTGCACTGTGGACAAAAGGTACCTTTACACGCCGCCACTATCCCTGGCAACCGGTATCAATCGTACGTGCACGCGCACTTTTTAACGGTTGCTAACGATCGCCGATGCCGCATGTGCACGCCGCCATTGCGTCGTCAACTCAAGGTATCGTGGTTCCCCGGAAGTTCCTACAGATCCTGCGGATAACTTGCTGTTGAATACCGTCGCCGCTTCACACGCCACTATCCACAAAGGAATATGGGCGTACATCTTTAGTGCCGCAAGAACCTAGGCGTGACAGAGTTGTGTATTCCGTGACGCTAATACGCTGATTGGACAACGCAATAGCGTCATGATTGGCCAGCTTGCGCAGGAAGGCTGGCTAATACATGACACCATTGCAATTGTGTAGTGTAAATGGACAGCTCTTTAAATATGGCACCCTGTGAAGGGACAGCCAATCGTAACACAGTAGCCCCCACCAATGATCGCTGATGGGGCGCGGTATCAATGAGGCTGTGGCACGCCCCGAGGAAATCACTAGGCGATGCTGATTCCATTCCTGTCCCCCATTTACACGCCACTACCATGGCAATTCTCCCTTTGTGTTGCCTTGGATTTTTGAACACAGCTCGGAAACAGCTACCCGAAGCAACTGCGAGACACCCGATCACTTTCCCAAATTACACGCCGCCACTTCGTAGCAATTTCAACGCAACAGTCACAAAAATCCCGAATGAAAGGCAGTTGCTGCCACGCAGTGGCGGCGTGTAAAGGTACCTTAAGGAACATCAATATCCCTGGAGATGGACTTGTAACCTTGAGATTGTTGAAGACAAGAACTTTGGTTCTCTAATCCTCAAGCAGTTCTCTTCTCTTTCTGTTCTCCATAGTGTGGCACACACAGACATACAATGCTAAGATTAAGTCACCTTCACCTGATGTCACACATGATAAAGATTGTCAGTCAAGCATGAGGAGGAGGCGCAAGGCAGGGAGTAGAGCGGGAGTGACAGTGTCCTACGATTTTCATAGATACATAATTTAATATGTAAAATACTGCTGACAGATTCTCTTTAAACGATAAGGCAAAGTTAAAAACAGAAGATAAGACATCCAATATTAACTTATTTAATACAACTTTGAGATTTTAGAGACTCTTCCCTCAATAAAGTAACACTACCTGTAGACGTGCCCTAGTGAAGTACAGAAAATTAAAAACAATTTATTATTTCCTGAGTTTTTTTTACCATGGACTATAAAATCCTAACTGAAATATTAACCCCTTCACCACCCGGCAATTTTTCATTTTTCGTTTTCATATTTTGCTCCCCTGCTTCCAAGAGCCATAACTCTTTTATTTTTCCATCAATATACACATATGACGTTTGTTTTGTGAGGAGTCTACTTTCAGAAGAAATCATTTATTTTACCATTTAGTGTACAGAAAAAAGGGAAAAAATTCAAAGTGCGGTGAAATTGCAAAAAAAGTGTAATTACATGTTTGATTTTTGGATTTTTTATTCACCATGTTCATTATATGGTAAAACTGATATGACGGTATAATGCCTGGGATTGGTACAAGTTTGTAGATACCAAACATGTATACTTTTACTGTCATCTAAGTGGTGATAAAAAATTCAGACGTTTGTAAAAAAAAAAGAATCACACTTTTCGCGCATGTTCTGTGACCCGTAGTGTTCTCATTTTTCGGAATCTGGGGCTGTGTGATGGCTTATTTTTTACGGATTGAGCTGACATTTCTAATGATACCATTTTTGGGTGGATGCGCTGTTTTGATCACCCCTTATTGCATTTTATTACAATTATATTATAATTTTATAATTTTATTATTTTTCCGTTACACAGTTTATTTCTGAACATGGGGATACCAAATATGTGTATTTTGTTTATATTTTTTTAATACTTTTATTTTGAATGACGCAAAAGGTGAATGATTTGAATTTTTGTGGTTTTTTTTCAGATTTTTAAAAACTTTATTTCATTCATTGTTTACTTTACACTGCCACATAGGGTGCCACAGTGCTGCACAGTCCGATCGCTTGTGCCATGTTCCGATGAGCTGCAGCATACCGGGACATGGCACAAACGATCACTGTGTGTGGATGGCAGTGCTTGCCAATCACTCACAGGAAATGAACCCTGATAGCATCCGGGGTCACTGCAGGGCCCCAGGCTATCAGGTGACAGCCAGAGATCCTGCAATCTTATCTCCAATCTCAGTGGGAAATGGTGCGATCCCCACCACGCGCCTTTGGATGGCGCTGTTAGTGAATAACATTTCGATCCAAAGGTTTAAAAGCACCAATCGGATCACGGATCTGATCGGTGCTGTTAGCCCCACATCTCAGCTGATGAGATCAGCTGAGATGTGGGTGAAGGATGTGAGCTCACCGCCGGAACTCACATCAAAGTGAGGGAGTCGACGCATGACATACGTGTACGTCTGGGTCGTGATGGGGTTAAGGATACAGAAAAGACGATTGAGCAACAAATGGTTGTTAAAAGCTGCTTGACACTAATAATGATTGGTAAATAAACCTCAAAAACAGTCCCTTCCCAAACCATCAAACTAACATACCATGAAATGTTTTAGCATCTATGGTTTAAAATGTAACACAAAGATTTGAACATCTACTGTAATGCCTAAAACATCTAATAAGGTGCATGAAAAGGGGGTTGCACTAATGGGACAACCCTTTAACGGAAATGGTTGGGTGAGGCCCCCAGTTTTCATATCAGTTAACTTTTGCTGATGGAAAAGACATAATGGAGAAAATGATTCTTCCACCAGTCACAGAGAAAATCCAAAGAAACAAATATAGAGTCAAAGATGACTATGACAATAGTATCTACAGTATCATGGTGTCTGCTATTAACTGTAACTGCTCCAGGGAGATGTTTACTAGGCTGCTTTTCTTGACAATTGTCACACTTTATGACCAGGAAAGGTTGGTGATGACTCTCTTTATTCATTTACAGACAGATTTATTATTGTCAGCCTTAATGCCCTTGTCTATGTACACTGACCTCCATACTGAGGTTACTTGTTATTTATCTACACCACATAGAATATGTAACCAAGCATATCTATGTATGTAATTAAGCAAATCCTGGTTGATGAAACTACTCATCTTTATTTTCCATGAGCTAAATAAAACTTAAAGAAAAGTATTATCAGAGGATAAAACAATAAAAAATACTTTTCTTCCCAAATGTCTACCATGCTGCCAAGACTTTTCACTATCAAATAATTACATATAAATTCATAAAATATCTCAGCAAAAATGAATGATTTTAACTTAAAGGGAACCTGTCACCTGGAATTAATCCCCTGACCTATCACTAGCTGCCCCTACACCTTCATAGCTGCTCCCTAGCCATCCATCTCTGTTGTAAATCCACCCTGTAAAGATGAAGAAAAATGACTTTTAATTTATTGGCAGTCGCTCTCTCAGGAGACTGGAAAGGCGGCTCCAGGCTCCATTGTCCCCTCCTCGCTGCTTCACCACACACCCCACTGGGAATCATTATTCTGTATTGATCTCCTCCTGTATTTGGAATCTCCTCTTTTCCTCCTATGATGCACCGGCCGGTAAGTCACATCTGGCTCAGTGCATTGTGTGCATGTGATTGGCCCTGGTGCATTATGGGCCTGATCACGTGATCGGCCCTGGTGCATTATGGGCCGGATCATGTGATCAACCCGGCTCCGCACATGTGCAATGTGCATATTGAAGCCGGGTAGATCACGTGATCCAGCCTATAAACCACCGGGCAAGATGTGAGGTACCGGCCAGTGCATCATAGGAGGAAAAGAGGACGGGATATTCCAAATACAGGAGAAGATCAATACAGAATACTGATGCCCAGCGGGTCATGCAGTGAAGCAGCGAGGAGGGGACAATGTAGCCTGGAGACGCCTTTCCAGTCACCTGACTGAGCGACGTACAGTAAGTTCAAAGTCATTTTTTTTCATCTTTACAGGGCGGATTTACAACACAGAGAGATGGTTAGGGAGCAACTAGGAAGGTGTAGGGACAGCTAGTGATAGGTCAGGAGGTTAATTCCACGTGACATGCGATTGAACTAAAGTGTATGTGACTTGTAGGTATCAGCGCACTACAAAAGGGTACTGCACCCCTAACAGAAGGTGCAGTATGCTTTGTCCCTGGTAGGGGGTGGTATAAGCCTGAAGCTCCACAACCACACACACACCTAGTGATAGAGGACCAATCAGACACCTGTCACCAGGGTAACTGGTCCTGGTGGGAGGAGAGCTAGGTTATAAGGTGAGTGGGGAAAGTAGAAACAGAGTAGACGAGAAGCAGTGCAGTGAAGAGTGCAGAAGTAAAGAGAAACAGAACAGCACAGTGAAGAGTAACAGTAAGAACAGAGAACAGCAGAGGAGTAGTAACGGGGAGGGCACCGCAACCTGGCGTGTCCAACAATGTGAAGGTCTATGTGTTAGCCCAGGGGCGTTCCTCGGCCCCACGTCATGGGAGGGCCATGGCTGAGGCGCCAAAATACTTGCCCGCCCCAAGTGCTTAGGAAAAACCAAGGGGACAAGCCAGAGACTCTAACCCGCAGATGGACTATAAAGCAAAACGAACGGGGTGTGGCAGGGTTTTTGCAAGCAGAACCTTCCCAGACTTCGACGGGTACGGGTCTTGGAGAAAGATACATGGCGGCAATCCGGTTGAGAGACCTGATGCGAGAGGTGAAGGAAGAGGCCCACACCACCGTCAGTGAACCGGAGGTGGTTTCTCTCCACACCATAGAGGGAGACCCAACCTGAACGTCCAACTCCTGGGGACAGCGGAGTGGATGGTCCGATGCTGGAGTGCTGGCGTGGCCTGCCAGCTACACCATGAGGCGATGCAGAAGTAACCCAGCCATCCAGAACCGGAATCGATGGTGAGGAACCAGTCATCCGATACCCACCCAGTTATCGGACAGGGCCCGGTGTTGCCAACCATTGAGGAAGGAGAGGCGGGCAGCACTGAAGCCCCGCAGGAGGATGACGACGATGCAGTAGCTTAGCCAGATGACCCCAGAGACCATGAGCCAAGGAGGAGCAGCCACCTGCCGAGTAGTCAGATCTGGTGATTGAGGCCGTCAAAGAGGAGTGTGATGACCAGTTCCCCGATGAGGATGAGGAACAAGACCAGTAGGGCTCCGAGGAGGAGGAAGGTCCAGAGGAGGATCCAGAAATGAATTCCGGCAAGGCTATGTCACCGAGGACCAGGTCACTTGGTGGGCAGCAAACCCATCAAGTGGAGTAGTTAATAAAGATGCAGTCCCAAAATGTGTTTTTTTTTTTTTTTTTTTTTTAATGAATTTTTTTTACAAAAAATTTGACGTGGGCTTTGCCATATTTGCAGGAAAGGGGAGAATATCTACCAGAGATGTAGCTGAGCTGTGCAGCCATGGGAAAGTTCATTTGAGTTCATGCTGTTAAGCATGAACTCACATGATTTCTCTCAGGGTACCATGGCTAGTTCAAATGAACAGCTGATCAGCATCATTTGAAATAACCGTCGAGAAAGCCAGCAGTGAAAAGACTTCACCGCCAAATTTCCCATGCGGTGCTGCACTCCCCCGCCGCCTCCCCGCCCGATCCTAAGTTACGACCAGGTGGAAAGCACAGCATCAGGGAGCGGGGAGCACATCACCGCATGGGAAAGCTGGCGGTGATGTCTTTTCACCGCCGGCTTTCCTGCCCGAGTCCTTTGCTCCCCGCCCCCTTGTGCTGCGCTCCCCACCCGGTCCTAACTTAGGATTGGGGCGGGGAGGCTGTGAGGGAGTGGGGCGGGGCATCAGGGAGCGGAGAGTCTGGCAGGGAGGTGGCGGGGGAGTGAGGATCAGCTCAGTGATTGTTTAACCTCTTAAGGACCGAGTCACTTTGCAGCTTAATGACCGGACCATTATTTGTTATGCTGCCCAGTGTCCCTTTATGAGGTTATATCTCTGGAACGCTTCAACGGATCCTAGCGATTATGAGATTGTTTTTTCGTGACATATTGGGCTTCATGTTAGTATTAAATTTAGGTCGATAATTTTTGCGTTTATTTGTGTAAAAATAAAAAATTTGGCAAAAATTTTGAAAATTTAGCAATTTTCAAATTTTTAATTTTTATTCTGCTAAACCAGAGAGTTATGTGCCACAAAATAGTTAATAAATAACATTTCCCACATGTCTACTTCACATCAGCACAATTTTGGAAGAAAAAAAAAAATTTGGTAGGACGTTATAAGGCTTCAAAGTTCATCAGCAATTATTCATTTTTCCAGCAAAATTTACAAAATCAATTTTTTAGTGACCACATCACATTTGAAGTCCCTTTGAGGGGTGTACATGACAGAAAACACCCAAAAGTGACACCATTCCAAAAACTGCACCCCTCAAGCTACTCAAAACTATATTCAAGAAGATTATTAACCCTTCAGGTGCTTCACAGGAACTAAAATAAAGTTGAAGGAAAAAATGGACATTTTAATTTTTGTAACAAAAATGTTCTTTTAGCCTCAATTTTTTCATTTTCACATGGGCAACAGGATAAAATTCATCCTAAAATTTGTTGGGCAATTTCTCCTGAGTACACCGATACCTCATATGTGGTCATAAAGCACTGTTTGGGCGCACGGCAGGGCTCAGAAGGGAGGGAACGCAATTTGAATTTTAGAGCCAATTTTCCATTCAAAAAGTTAAATGGCGCTCCTTCACTTCTGAGCCCTGCCGTGCGCCCAAACAGTGGTTTATGACCACATATAAGGTATCTGTGTACTCAGGAGAAATTGCCCAACAAATTTTGGGATGTATTTGATCCCTTTGCCCATGTGAAACTGAAAAAATGTAGGCAAAAAGAATTTTTTTGTGAAAAAAAAGTGTTTTTTTTAATTTTATGGATTAATTTGTGAAGCATCTGGGGTTCAAAGTGCTCACTATGCATCTAGATACCTTCCTTAGGGGGTCTAGTTTCCAAAATGGGGTCATTTGTGGGGGAGCTCTAATGTGGAGACACACGGGGACCCTTCATACGCGACATGGTGTCCGCTAACAATTTGAATGGAAAATGAGCTCAAATTGTTAGCGGACACCATGTCGCGTTTGGAGGGTCCCTGTGTATCTGCACATTGGAGCTCCCCCACAAGTGACCCCATTTTGGAAACTAGACCCCGAAGGAACGTATGTAGATGCATAGTGAGCACTTTGAACTCCCATACGCTTCAGAAATTCATCCGTAAAAATGAAAAAGCACTTTTTTTTCCACTAAAAAATTATTTTTTCATTATTACGGATCAATTTGTGAAGCATCTGGGGGTCCAAAGTGCTCACTATGCATCTAGATATGTTCCTTTGGGGGTCTAGTTTCCAAAATGGGGTCACTTGTGGGGGAGCTCCAATGTGGAGGCACACGGGGACCCTCCATACGCGATATGGTGTCCGCTAACAATTTGAGCTCATTTTCCATTCAAATTGTTAGGGAAACCATGTCGCGTTTGGAGGGTCCCCGTGTGTCTCCACATTGGAGCTCCCCCACAAGCGACCCCATTTTGGAAACTACACCCCCAAAGGAACATATCTAGATGCATAGTGAGCACTTTCTACCCCCAGGTGCTTCACAAATTGATCTGTAAAGATGAAAAAAGAAAATTTGTGTGGAAAAAAAAAGTGCTTTTTCATTTTTATTGATGAATTTGTGAAGCATCTGGGGGTTCAAAGTGCTCACTATGCATCTAGATATGTTCCTTAGGGGTCTAGTTTCCGAAATGGGGTCACTTGTGGGGGAGCTCCAATGTGGAGACACACCGGGGCCCTCCAAATGCGACATGGTGTCCGCTAACAATTTGAATGGAAAATGAGCTCAAATTGTTAGCGGACACCATGTCGCGTTTGGAGGGTCCCTGTGGGTCTCCACATTGGAGCTCCCCCACATGTGACCCCATTTTGGAAACTAGACCCCCAAAGGAACGTATCTAGATGCATAGTGAGCACTTTGAACCCCCAGATGCTTCACAAATTGATCCATAATAATGAAAACAGAAATTTTTTGTGGAAAAAAAAGTGCTTTTTCATTTTTACAGATGAATTTCTGAAGCATATGGGGGTTCAAAGTGCTCACTATGCATCTAGATATGTTCCTTCGGGGGTCTAGTTTCCACAATGGGGTCATTTGTGGGGAAGCTCCAATGTGGAGGCACACGGGGACCCTCCATACGCGATATGGTGTCCGCTAACAATTTGAGCTTATTTTCCATTCAAATTGTTAGCGGACACCATGTCGCGTTTGGAGGGTCCCTGTAGGTCTCCACATTGCAGCTCCCCCACAAGTGACCCCATTATGGAAACTAGACCCCCAAAGGAACGTATCTAGATGCATAGTGAGCACTTTTAACCCCCAGGTGCTTTACAAATTGATCCGTAAAAATTAAAAAAGAAACTTTTTGTGGAAAAAAAAGTGCTTTTTCATTTTTATGGATGAATTTGTGAAGCATCTGGGGGTTCAAAGTGCTCACTATGCATCTAGATACGTTCCTTAGGGGGTCTAGTTTCCAAAATGGGGTCACTTGTGGGGGAGCTCCAATGTGGAGACACACCGGGACCCTCCAAACGCGACATGGTGTCCGCTAATATTTTGAATGGAAAATGAGCTCAATTTGTTAGCGGACACCATGTCGCGTTTGGAGGGTCCCCGTGTGTCTCCACATTGGAGCTCCCACACAAGTGACCCCATTTTGGAAACTGGACCCCCAAAGGAACGTATCTTGATGCATAGTGAGCACTTTGAACCCCCAGATGCTTCAGAAATTCATCTGTAAAAATGAAGAAGCACTTTTTTTCCACAAATAATTTCTTTTTTCATTATTACGGATCAATTTGTGAAGCATCTGGGGGTTCAAAGTGCTCACTATGCATCTAAATATAATCGTTTGGGGGTCTAGTTTCCAAAATGGGGTCACTTGTGGGGGAGCTCCAATGTGGAGACACACAGGGGCTCTCCATACGCAACATGGTGTCCACTAACAATTGGAATTGTTAGCGGACACCTTGTAGGATATGAAGAGCCCCTATGTGCCTAAACATTGGAGCTCCCCCACAAGTGACCCCATTTTGGAAACTAGACCACCCAAGGAACGTATCTAGATGCATAGTGAGCACTTTGAACCCCCAGGTGCTTCACAACTTGATCCGTAAAAATGAAAAAAGAAACTTTTTGTGGAAAAAAAAAGTGCTTTTTCATTTTTATGGATGAATTTGTGAAGCATCTGGGGGTTGAAAGTGATCACTATGCATCTAGATACGTTCCTTCGGGGGTCTAGTTTCCAAAATGGGGTCACTTGTGGGGGAGCTCCAATGTTCAGGCACACAGGGAGGGGCTCTCCATACCCGACATGGTTTCCGCTAACAATTGGAGCTAATTTTCTATTGAAATTGTTAGCGGACACCATGTCGCATATGGAGAACCCGTGTACCACCAGCACAAGGGCAACTGGTAGAGTTGGGGTACAGCACCAGAAAATGCCGCCTCTAATGAATGCGCTATTTTCTTGGGTGGCTGTGGGTTGAAATTTGCAGCGTGGGGGACCCACAACATTTGAGTCTCTCCACGCTGAGGATTCCAGTCAGCCAGCTACCAAGTTGTACCTGGCTGGCTACAAATACAGCAAAGGCTTTTTTTTATTTCTAGAACTAATTCTAGAAAAAAAAAATGATGTGGGGCTCCGCCATATTTTTGGTCCAGCCAGGTACAACTTGGCAGCTACAGACTGCCAGCAACCCCCAGCTGCCTCGTTGTACCTGGCTGCAACCAAAAATACAGCGAAGCCCATTTTTTTTTATTTCTAGAACTAATTCTAGAAAAAAAAAATGACGTAGGGCTCCGCCATATTTTTGGTCCAGCCAGGTACAACTTGGCAGCTACAGACTGCCAGCAACCCCCAGCTGCCTCGTTGTACCTGGCTGCAACCAAAAATACAGCGAAGCCCATTTTTTTTTATTTCTAGAACTAATTCTAGAAAAAAAAATGACGTAGGGCTCCGCCATATTTTTGGCCCAGCCAGGTACAACTAGGCAGCTGGGGGCTGGAATCCTCAGCATGGAAAGGCCCAATCGTTCTGGGCCGCCCATGCTGCGAATTGCAGCCTGCAGCCGCCCCAGAAAATGGCGCATTCATTGAAGCGCCATTTTCTGGCGCTGTACCCATGCTCTTCCAGATGCCCTGGTGCCGGTGGCAAACTGGGTAATAAAGGGGTTAATGCCAGCTTTTTATTGGCAGCTGGCACTAAGCCCGAGATTCATAATATAGGGCCAATGTTAGACCCGCCATTAGGAATCTCTGGTAAATAGTCAGAACATACACACATAGAAAAATCTTTTTATTTGAAAAAAAAACACAAACAAAATTCGGACTCCATCTTTATTATAAAGATCCGACGTAGTCCACAACGAAGGTCCCACGACGCTTGATCGCCTCCGACGTAGTCCACAATGAAGGTCCCACGATCGCCATGCAGGAGGATCGGACTGCAAAGTATCGATCTGACAGCCCGGGTGCAGTGATCCACTATGTGGATCACTGCACCGGGGCTGTGAGATCGCTTTCTGCAGCTCAATCTGCATGCAGACGGATCGGACTGCTGAGCAGCGATCTGGCAGTTCAGATGCAGAGCTGGGGTTGCGAGATCGCTTTCTGCAGCTCGATCCTCATGCAGGAGGATCGGACTGCAGAGTAGTGATCTGGCAGCCCGGGTGCAGCGCCGAGGCTGCGAGATCGCTTTCTGCAGCTCGATCCTCATGCAGGAGGATCGGACTGCAGAGCAGCAATCTGGCAGTCCGGGTGCCGTGTCGGGGCTGCAAGACTGCTTTCTGAAGCTCGATCCCCATGCAAGGGGAATCCCCTGCATGGAGAGCAAACTGCAGAAAGCGATCTGACAGCTTGGGAGCAGTGGTCTGAAAGCCCGGATCACTGTGCAGTAGATCACTGCGCCCGAGCTGTCAGATCGCTTTCTGCAGCTCAATCCCCATGCAGGGGGATTCCCCTGCATGGGGATCAAGATGTAGAAAGCGATCTGACAGCTTGGGTGCAGTGATCCACTGGATCACTGTGCCCGAGCTGTCAGATCGCTTTCTGCAGCTCAATCCCCATGCAGGGATCAAGATGCAGAAAGCGATCTGACAACTTGGGCACAGTGATCTACTGGATCAGGGATCCCCATCCAGGGGGATGGGGGATCAGGGGTCCCCCTCCAGGGGGATGGGGGATCAGGGGTCCCCGTCCAGGGGGATGGAGGATCAAGGATCCCCCTCCAGGGGGATGGGGGATCAGGGGTCCCCATCCAGGGGGATGGAGGATCAGGGATCCCCCTGCAGGGGGATGGGGGATCAGGGATCCCCTGCAGGGGGATGGGGGATCAGGGATCCTCCTGCACAGGGATGGGGGATCAGGGGTCCCCCTGAAGGGGGATGGGGGATCAAGGGTCCCCCTCCAGGGGGATGGGGGATCAGGGATCCCCCTGCAGGGGTATGGGGGATCAGGGATCCCCCTGCAGGGGGATGGGGGATCAGGGATCCCCCTGCAGGGGGATGGGGGATCAGGGGATCATGCAGGGGGTGTTACCCAGGGCTGCACCGTCTGGGCTGGGGGAGCAGCAGTGGAGAAGGGGGCGGTGCCAACAGCACACAGTCACCGTCCTCCTGCCCTGCGTGCCCGGCGCCGGGAGCCGCTGCAGGTAAGCGGCGGTGCAGTGGAGCGACAGCACCCCCCCCTTCAGCTGCTGGAGGGCCCCCCGCCGGTCACCGGTACTGTGGCGGGGGGCCGGAAACAGCGGGAGACAGGGGGGAGGGCGGACACAGTAGGGGACAGGGGAGATGAGGGGGGGGGGGAAAGCGGACACAGTAGCAGACAGGGGGAATGAGGGGGGGGGGAGGGCGGACACAGTAGGGAACAGGGGGAATGAGGAGGGGGTTGGGCGGACACAGCAGGGGACAAGGGGATGGGGGGGAGGGCGGACACAGCAGGGGACAGGGGTGATGAGGGGGGGGATGCGGACACACCAGGGAGAGGACAGAGGAAACCGGGAGGGAGCACAGGCACAGGCAGGGGATGTGTGCAGGAGCCGGGCACAGCTGACAGCCCGGCTCCTGCAGAGATCGCGCAGGGAAGTGCTGACATTCAGCACTTTCCTGCGCGATCTTGATGTGATCGGTCGGTCAGATTGACTGACCGATCACATCGCTCTTGGTGTGGGGACCACTAAAAAGGGTCCCCACACCTCTGCCCCTGACCCTTGGCTGTCACTGACAGCTGTTAGATTTGAGCTGTCACTGTTTGTTTCCAAGCAGTGACAGTTCAAAGCCATGACGAGTATACTCGTCATGATGCGGGAACTGACATCTTTTCATGACGAGTATACTCGTCATTAGTCGTTAAGGGTTAAAATCCGGCAGCTTTTTACTGCCGTCTTTTAAACAATCATGCACCCATCTCAGCCTTTTCCTCAGCCCCCAGACCACTGTATAGGGTCCAGCAGAGAAATTACTTGCAATACTCGCTATTCCCATTGACTTACATTGGACTCAGTATTCGTAACGAGTAACTGAGTATTGGGACCTACTCGTTACGAGTATAGCGATTCCGAATATTTCACTACTCACTAATCCCTAGTGACTCATAAGGTGTTGTACTGCTATGTTCCTGTACAAGAGCCATGCCTTGCTTCCTTCACCGCAGTTTGTTAGACACTGTTGTGCTGCAAATCAGGCACATCTGCAGACAGAAGTCATCTGGGACATCGGCAGGTGGAAGTCAGGATAGCTGGACTCCAGACATCAGACAGTCAGGGAACATCAGGACACAGGCAGGAATCCACATTCAAGGGCAAGGACTTTGGTAACAACACATATGCAAGTCGGGTCCAGGGACAAAGGCAGGCACACATCAGCTATCCAGAACTGGTTGCAGGAACTCAAGACACAGGCAGACCAGAAGCAGCATGCTGGACCAATCACACATGGCTAGGTTCTGGAATCTAATGAGAAGCTCTGGCCATGCCCAACTAGGAAGAGGAAGTTTAAATAAGAGCTAACCCTCAGCTATAGGGTGGGGAAAGCAATTCAAGCGCACACACTTCACCTAATAAAAGCAGGGAAGGTGTGGCCTCATGCACCCTAAACACAAACAGAAACCAGTTCAGCATTGCCAGCACAGCAAATGAGGCCTAGCGCACCTGGCAGTGGCTGCAAGCCTAGACACACATAGAAAGTCATGCACCAGCTGCCGAGGACCTCACAACCCGTAGATAGCTTCCACAGTGGCAGCAAGCGTCCGCACACGCAGATGGTCGTGCAGCGAAGCTATGATTCTACAACACATGTACGTCTACACAGCAGAGCAGGGAACTGAGCAGAATTTATACAGGTAACATACTACAGTATCCCAGCTGGTAAGGGAGGAAGGAGCATTGGGTAAGCACACAGAAAGGCACAGTAACACCGGCAAACCAAGGCACAAACACACCGGCGTTACACCATTAGAGCAACTTGAAAGACCCTAAAGGTACCTTTACACGCCGCTACAGCCGGGTGAAAACAACTGGGTTTATGAGGCAAATATATCTTGCACCGTCAAATCAACCCGAGGTAGCTGCGTGTAAAGGCGGTTGTTTCCACCCGTCACTCGCGGCACCTGTTTCAGAGCAGTGCTCTAAAACAGGTTGATTTCAACCCGATGGTAACGGCGTGTAAATACGGTAGGGTAAGGTTTAGTCGTCACCTAGATAACTCCCCGGGGCGTGACACAGCCTCCGTGAAACCACCCCCATTCAGCGATCATTGGTGGAAGCTCCTGCGTTGCGATTGGTTGTCGCTGCATAGGGCGGCATATTTAAGGAGCTGACCAGTCACACTGCACATTTGCTATAGCGTCATGTATTAGCCAGCCTTCCTGCGCTGGCTGGCCAATCATGATACTATTGCTTTGTCCAATCATCGTACAAGCGTCTCGTAATCCACAACTCTGGCACGCCTATGCGTTGTCCCTGCTGCACCAGGTCCTCCCATATTACCTTCTGTCGCGGCGTGTAAATGAGGGACGGTGCTCTACAGAAGGTAACTTTAGTCACCCGGCGGTGCATCCAGAGATAGATTAAACCTTCTGTAGAGCACCTTGTAGCGGCGTGTAAAGGCGGTATCGGGTGCCGTTTGTAACCGTTGGTGCGTGCTCGTGCACGTGAAGCACCCGGTTGTTTCCACCTTGTTGTAGCGGCGTGTAAAGGTACCTTAAAGGGTTCAAACTTACAATACATACATAATACAGCTGTTTGACATCTAGCTATAAATCTATTCATCTATTTCTTAAGGAATCATCACATGCAGCAATTTTGCTAGCAATTTCACTAGCAATTTTCTGGTTGCAGTGAAATCATGGACACATTGTTACATTTGTACACAGCAACAAAATAGAACAATGTGTCCATGATTTCACTGCAACCAACAAATTGCCAGTGAAATTGCATGCAATATTGCGACGTGTAACGTTACCTTAAAGCTATCTATTTTTCCCATCGTTCTATTAATCTACAGTGGGGGAAATAAGTATTTGATCCCTTGCTGATTTTGTACATTTGCCCACTGGCAAAGACATGAACAGTCTATAATTTGAAGGGTAGGTTAATTTTAACAGTGAGGGTACCTTTACACGCCGCTACAACATGGTAGAAACAACCGGGTGCTTCACGTGCACAAGCACGCAGCAACGGTTACAAACGGTACCCGCATCGCCTTTATACGCCACTATAAGGTGCACTACAGAAGGTTGAATCTATCTCTGGATGCACCGCCGGGTGCCTAAAGTTACCTTCTGTAGAGCACCTTACCTCATTTACACGCCGTAACAGAAGGTAAAATGGGCGGACCTGGTGCAGCAGAGACAACACATAGGCGTGCCAGAATTGTGGATTATGAGAATTTCGTACGCTGATAGGACAAAGCCAGAACATCATGATTGGGCAGCCAGCGCAGGAGGCTGACTAATACATGACGCTCGAGCAATTGTGTAGTGTGACTGGTCAGCTCCTTAAATATGCCGCCCTATGCAGCGACTACCAGTCGTAACGCAGGAGCTTCCTCCAATGATCGCTGAAGGGGGGTGGTTTTCCGGAGGCTGTGTCACGCCCCGGGGAGTTATCTAGGTGACGAATAAACCTTACCCTACCGTATTTACACTCCGTTACCACCAGGTTGAAATCAACCTGTTTTAGAGCTCGGCTCTGAAACAGGTGCCGCAAGTGACGGGTGGAAACAACTGTCTTTACACGCCGCTACCTCGGGTTGCTTTGGCGGTGCAAGATACATTTCTCTCATCTACCCGGTTGTTTCTACCATGTTGTAACGGCGTGTAAAGGCACCCTGAGAGATCGAATATTAAAAATAAAATCCAGAAAATAACGTTGTCTCAATTATATAAATGCATTTGCATTTTGCAGAGAGAAATAAATATTTGATGCCCTACCAACTATTAGGAGTTCTGGCTCCTACAGACCAGTTGGACACTCCTAATCAACTTGTTACCTGCATTAAAGCCAGCTGTCTTAAATTGTTACCTGTATAAAAGACTCGTGATTGGCCAGATTGCCAGGTCTTAAACGTGCATCAATTACCTGACAATCTGGCCAATCAGGTGGCTGGTAGCGATCACATGGTTTGTGACATCTGGCCATCTGATTAGCCAGATCGCTACCAGTCATCTGATTGGCTGTCAGACTCACAGGTCCTTCGTGTTGATCGGATGTCTTCTTTGCCGATCCCGGTGGATAGGTGAGTATGATATTTTTTTTATTTCTTAACAACTTTTATTCATTTTTAGTGCATTTTTGCAGTGTATATATAGATACACTGTGAAAGTTAAAGGACTACTCACTACTCCCGAGCAATCACAAGAAACTCGGGGAGTAGCGAGTAGCCCGAATATCGATACTATTCGGCGAGTACCGAATAGTAACAATTCTTCTCGCTCATCCCTAAAAGAGACAACTGTTGGTGCAATACTAAGAAAATGGAAGAAATACAAAATGAATGTTAATCAACATCAGTCTGGGGCGCCATGCAAAATCTCACCTCGTGAGGTATCCAGGATCATGAGGAAGGTGAAAGATCAGTCTAAAACCAAACGTGGGGAACTTGTTAATAATCTAAAGGTGGTTGGGACCACTGTCACCAAGAAAACTATTGGCAACATATTACATTGTAATTGATTAAAATCCTGTAGTGCCCGCAAAGTCCCACTGCTCAAAAAGGCTCATGTGCAGGCCCGTCTGAAGATTGCCAATCAACACCTTGGTGATTCTGAGTGATTGGGAGAAGCACTGTGGTCAGGTGAGACAAAAATTGCTCAACTCATTGTGTTTGGAGGAAGAGAAATGCTGCCTATGACTCAAAGATCACCATCCCCATAGTCAAGCCCCACAGTCAAGCATGGCGGTGGAAACATTGTTTTGGGGGAGTTTCTTTGCTAAGGGAGCAGAACTACTTCACCGCATCAGTGGGACAATGGATGGAGCCATGTACCGTAAAATCCTGAGTGACAACCTCCTCCCCTCCGACACGATATTAAAAATGGGTCGTGGCTGGGTCTTCCAGCACAATAATGACCCAAAGCATACAGCTAATCCAACAAAGGAGTGGCTCAAAAAGAGGTACATTATGGTCATGGAGTGGCCTAACCAGTCTTTAGACCTTAATCCCATAGAAAATTAGATCTGCAAAGAGGAGTGGACCAAAATTCCTCCTTACATATGTGCAAACCTCATCATCAACTACAAAAAACATTTGACGGCTGTGCTTGCCAACAAGGATTTTGCCACAAGGTATTAAGTCTTGTTTGCCATTGGGATCAAATACTTATTTCTCTTTCTCTCTGGAAAATACAAATACATTTACTGTATATAATTCTGACAATGTCATTTTCCGGATTTTATTTTTGATATTCTATCTCCCACTGTTGAAATTAACCTATCCTTAAAATTATATTTTCAGTGGGCAAATGTAAAAAATCAGCGGGATCAAATACTTATTTTCTCCACTGTGTCTATAAATCTATCTATTCTTTCCATCCATCTATATATTCTTCCCATTTACCATATTTTAGCTTTATAAAACACACAAGATTATAATACGCACCCCCAAATTTGGTGAAGGAAAGAGAAAAAAAAAAAAATTTTTAACATTAAATGTGGTCCATTTTATAATGCCAGAGTCCATCTTACAAATCATGTATATGTCCCTCACAGCCCTCTCATCCTGGTACATGGTCCCTCATCCTTGGACTTAGCCCCTCCAATCCTCGATATGGCCTCCTTAATCTGGATATGGCCCCCTTATATTGATAATCTGGATATGGCCCCCTGTGAGGGCACATGTCACCCTGTGATGGCCCATGCCCCTGTGATTGCACATGTCCACCACTGCTGGCACACGTCCCCCAAAGCTGGCACATGCCATGTGTGATGGCATATGTCCCCTAGTAATGGCACATATTCTGCTGTGCTGGTACATGCCCCCAGTGATTGGCACATGTCTCCCTGTGATGGCAGATAGTCCCTCTGTGATAGCACATAGTTCTCTAGTGATGGCACATGGCCCCCTGTGATGGCACATGGTCACCCTGTGCTGGATCATGGCCCCCTGTGATGGATCATGTCCCCCTGTGATGGATCATGTCCCCCTGTGATGACAGATGTCCTCCTGTGATGGCACATGTTCCCCTGTGATGGCACACATTCCCCAGTGATGGCACATGTCCGCCAGTAATGGCACACATTTCCATGTGCTGGCACATGTCCCCCAGTGCGCTGGCACGTGTCCCCCAGTGATGGCATGCGTCTCATCAATGATGGCATATGTCCCCCAGTGATAGCACATGTCCTCCAGTGATGGCACACATCACCTAGTGATATCACGTGACCCCCTGTGCTGGATCCACGGCCCTTTGTGATGGCACATGGCCCCCCTGTGCTGGATATGACTTCCCCATCACTCTGTATGGCCCCCCCCCCATGCTGCTGCCCACACTAAAGTAACAAATGCTTTGAACTTACCTCTCCGGCACTGTCCTCCGTGTCTCCCTGCTTTTTGCACTTCCTGAGTCCTTCTGCATCTCAGGGAGCCGATCATGTGATTGACACAGCAGAGTGACATCATCACTGTGTGCCTGATCACATGTCCGGCTTTCACAGAGCTCAGCAAGTGCGACAAGCAGGGAGAGACGAAGGACAGTGCCAGAGAGGTAAATTCAAAGAGTTTGATATTTTAGTGTGGGCAGCAGAATAGGGGGCCATACAGAGTGATGGGGAGGCCATATCCAGCATGTGTAATATGTGCTGCTACCCTGTCCATATCTCAGTGAGGTTTCAGCACTGAGGTAATGAACAGCGGGTGCAGTGCATATTACATGAGGCTAATGCGCGGATGCATATGACCTCCCACTGCCTTCTGCAGCCCGCAGCAATCCTCCTCCAGCCCCCGGACACACTCCAGAGCCGCCCCCACCTTCCCCTGAAGTATAGGACCGTAGATCCAGATTATAAGACACACTCCCCATTTACCCCAAAAATTTAGGGGAACAAAAGTGTATTTTATAATCCGAAAAATATGGTATTTATCTATGCATCTATCCATCCATCCACTTGAACAGCTGAAAACTCGAGTAAACTTTAAAATCTTTAAAAGAATTGTCAGGCCGCAGCCACCCAGGAGTGGTGCCTCCATTAGAAGCCCCACTCCTGGCGCTTTGCCCTGGCTTTCCTGCTGCCTGGTGCATTAGCAAACAGTGTAATGGTATTTTCAGTTGATGCAAGAGGGGTAATGTCAGCTGACATCAAGACCAGAAATTAGTAATGTCGAGATACAAATACCCAATATCACTAACCAAGTCAGTAAGGACACAAATAACCACACCAATAAATATTTATTTAAAAATAAAACTGCTCAATACATTTGTCACAAGTTGACTGCTCTGCAGTCTGTTCAGTTTAAATGTTCATTTCCTTTGGGATATTTAGGGTTAATGTCAATTTTTCCATGCCATTGTTGCAGTTGCTTTCATCAGGTGATTGATGACTTCTTCCCCACTTTTTAATTAGTGACATGATCAATTGCCTGATGACACTGTTAGAGTTCATCCTTTGCTGGACCCTCTTTCTGTCTGCTAATAGTTCACTGCTGCTGAAACTTCCCAGAGATCCTCTTGCTCTGCCTTAGAGTGCTGCTGCCTTTTCCAAAGAATCCTCATTGTGAGTTACCCTGGTGTCTTTACCTTGTGTTGTACTGACCCGCCCCAGGGCCGTGGGGTACCCGGGCTGTAGTTCACGGGGGATGTCACGGGCGGCCTGTGCTCGGGCCCATGGCCCTGGTGGTCGCTGAAAAAGGGGTTAAAATAAAAATAAAAAGAGTTTGTGACGCCATCTACGGTTCCCGGTATTGATACCGGCGCTGCTTGTGTGGAGCCCACTGGGACAGTGTACTGGGTACCGGACCGGGGTACTGCTGGGAATATCATGGCGGTCTTAGTCCGGACGGTGTCCCGGGTTCTCACAGGTAAAAGGGGTATTTACAGTGATAATTTGTCGTGACGCCACCCACGGGTTGTGGTCAGTAAGGGGTCCACCGCTGTAGTGTGCTTCTGTCAGGAGGATGGATGGATGCTGCAGCAAGGTGGATGAGCCCGCCACAGGTCGGGGCTGTTCCTGACAGGGTGTAAAGGTAAAATACAGTTCTGTATACCTGGAATCATACACAGGAGACTGAAGCAGGGTTCACCGGGTTTACTTGCAAGTTCTTCCAAGTCAAACAGTTTACAACACAGTTCAGTTCTTAACACAGATAACTCCGGACACTTTGAACCTACTGCAGCCAGGCTGTCGCTCTGAACCCCTCACTCCTTCTGTAACCTTTCCGGCTTGTTCTTTCACTACTCTTCTGTGTGAGTTGTATGACGGCATCTCGGTCCCTTAGTGTAACATCTCCCTACGTGTATGGGCAGTAAGTCTGGGTCCTCTAAAGTGTTGCTGAGCCTCCAACCCTTGTGGTAGGAACACTGATCTTGAATCCGTGTTCCCCGCTGGTTTGTCTGGGGAGCCTGCGTGTAGAAGCAGTCCCCTTCAGAGCCGACAACTCTGGTTTCAACCTAGCTTAGGTGTCCCTATCTTACAAGGGATCACCGGCTCTTTCCCACCCATGTGGTTATCCAGATACTTCCAGGGAAATCTTTCCCTCCTGCAGCCAGTCAACGCTGCCGTACTCCTCGGACCCGATGGTACCGGTCCGGTCTCTGTCCTCACTCTCCCTTGGGCTGCAGGCTATGGACGATCTTTCTCTCCATGGATCTGTGTCGCTGTGGATTCTGCGTCTCCAGGGAGCCCTATCCCTCCGGAAAAGTGTCACTTTCTGTCTGTTTGTTCTTGTCTGTGCTGCTCGGCTCACTCTGGCCTACTCTGGGTATTTTCTGTTCAGCCTACTCCAGCCTACTGGCTAACTCCTCCCATTGTTCTTCCTTTTGTGCTGGTCCACCACCTGACCTACCTTCCCACCCACTTTCCTCTAAACCCTACCACCTCTTGTCCGCCTAAAGTCCCGGGCTCCGGGTTGGGTGTTGTGCTCCTGTGGGTGTGTGTGCTGTGAGGGTGTTTGTTGCACAAACTGTCTACCTTCTGCCTGGTTGCAGTTCTCTATGTGGCCACCCTGGTCGCCGCAGGGGCGCCACACTTGCAGACCTCCAGGGTGATGATGATACAGCTAGCTGGTTACACTCGTCGTAGGTGGAGCGGGATCCCTGGGCAGTTGTGAAGAAATGGGTTTTACATAGGAAGGCAGCTCTCCCCACAGCCTTGTCTCTTGTGCTGCAGGAGAAGGCGGTTCATCAGGTGGAGATACTGGCAAACATTTTATGATGAGGGCAGGATCAGGGGCCGCAATTACATACCTTTTACTGATGGTATTGCAAGGTATCGTCCAGAGTACAGTCCAGGTGGTCGGGTGGCAGTTCAGGATTTCCACACCCTATGAGTTGTGAGGCCTCCTTGTTATTATGTGTGTGTGCTCTAGTTCTGGGCTGTCTGAAACTTGGCTGGGCTTGACCTCCCCTGTGTCCCTCACTTATATAGCAAGCGATGAGAACCTTCTGCTGGGCACCGCTAACTCCTCTGCGGTCCCTGGCTCTGTTGGTAGCTGTGCTACAACTGAAGTCTCCCTGGCCCTCCGTTCTTTTCTGTTGGGCTACCTGGACCCTTGCAGACTCGGACTCCGGTGTCCGGGTTGCTTCTGCTGCTTCTCTGGAGTGAACCGGTATGGTTCCTCTGTCCCCTCTCCATCTTGCTTTGCCTCTGACCCTCACCCTTGAGTCCCTTACACTGGCTAGACTTCCTCACTGGCATGGGCCTAGCGCGACTCCATTCACCAGGATGTCTTCACAGTCCTCCCTGGAACTGCACTCTTTAACTCCGCCTCCAAACCTGAATTTATTGGGGACCTTGCCTGAAGTCAGCAAGTAGAGATCACCCTTCAATTCTGGGGTGGAAGGTGTTGCATGCGAGTTTTCCTGATGTGGAAATCCCTCCCTGCTCCAGGTATTCCTGTGGCAACCGAACCTTGTGGTGCTACAGTACTACCTGCAGTGGCGAGACTAGCGCCCTCGCTGGCCAGTACACTAGCCAAGGTTAATATAGGTAATAGACAGGACTAGGCATGTGATGTGGCACAGGGGAAAGGACGTGCTCAGGATGTCAAGACAGAAAGGGACAGATACAGGCTAGTATCGGGAAGTGTCTCCATCCCCTGCTCCCTACTGTTTATACCTTCGGACCCCTTTTTTTCCATCTCGCTGTCCACGTGTATCCACATGTGTTACATTTTAACAACAAAAAGAAGCATGTAAAAAAATTGAAAACAACAAAACAAAATTAAATCTAAATAAATCCTGAAGTAGTTCCAGCATATGGGGGGGCAAGATCAGTGACTGTAACCTGCATATGCTAGGACTGCATGCACTGCCGGCTTCCGGCAATGTGACAAGCCGTAACTTCACTGAGGTTGTGTCAGGTTACACAGTGGGTAACATGCAACAGGAAATCCTGCTGTGCAACCTAAGATAATATCAGTGGCATCAGTGCTCATAACACTTGCTGTCTTGCGAGAGCCACGATATCAAGTGCAAGTGCAAGATGAAGCAGGTAAATCTCACTAGTATTGTGAGACAGCGCATGTGAGGAACGGTGATGTCAGGGAGTGCATGTCGGGCCCACTGGGACGGGGGTACTCGGTACCGGACCGGTTTGCTGCTGGGGAAGTCACGGGTGGTCCTGGTCCGGTCCGTGTTCCTGGGCTCGGCAATAAAAGGGAGATATTTACAGGGGATTGTCAGTCGTGACGCCACCCACTATGTGCGGCCAGTGATGGGGCCGCCGCTGCTGCAGAACCTCCTGTGATGATGGAATAGCAGCTTAGATGGGATAGTTCCAGTGGGTAGAACTGTGTTCCCCGGGGCAGTAAGGGTTAAATCTATTGTGGAATGTTCAGTACACTTACTGTGCAAACGCTGCAGGGATCTCTCCTCAATGCTGGTGCTGACAGGCTGTGCTGTGGCTCTGCAGGTCGAGGCTTTCTGTAATCCTGTATGGAGAGAATCGCTATTCATGCAGAGACCAAGGAGCAATCTCAGGGTTTTCTGCATTCTCTCAGTTCTTCAGACAGTTCACAAGTCAGTTACAGTTCAAGTACAGTTCTTACACGTCTCAGTTCTTAATACACGGGCACACTCTCCCTCTCCGGGTTCCCTTTACTCTGCAGCCAGGTCTCTCTCACTGTGACCCCTCACACAGTATTTGCGTCCTTTCCGGGCTGTTTACGTTCTCTGGTTTACTTCGTTGTGTGTGACATCGGACAGTATGGCGGTGACTCGGGCCCCTGTGGGTCCTCCAGTTGTCACTGAGCTGCCTGTCCTTTGGGGTAGGGACCCTAACATGTAGCTGTGGTCCCCCGTCGTTTTGTTTGGGAATGCCGGGTAAACTACGGTCCCCTGTAGAGCCGACACTCTACTCAGCCCAGCCTCCAGCAGTCCTCAAGTGTGAGGCTCTACCAGGCTCTTTTCTCTGGTCTCTCGGTATCATAGGAGGGCTACTCCGCCTGCAGTCGGTCGCTTCGCTGTATGTCTAGGGCCCGGGTATCACCATCCCTCTCTCTCTCCTCACACTCCTGGTGGTATTGGCTTCGGACGTGCTTTCTCTCTCCTCTGACTCACACTGGCTCGGTACAGATTCTGCGCTCCTACACCGTACACTCTCAGGACATGCGAAGTCTTTCTGTCTGCTCAGCTTCACTCAGCCTTCTCCTGTTCTCTGGCCTGTGCTCCTCAGCTTCTGGTCTTTGCAGCTCGGCACCCTGGGCCTACTCTTGATCTTTGTTGTTCAGCTCACTATGGCCTACTGAACTCCTTCTCCTCCCCCTCACTATTTCTACTGTCAAGTCACCTGACTACGTGTGTGCCCAACCCACTCCTCTAAATCCACCACCCCTCGAGTGCCTAGAGTATCCAATCTTAGGGCTGGATGCTGCCACCTACTGCACGTGGGTTGTGTGGGCTGTGAGGGTGTTGTTGTGCAACAATTGTCCTACCTGCCTGGCTGCAGTTCCCTTTTGTTGCCTCCTGGACGCAGGGGCGCCACATGCACTGCAGTTTAAAACTATTGGGATAGCCCCTGTTTGAACCCCTGACTCAGAACTTCAGTAATGTTTGTGATGGCACAGCTTGTCACACAGTCACCAGTGCCTGCATACCTGCTTCCACAGCATATGGGGGATGCTTTTTGTGAACATGACCCCCCATATGTTTGTAAGAGGGTCCAGGGAGAGCGACATTTGTAGTGGAAGGGCTCAAGGACTCAAGGATTCCTCTTGCCCCTTGGCAACTTCCACCGAGATTTCTAATGCAGAGGTGGGCAACTCCAGTCCTCAAGGGCTGCAAAGAGTGCAAATTTCCAGGGTTTAATAATCTGCACAGGTGATAATTTCATCACCTTGGGCAATGCTAATTAAATCCTGAAAATGTGGCGCCCCACTGGTCAGTGTGCTACTAAAGGGGTACTACACCCAAACTAATGTGTGTTGTATCCCTGTCACCAGAGGATGGTAATGTTAAACCTGAGGCCCTCATCCTCGTATTTATACACTTAGAGCTAGGGGACAAATTGGCTAAACACATTACCAGGGTAACTGGTCCCGGTGGGAGGAGCTAAGAGGTAGTGAAAAGAGCGGGAAGGACAGACAGTTAGTGAGTCGGAGGAGTGAAGAACTGTCAAGGAAAGAGGACCCTGCGAGGCTCGCAGTGGAGGGTGCCAGTAAAAGGAGGGAACTCAGACAGAAGGGGGATCCCTGGCTTGTGCAAGTCCCGTGTTGGACAGTACCGATAGCCAGTCCGGGAGGGAACCCAGTCCAAAGTGGAGAACCGGCTCTGAGTGAGGTGCAGGAAAGTTTAGCTCTGAGCCGCCAAACCGGGAGAGTCGCAGGCCTTCATATAGCCACAACCCAGTCCAACAAACGTCCCCACCAGGATCTCCGTCCAGGGTTTGAGTCCCTTAGAGAGAAGGGTAAACTCTAACAGACCCGTGGGCCTGGTAGTAAGAGGGCTCCATGTAGATTAGCGCAGGGTAGTAAGGAGAGCGCAGTGAGAGAGAAGGACAGAGGAAGAAACCAGAAGGAGCATCATTGGGGGCCTCAGAGAGACTTTGCATCCTTTGGTGACTACCCGGCCAGCTACCCATGACTGTGTACCTTGTGAACAGATTGAAAGTCACCAGTAAATACCCGTGCAGAGCAAGAAGGCCTCCTGTGTTTTATTTTCTACTATGACAACAGTTACTACACTGCCCTGGGGACTCCGCTCCACCTGCGGGGAGCGACATCATCCAGCTGCCTACCCATCGTCCCCAGTGGTTTTAACACGTTTTTCAGTGACCACGGCCCCGGGCACCGGCCACCAGTGACAGTAACCTTGATCAACGCTCGGGATCCGAGTACCCCATAGGCCCTGGGGTGGGTGAAAAACATACACTGTTTGCAGCTCTTGAGGACTCGCGTTGCCCAGCTCTGTTTTACAGTAGTATGTGTAGTGTCTTGAATTTCCATACCTCATACCCTCAGGCCAGAGGCCTGAAGCAATTTCTTCAGCATCTGTAGGGGATTATCCAAGCACCTGAACACCCTGAACACGGACTTCCCCGAAAAGTCCATATCACTGTTCAGGTTCAAATTCGGGGCTGAGGGGCTATAAAAATAAACAAAACAGTGATTAAAGATCAGCACGATTACTTACCAGATCAGCATGCTTGTACTTCCGGAGTCGCTCATAAACTTCCTGGTTATTCTTCTGACAAATACACGTCTAGGCAAATTGACCGCTTCTTAATAGACTGTATATGTCCATTGTATAGTTATGTATAAAGATGTTATTACAGGATATCGCCCAGCAAGAGAAGAGATCTGTGAATCATATTATGTAGGTGAAGGGAGCAGGTACAGAGCTTGGGTGAAGAACCTCGTAGGACAGAGTATGCCGATTGTGGTGTTTCACATTGTACAAGTGCAAACCCAAAAATTAGAAGGAGGCTTTCTGATACATGCTGGAGGAGACTGTAAGGTGGGTCTTTAAAATATTGTGTTAGCATTGGTAAGGAGTGGGACTACAAGAGTAGTCGGATCACTGCCGTATTTGAAAGGGCATGCAAAATATTACCCCTGGGGGCTGCGTATTACATGCTGACAGAGACCATGATGAGGGCCTCCTAAAACATTGTGTCACCATTGCTTTAGGCGTGGGACTCCTATAGTGATAGGACCAATGCACTAGCCCAAGGGCAGGCAGGAAAATAAAATTACCTCTGGGGGTATGCATATATGACCATCAACTACATGCAGAGGAAGAAGGCATAGGATTTGATAAAAATGGCGATTGGATGGGAAAGGATGCACGTTAAGCCAACTTACAAAACTGAACATTTTGTGTGACTTTAGATTGGGTTAGTGTCATGCAGTGGTGTTGCAAAGTCTGGGGAAATCCAGTTCTTATTTTAATTTATCAGCATGTCTGCATGTTTCAATGACAGGCGTGTGAGTTTATCTATTATGATTTCCCAGCGGCACTAAAAACCAACTCAGACTAAACACTAGCAGCTGCTCAGGCAAGCACCTCCAAGGCATAAAAGGAGAGGTCGGGCCAAAACATGTCCAGATTGGACACCCAATAGCTATAGCGCACTGAAGAATCAGGAAGGACACTGGTATAGTCATGTAAGTACTCCCTCACCATATTGGTCAACTTCTCCCTCCTTGTTAGAGTTGCCTGTACAGTTTGTCCTTGGTGCTCGAACAGTTTCATGAAAATGGCCCAGGTTTTGGACATTGTCCCCTGCCTGTGTTGAACCTAGTTTCCTTGTCATATCTGTGTAACCCTTGTTGATTCAAAGAGGCGGTACCTGTGAATTTTTTGAGCAACTGATTAACAATGGCCCTCTGGTATGTTTTCGTTTTAAAAGTCCTTTCTGACACTGGAATGAGAGAAGGAAATTTCTCCTTGTACTGAGGGTCGAGGAAAAGTGCACAGCCAGGATTGGTGGTGACCAAAATGTGAATTACGCAATGTCTTGGAAAAGGCAGGGTGACAAGATCTCTTCCATGTGTGCCATACTACAAAGAGGTAATCATTTAGTGTCCCTATCAGGATGAAAACTAGCCTTCCTCTCCTCCTAATGCCACCTCTCCTCCTCCAGCTAATCCTCTTCAGTCCATCCATGCTGGATTGACAGGAAGCTGGGGTTTTTAGTCCCCTCTGTAGCGAGGACAAACAACTCCGGTTCCTGATCTTCCTCGGCATCCTCTTCCTCATTATCACACAATGTTGGCTGAGAAGA
The DNA here is from genome assembly GCA_033576535.1 of Allobates femoralis. Classification (NCBI taxonomy): domain Eukaryota; kingdom Metazoa; phylum Chordata; class Amphibia; order Anura; family Aromobatidae; genus Allobates; species Allobates femoralis. Next base: position 489,941,382 of record JARQOC010000005.1, read on the forward strand.
TGGGATGAGGCTGGTCTGGGTAGTATCACCCACTATAAAATCTTGTTCCATTGCCACCTGCTCAGAATTCAAAGCTTCCTCTTTCTGAACAAGCACCGAATAATGCAATAGAAAGAGCAGCAGGTTGTTTGCACTGTTAATTTCATCATCACCAATCATCATCTTGTTGGGGGTCCTTAAAGTTTTTGAAGATGTCAGCAATCCAAGCCCACTTGGCAGTTGTTATGTGCGGAAGCTGAGTGGAATTCCAAATGGGCATGTTGAAGCTGGTATTCACCTACTGCCCTCTGCTGCTCACTAAGCCTTGCCAACGTATGTAATGTTGAGTTCCACCATGTGGACAGATCGCCAATAAGTTGGTAAGGTGGCAAATAGAAGCACTGCTGCACTTTCCAAAATGGGCACAAACGTGGTATACCTTGATAAATAACTGACAAGTCAGGGTATGTTTTCAGAAATTGCTGATCAACTAAGTCGAGTACATGGTTCAGACAAGTGTACCAGCTTGCCGAGCTTCAAAGCCACCACAAGGTTATCCCCATTATCGCACACACCCACGCCTGGTTGTATGTTTAGTATCAAGAGCCACTGATCGGTCTGTTATACCTTTCAACAGCTTTGCTGTGATGTGAAATTTATCATATAAACAGATATGCTTCAGTAGAGTTTGTTGTCACTTTACCGATGCAATGCGGAGAGCTCTCAGCTTGGGACTGATGGGAAGGGTGGTTCACCAGAGGATGAAGAGCAGGAGTAGGAAGAGGGGATAGGAACTGGCATAAGAGGAGAGGGAAATCTTGATGGAACTTGGCATTAGTAGGATGTGTGGTGTCCAGGCTCCAATTCTATCTCAACCTCCACCAGGTTTCCCCAGTGTGCCGTCATGGAAATGTAGCATCCCTGTCCAAGCACTGTCACGTCTGTGGTTAGAGGAACCTTCTTAGTAACTGCGTTGGTCAGAGCACAGATGATGATGTTGCTGGCAACCTACTTGTGTAACGTGGGGACATCACACCAAGAGAAATAGTGGCGGCTGGGGACTAAGCACCGTGGGATGGCCGTCACCCAGAAGTTGCAGAAAAACTCAGTTTCTACGAGCCTAAATGGCAATATTTTCAAAGCTGTCTGTCAATGTGGCCGTTTAGTGTTTGGGTTTATGGTGGGTGGCTGAGTATTTCCCCTTCGTTTCTAATGTGTGGGGTAGGGACAACTGAATGCTGCAAAGATGGCTATGGCATTACTGTGATTGTGTGATTGGCAAGCAATCGCAGCATATTTAGTGGCTCAAAATCAGATGTAAAACATGCTGATGGGTCACTCAAATCTCGAGAGGTGAAGATCAAGAGACTCGCTGAGTTATGGATATCTCAAATACCCAACTATTTGTGCGAACAACGAATAGAACATCATTGTTAGTAACATATGCTAAATATAGGAACATAAATACTTACAAAATCCCTACATAGATGCATTACTCTCTAAACATTACATGAACTACCATTTTTAGCATTTAGAGGTTCACTTGAAAATAATCATGCTGCAATATTATGTTCATAGAAATCAAAATCACATTTTTTGGTAATGTATGAAGTATTGTCACCCAACATTTAACATTTAAAGAAGAGTATGGTTAACCCTAAGTAGTATGCCGTATATGATGTGGTATTTCACAAGCCTGCAAGAGGTCTGCGGATGCTGAAGGAGTTAAATAATAAAATGACTCTTTAGGTATAAGAGCTTTTACAGACCATAGAGTGCCAGGGGAAAAAAAACATATTACTAAGTGGTCATGTGGCTAGTGCCATTCAACTTAGAAGTGACTGACTATCTGTCAAAAATGGCAAGAGTCCCTGTTAACAGCCCTGACCTATGCTGTAATAAAGGGAAAGAGCAAGGCAAAGTGTCCATTATCCAGCAGTTGGGAGCAGAAAATTGGTGCAGTTTGCCTCAATCTTCCCACAAGTTAAGATTTTAGATAGGTGGGGATCAGCAAGAAGCAATTTTATCCTATGATCATTTTTGTCAGATCACATCAAACTAAGGGCATAGTTACATTGAAGATTTCAATTAAGATGTCCTAACCACAGTGACCAGTATCAAGAAAGCACATCTGTGTCTTTATTGTATTGACATCTGTTCATTCTTGAAGGATACATGATTATACTAGTTTCTGGCAAGCGGGCTATGTAAAATAACTTCTTCTAGGTTCTATTCAGATATTATCTTTAAACACTCGCCACTAACATGAATATGCCATGTACACATATGTCATATATATTACTGTATATGTCTAATTGCATATATATTTATAATATAATGGGTCATATACAATAAATACTATATGTATTAAATATAAAATAACATAAAAGCTTATTTCAGCTGCTATAATCAAAATTTCATCTTCACCCCATGGTTCGCAGGATAAGTCAAGGCAATACCACTCATACAATGAATGTATATTCAACAGTTCAAAATGTAAATAAAAACAGGAAAATAATGAACACCAGGTTTCATAAAATTGGAACGGGGCCTCAAACAAGCGGCCTGTGGACTGCATGCGACCTCTGACACTGTGTCAAATGGCCTGCAGGCACCAAAGCTCCGGTAATGATTGCGGCCCAGTTCAGGGGTTTGCTGATGTCAGCACTTTATTTCAGTTAAAATGTATTATGGCACAGAGATCAGCTCTTGGCACCGCAATACCTACACCAGCCACCGGCCAATCAGAGGCCAAAAATGTTGGCGGAGTATGACATCACTTTCATGCGCTTACCTGGCTGTAGAAGAGAAGAGGACACTGTTAGTCAAGTGAGCGAGGTCACTTGAGAAGGATTTTATTTTTTAATGTGTATGTGAAGAGCTGCACAATGAAGGACTTTACAAAAAGGGGGCCAGAAACAGGAACATTACTACAATAAGGGGTCCAGGATGAAGGACATTACTACAAGAAGAGGCCAGGATGGGGGACATAACTAAAAGAATGAAATCAGTATGGGGGATATTACTACAAGATGGGGAACAGGATGGGGACATGGGTTGAGGATAGGGATGTTACTATAAACTGATTGTAGGATTATTACTCCAATGGGATTGGGGGACAAAAAAAGGAAAAAAAATCTAAAAATGTAAAATAAATCAAAATGAAGTATGAACATTTTTTTGCTGCTAATAATGCTGTTTTATGTACTGTTGTGGCCAAAAGTATTGACACCCTGCAATTCTGTCAGATAATACTCAGTTTCTTCCTGAAAATGATTGCAATCACAAATTCTTTGGAAATTATTATCTTCATTTAATTTGTCAATGAAAAAACACAAAAAGAATTGTCTTAAAGCCAAATCGGATACAATTCCACACCAAGCATAAAAAAGGGAGTGGACAAAAGTATTGAAACTGTTAGAAAAATCATGTGATGCTTGTCTAATTTGTGTAATTAACAGCACCTGTAACTTACCTGTGGCACCTAACAGGTGTTGGCAATAACTAAATCACACTTGCAGCCAGTTGACATGGATTAAAGTTGACTCAACCTCTGTCCTGTGTCCTTGTGTGTACCACATTGAGCATGGAGAAAAGAAAGAAGACCAAAGAACTGTCTAAGGACTTGAGAAACCAAATTGTGAGGAAGCATGAGCAATCTCAAGGCTACAAGTCCATCTCCAAAGAACTGAATGTTCCTGTGTCTACCATGCGCAGTGTCATCAAGACATTTAAAGCCCATGGCACTGTGGCTAACCTCCCTAGATGTGGACAGAAAAGAAAAATTGACGAGAGATTTGAACGCAAGATTGTGCAGATGGTGGATAGAGAACCTCGACTAACATCCAAACAAGTTCAAGCTGCCCTGCAGTCCGAGAATACAACAGTGTCAACCCGTACTATCCGTCGGCGTCTGAATGAAAAAGGACTGTATGGTAGGATACCCAGGAAGACCCCACTTCTTACCCCGAGACATAAAAAAGCCAGGCTGGAGTTTGCCAAAACTTACCTGAGAAGGCCTAAAACGTTTTGGAAGAATGTTCTCTGGTCAGATGAGACAAAAGAAGAGCTTTTTGGGCAAAGGCATCAACATAGAGTTTACAGGAGAAAAAAAGAGGCATTCAAAGAAAAGAACACGGTCCCTACAGTCAAACATGGCGGAGGTTCCCTGATGTTTTGGGTTGCATTGTTGCCTCTGGCACTGGACTGCTTGACTGTGTGCATGGCATTATGAAGTCTGAAGACTACCAACAAATTTTGCAGCATAATGTAGGGCCCTGTGTAAGGGCCGCTTTACACACACCAACTCCTGTGTTAACTTCTGAACAGATCTCTGGTTGCAATGAAATCATGGACACATTGCTCCATTTTGTACACTGCCACAAAATGGAGCAATGTGTCCATGATTTCATTGCAACCAGAGATCTGTTCAGAAGTTGGACACAGAAGTTGGTGTGTGCAAAGCGGCCCTTAGAAAGCGGGGTGTCCCTCAAAGTCATGGGTCTTCCAGCAGGAAGTGTGCTCTCCTTCAGTGAATTGTACATATACTGTCTCACCTTTGTATAACCTGCTGGCTAGACCAGTCATTTTTTTAAATGAGAATTAATAAAGAAATTCTTTTAAAACTATTCCCTAAGTGGTAGTCCATACGTCTTTAAAACATTTAGATATAACCACCTCACCTTATCAGGTAATCTTTCTTTAATATGAGCTATGGTAGGACGCCAACAGCCATTGTCTCTGTATACATAGCTTTCACTACAGATGTGACAGCGTACTCCCATGAGGGTAATCAGAAGCCTAAGACTAGGGTCACACTTTAAAATCGAATTTCGTTACCGAATCCAGATGCGGATGCGGTGAACGCAATTACGGTCCCACACATTTTTTATGAAAAATGTGTGGAGGGAACCGTATTGCAATAACCGGATATTCAGGATGTGTAATCCTGAGCAATCTGGTTACCGTATACTTTGCTTATCCCGGCTGCCGTCGGGATAACCAAATGCTAAACGTTTAAAAGCTGTAATCTTAATATTAATTTGGCCATCATGTCTCTAGGGGGTGCCCATCCCCCCTAGATCAACTTGCCTGGCAGAACCCTTCCTCATTCTGCCTTTATCTGCACAAACATGTCTGTGCTCACAATCAGCCACAAATCTCTTCACAATACGATGATCACGCTTACATTTTCATGCAATTTCTAATGTTTTCATCCCTTGTCCAAGGCATTGCACTATTTGTTGCTTTTCGGCAGCAGACAGATCCTTTTTCTTTCCCATGTTACTTGAAAACTGTGGCCTGCTTAATATTGTGGAACACCCATTTTTCCTTTTATTGGGCTCACCTGCCAAACTAATTATCACAGATATCTGAGATTGATTTCATGATCCAAAGAACCCTGACACACAATACCATTAATGGGTTTCATTGAAAAAAAAAAATAAACAAGACCCTATGACACTTTAAACCAATTTGCATAATAATTTGGAACATAGTGTAAATTGATTTACACTTGGGACTTTGTTCACAAAAATACTGAAAACCAATGATTTGTTTTCAACTTAAGAAAAGATACTGACAACCTTAGGTCATCTTTTAGGCGTCCTTCTAAATGAATCTTTTTGGTAGTTTCTAGTTTGCGAGTGACATTTTATGTCAGTGAAGCCATAATTGAAGCTGATGCCATTGGCAGAATGAAGAGTTGTCAGGAAAAGTTTGGCTCCAGGAGAAAGATGGCAGGTGGCGACAGACAATATCCATTTACTACACAACAGTTTATGCAGTTGGAAGGAAACGTAATACATGTTTTTGAGTAGAATTTACTTTTATTCCAATTATTTCTTCTTAAATGAATAAGTAAAAAGAATGAAAACCGTATTGTAGGCAGCATTGGTAACAATTGTTACATTTGTTTGCATATTTACATGTGAGCACAGTAATATCTATATAGATACGGAACTGAAACATCTATTTGAGGAGACCTTGACTAAAATGTGGCAGATTTGTATTGTTTGCATTTTCATACTATTCTATTGTCCAAAAATGGTATAAACACCATTGGGTTCACCGGGTAAATAAACTGCTCTGACTGGCACCTGGCACTGTTAAGCAGTGAGGCTATATTTCTTTATTTCCAGTGATCATTTGTTTATGCTGATTGGTATGGCAATCAAACACTTGAAACTGGTGCTATAAGGGATTCAATAGTTTTCTGTTGGGATATTCATTTTCATCCAGCACATCATTATCCAATCTGGGACTGGGGTGTGCTGAGCTGTCAGTGTGCTGTGTGACAGCTCAGTCATCCAACGTGATTTTGGGAGGTGCTGAGTTAATTCAGGTGTTCCTTGTTCCTGGTGATTGCCCATCTACTTAGTTGAGCAGTTTATCCCAAAACTCTATCAGTCATAGGATTCTGTTAAGGCTGGCTTCACACTGCAGTTTTTCACTGATCAGTGTCCATCAGTGTTTGGGTGCCAAAACCAGGAGTGTCTCCAAAACTCAGAACAGGTGTCAATCTTTCAATTATAGTTTTTCTCTGCAAGTTCCTCTCCTGGTTTTGGCACCCAAACACTGATGGACACTGATCAGTGAAAAACTGCAGTGTGAAGCCAGCCTAAGTCGTGTTTTAGCCTGTATTCCTGTGCTCTATTTGATTGATCCTTTGCTGCATTACCTTGGACCTTATCCTGATCTCTTGTTTGTTTAGCCCCTTTGCTATTATTTACTACCCTCCAGATGTTCTGACTCCAAATGGGCTGTTACCTAACTGTGTTTATCCTCTTTATTCTTTGCAAGTTCTCCAGGTGTCAGACCTCAGCACACTAAAGGTGCAGTCACACACAACGACGATCCAGCGATCCCGACAGCGTTAATGACCTGCCGGATCGCTGGAGCATCAGTTACCTGGTCGCTGGGGAGCTGTCAAACAGGCAGATCTCCCCAGGGATCAGGGACCTGGGAGCCACCTCCCACATCACTGGAAGCGATGTTACCAGTGTCCTCCCTGATTAGCTCAGCCTGTAAGCAGGGAGGAAGCTGGTAACTATGATAAACACCAGGTATCCAGGCAGCGCGCACTGCCTGGATACCCGGTGTTTATCATAGTTACCAGCTTCCACCCTGCTTACAGGCTGAGTTAAGCAGGGTGGAAGCTGGTAACTATGATAAACATCGGGTATCTAGGCAGCACCGCTGCCTAGATACCTGCTGTTTATCATAGTTACCAGCTTCCTCCCTGCTTACAGGCAGCTTAGCGCTGCCTGTAAACGGGGAGGAAGACTGGTAACTATGATAAACACCGGGTATACAGGCAGCGCGTGCTGCCTAGATACCCGGTGTTTACCATGGTTACAAGCCCTGTGAGGTCACTGATCGCTGGTCTCTCGCTGTCACACGCAACGATGCATGCTGACCAGCTGGAGACTAACGACCAATCAATGGTCCTGATCAGCGACCTTACAGCAGGGGCCTGATCGCTGCTAGATGTCACAAATAACGACATCGCGGGAAGAGATCATTGTAACGTCGCAGTTACAACGATCTCGCTAACGATCTCGTTATGTGTGACTGAGGCTTTACCTACCCTTCCTCTCAATTATCATTAGTGAGTAGCATCACAATCATAATTTACACCATAAGGGTGGCATAAATTACACCAAACATGTACACCAGTCCTTTTTCATGCTGTAGGTTTGATTTTCATCATTTTCCAATAGGGATGCATAAAAAAAGATTACTGAATAAGTAAAAAAAATAATTCTGAATAATGAATTGCCACAAAAATAAAAGTAACTATTAGAACAATTTTTACTTTAGAATCAAAGGCACAAAGACAATGGTTAGAGGAATGTGTGTGTTTATTTGTTATGTTTTATTTTTATATTCTATAATTATTAATTTTAGAAAACGAGTATAAGAAAAGATGCTGCATTCACACACTATTGACTCATTTACATCTGTTAGAAAAAGAGCAGCTTTCATGTGGCATCCTTTTTGCCTTTGTTTTGCATCCTTTTTTTATCCATTTTCTTCCTCATCCATTTTTTATCATAGAGAAAGTAAATTGTCTAAACGTTTATTTATTCATTGACATTGGATCAGTTAAAAGGGATGAAACACGGATGGAACACAGAAATACCAAGCATGTCTTCAATGTTTCATCTTTTCTATACTGTTCTGCTCTCGCTACACAGACTGTGAGCAAATGAAGCTAAACAAACAGCTAAACCGCTATACTGATTCCAATAAGAAGACTGTTGCTGAAGTCTGTGTACTTCATTGAATGTAGTAGTATGATTCAGTGAAGCTGGGGACAATTGGGACACATACAATCAGTGCATTAATGATACAACAGAAATAATACATATCACAAGTAGCTATATAATATGCATTCAATACATAATAAGCTTAATGGCCGCTTTACACGCGATATCGTCGTCCAACTTCGATAAAAAGTCACATGGTTCGTGCGTTGGCGCCGATATCGTTCGTGCGTTGTGGGTGTAAATGTGCAATTCGATGCAAGAACGATGCCAAAACAATATCGGGGAGAAATGAGCAGGCTCTCCAACTGCCCGATATTGGATGGACGATTGGCCGGATCGTGCTGTGTGACAGCCTAACACTGACTTGGAGAGCAACTTCCCCTATTCACTCCCATGTTAAATGGTCGTTCCTGGTTCGCGCGTACAAGGGGGCATAGTCATCGCAGTTGTGTTGCGTGCCGATATCTCCCTGTGTGACAGCTCCTATGCAATCTTGGAATTCTGCCAAAAAAGTGCGCGCTCCCATGCCGTTGTATCCAATATCGAAACGATGTTGGGACGTGTAAAGTGGCCATAACATTTAGATCAGTTAATAGCTGCAAATAACATAAACTACTTACCAGCAATACTATCACAAGAGGGATTAAATGGAAACTGTCTTCTTGTATGAAGTATAAACAAAATGGTGGCTGAATTACCATACTGCATTGAAGAGGGAGGAGAAACAGAGGCATAAAAAATAGAAAACTGATGCTGATAAAAAGTTCAGCCACTAGAGGGAGTTAAAGTACTATAAATAATCTAGCAAAGAAATATGGTAATACTGCAGAGCCAACATTAGAAAAAACAGATAAAGGCTGGGGACAAAACATATACAGATCCTCGTAGACAGGCGTGTAACTATAGTATGTGCTATAGTTGTAATCACACGGGACCCTGGAGCCGAGGTTCCTTTGGCCTATATGAAAAGAATATTACTATTAGGGTCTGTTCACACGGTAGAAAGTGGTGCATATTTTTTGCTGCGTGAAATCTGCACCTGCACGATGCATATTTTGCCACGTATTTGGTGCATATCTAATTTGCACTAAATATGCAGTAGCGTGTTTTGTTAGCAAACTCTATGAGATCTTAGAAGTCCTGTTCTATGATGTTTTTTTTCTCTGTGAAAACGCTGCTTATTTGTAGTGCAGAAAAATCTTCAGAATTTCAATTCTTCATGCAGATCCGCTGCAGATTTGATACAAAAATGCTGACCCGAGTCATAGAAAACGTCCATATGGCAAAAAGCACTCTATGCTTGGTGCGTATTTGTCTGCAGGTGCAGCAAAAAATATGCACCACTTTTCTCTTGTGTGAACATACACTAAAGAACCATGATAGACGGGGGCCATGTTTGAGACTTACCATTGTGATCCATGTGCTTCAAATTTCAACACTGACTTTAATGGCTGAGTCTGATCAGCAAAGCCAATGAGTACATTACATTCTCAGCATCGCACCAGCTGGAAACACAGATTCATTTTAAAAATGGAAATGTACCGTATATACTCGCGTATAAGCCGAGTTTTTCAGCCCAAAAATTGGGCTGAAAAGTCTCCCCTTGGCTTATACGCGAGTATATACGCGACCCCCTCACTGTTTGGCGCCCCCACCTCAGGATGGCCCCCCCCCGCATGCAGCGCTGCGCTCATACATTACCAGCCTGTCAGCTGTCATCCTCCGGTGGCGGATCGCGGCTCCCGGCTCCGGCTTCCATCTTCATCTGTGTCTTCCTGTATGTCACATGACCGGCCGGCGTCGCGATGACGTCATCGCGATGAGCCCCGGCCACAAAGCAGGAAGACACAGATGAAGATGGAAGCCGGAGCCGGGAGCCGAGATCCGCCACCGGAGGATGACAGCTGATAGGCTGGTAATGTATGAGCGCAGCGCTGCATGCGGGGGGGGGGGGCATCCTGAGGTGGGGGCGCCAAACAGTGAGGGGGGCCTGGGGCTGCTGTGTACTACCCCTGGGGCTGCTGTGTACACCCCTGGGGCTGCTGTATATACCCCTGGGGCTGCTGTGTACTACCCCTGGGGCTGCTGTGTACACCCCTGGGGCTGCTGTATATACCCCTGGGGCTGCTGTGTACTATCCCTGGGGCTGCTGTGTACTACCCCTGGGGCTGCTGTGTACTACCCCTGGGGCTGCTGTATATACATACCCCTGGGGCTGCTGTGTATACATACCCCTGGGGCTGCTGTGTATACCCCTGGGGCTGCTGTCTACACCCCTGGGGCTGCTGTTTACACCCCTGGGGCTGCTGTGTACACCCCTGGAGCTGCTGTGTACACCCCTGGGGCTGCTGTGTACACCCCTGGGGCTGCTGTGTATATCCCTGGGGCTGCTGTGTATACCCCTGGGGCTGCTGTGTATACCCCTGGGGCTGCTGTGTACACCCCTGGGGCTGCTGTATATACCCCTGGGGCTGCTGTGTACTACCCCTGGGGCTACTGTGTACTACCCCTGGGGCTGCTGTGTATACCCCTGGGGCTGCTGTGTATACATACCCCTGGGGCTGCTGTGTATACATACCCCTGGGGCTGCTGTGTATACCCCTGGGGCTGCTGTGTATACCCCTGGGGCTGCTGTGTACACCCCTGGGGCTGCTGTGTACACCCCTGGGGCTGCTGTGTACACCCCTGGGGCTGCTGTGTACACCCCTGGGGCTGCTGTGTACACCCCTGGGGCTGCTGTGTACACTCCTGGGGCTGCTGTGTACACCCCTGGGGCTGCTGTGTACACCCCTGGGGCTGCTGTGTATAACCCTGGGGCTGCTGTGTATACCCCTGGGGCTGCTGTGTATACCCCTGGGGCTGCTGTATATACCTCTGGGGCTGCTGTGTACTACCTAAGGGCTGCTGTATACCACTGGGGCTGCTGTATATACTGCTGGGGCCTGCATACCACTGGGGAGGCTGCTGTATACTACCACTGGGGGGCCTATATACCACACTGCTGGGGGCTGTATACCTGTGCTGGGGTCCACCCTCGGCTTATACACGAGTCAATAGGTTTTCCCAGGTTTTGAGGGCAAAAGTAGGGGGGTCGGCTTATACACGGGTCGGCTTATACACGAGTATATACGGTATATATGAATCAATAAAACGTTCTGGGATTATGTGCTGTCTGAGAATAAAATGGACAGGACACAAGCATGTCACACCAGTGGCAGGCAGCAGATAGATGAGGATGCCTGTGCAAAAACGATATATGGGCAGTCCAAATGCTCATCATAATGCAAAGTTCCACCTGCTTTGGAGTTAGACCTGCCCTATTTACCTTTGCAACTGAACTGATTGCATCAATATGTCAATCCTTGCATCAAATTGGTATGTTAACCCCTTCCCAACTTTGACATTGTACAATGTCATAGATTTTGGTGACTTCCCGACCTTTGACGTTGTACAATGTCATGATGGGATTATAGTCCTGTACCTCTGGAGACCGAGGTTGCTGAAAAGTCACCCGAGCTACAGATAGGAAGGGACCCCTTGCTTGACCCTTGAACTGCAATCGGTGTGATTGGCTATTAAACCTCAAGAGCCAATCACAGCGATCATCACTCTCTAGCTATGAAAGGAGCTGACATAGCCTCTTCCATAGGATGGAACACTGGTGAGGAGCCCTGCTGTGCGCCCAAACAGTGGTTTTCCACCACTTATGAGGTATCAGTGTACTCAGGAGAAATTGCCCAACACATTTTAGGGTCCTATTTGTCCTTGTACCTTTGTGAAAATGCAATAACTGAGGTTAAAATAAATTTTTTGTTGCAAAAATTAAAATGTTAATTTTTTCCTTCCACATTACTTTAGTTCCTGTGAACCACCTGAAGGGTTAATAGTCTTCTTGAATGTAATATTGAGTAGCTTTAGGGGTGCAGTTTTTGGATTGATGTCATTTTTGAGTGTTTTCTGTCATGTAGGCCCCTCAAAGTCACTATAAATGTGATGTGGTCCCTTAAAAAATGGTGTTCTCCGCAAGGAGCCACCCCTTGGCTGGGTCCTTCCCTGGAGGGATATATGGCTAGTTCTGTGTTTGAGACTCCTAACAGAGGCTCCACAGACTCTATTTGCATATTCATATTTCCCAGGGGGCAATGTGCCTAGGAATTCACTGTGTTTGAGTGCTTTAGCCAGCAGCCCGCAGTGTTTTCTTGGACTGGTCTCCCTGAGATCAGTGAATACTTTGCAATCTTGGTCTACTAGGCATTGCTCCCACCTAGCCAGAATCCTACTTCACACTGATGAGGGGCAACACCCCGAAACAGCTGTATGTGGATGGATACTTGGCCTTGGTATTCCCTTGTCATATCTGTAAACTTGTAAAAGAGTTGGATATTGACTTAAAGGGCCACTTCATATGGTGGTTATGGTGTTCTCCGCAAGGAGCCACCCCTTGGCTGGGTCCTTCCCTGGAGGGATATATGGCTAGTTCTGTGTTTGAGACTCCTAACAGAGGCTCCACAGACTCTATTTGCATAATTGAAAGATTGGCACCTGTCCTGAGTTTTGGAGACACTCCTGGTTTTGGCACACAAACACTGATGGACACTGATCAATGAAAAACTGCAGTGTGAAGCCAGCCTTACTAACAAAACAAAATTGTTTTCCAAAATTGTGATGATGAAAAGTAGAAATATGGGAAATGTTATTTATTAACTACTAGATGTGGGCCCGATGCTATTGCATCAGGAGGGCAGTGACATCACGATGGGGGCAGCTCTGTGGAGCTGGGGGTGGCGGCTGTCTCTCCCTCCCCACCATGCTCTCTAACAATGTATGTAAGTAAATGTAGTTTTAGTTAAAAACCTGTTTCTGCGGGTGGGGGGTTAATGATAAAGTGTCAATCTGGCAATATATTTAATTTCCTGGTAAAAAATGTGTAGAGCTTTGTTGTAATTTTTCTTGCCAGCGTTCGTAAACCAAGCAGCTACTGGCTGCCAACCCCCGCTGCCTGGTGTTACCTTCGCTGGCAATGAAAAATACTTTAGCAATACTTTCAGTAAAGGAAAAAAAACACACTCTGAGAAATGTTTTACTACATGCAAAATAGACGGAGACACCTCGTTATCCACTTTATTAGCTCCAACCAAGTTCCCCTCTGATGTAATCTTGTAATCTTGCAGTGGGGGCAGTGTGATGTGTCATGCGGCCACCATCTTTGTATACTTGAGTGTCCAAAGATGGCGTCCGTGTGTCTATGCGTATGTGTGCATGTATGCTTGTATTCATGCCACATGTATGTGCATGTGTGTGCGTGTATATATGCGCATATGTATGTATGCATATGTGTGCATGTGTGTGCGTGTATGTGTCTGTATGTTTGTGTGTATTTGTGTATGTGCATGTGTGTATGTGTGAATGTGTGCGCATGTATGTGGGTGTGTATGTGCATGTGTGTATGTGCGTGCGTGAGTACATGCATGTTTGTGTGTATGCGTGTTTGTGTATGTATGTATGTGCATACTTCTTTGTGTGTTTGCACGTGTGTGTGTTTGTCTGTATTTGCATGTTTGTGGATGTGCATATTTGCATGTGTGTGAGGCATTATACTGTATGTGTATGCGTGTTTGTGTGTATGTGTATGCACGTGCGTATGCATGTTTCTGTGTGTATGTGCGTGTATGTGTGCATGTGGATCTGCATGCATATATGCACATTTCTGTGTATGTGCATGTTTGTGTGTATGTGTGTGCTTGTGTATGTGTGTATTTGTGCATGCTTGTGTTTGTATATACGTGTTTGTGTGTGCATATGTATGTGTGCGTGTATCTGCGTGTTTGTGTGTATGTGCATATTTGTGTGTATCTGCGTATGTGAGTGCATACATTATACTGTGTGTATGTATGTGTCTGTGTATACGCGTAAATATGCGTGTATATGCATTTTTGTGTGTTTATGTGTGTCTGTGTATTTGTGTGTGTGTGAGGACATTATACTGTGTGTATGTGTTTGTATGCTCATGCTTGCATGTGTGTATGCACGTGCATATGTATGTGCGGACATTATACTGTGTGTATATGCCTGCATATGCGTGAGTATGTGTGTATCTGTGTGAGTGTTTGCAAGGGCATGAGTGTTTGTGTGTATGGGGATATTATACTGTGTGTCTGCATGTGTGTATGTATGTTTGTGTGCATGTGCGTGCATGTATGTGTGTGTATATGCATATCTGCATGTGGGTATGCAGGGGCGTGTATGTGCTTGTGTGTGTATGTGCATATTTGTGATTGTGTGAGCATGTGCGTGATTTTGTGTGTGTATATGTGCATGCATGTGTGTATGAGTATGTGTGTGTGGACATTATACTGTTTGTGCATGCGTGTTTGTGTGTATGTGTGTGCTTACATATGTGTATGTGCATGCGCATGAATGTGTTTGTGTGGACATTACACTGTGTGTGTATGCCTGTTTGTATGTGTGTATGTGTGTATTTGCATGTTTGTGTGTGTGTGTGTGTGTGTGTGTATGCCCATGCATGTATGTGCATGTGGGAACATTATACTGTGTGTGCATGCCTGTTTGTATGTGCATGTGTGTATGTGTGTATCTACATGTGTATATCTGCGTGTGTATATGCACGGGCGTGTGTGTGTGGGTTTGTTATACTATGTGTGAATGTGTGTGTGTATGTGTGCTTGTGTGTGTGCGTACTTGCATCTTGCATGTGTGCATGTGCATGCATGTGAATGTGTGTGTGGAGACATTACACTGTGTGTGTGTATGCCTGTGTGTATGTGTGTTTCTGCATGTATATATGTGTGTGTGTATGCACGTGCATGAATGTGCATGCTTGTGTGTGTTCATGGGGACATTATACTCTGTGTATGTATGTGTCTATTTATGCGTGTTTGTGAGTAACTGCATGCATGTGTAAATGCATGTGGGGACATTATACTGTGTGTATATGTATGCATGTCTATGTGTGTATATATGCGAGTACAAGTATGTATATGTGTGTGTACATGCATGTCTGTAGTGTGTGTGTGGTGTGTGTCCCGCTGCTGCCTGGTAACCCACCTCCATACAGTCACAGCTGCCAGGAAAGATGGTGGTTTGTGGCCTGTGCTGGATATGGGGTGCGGCACCACCAGAGAGTGACCGCACCCTATCTCCAGCACAGGCCGCAAGCTGTGGTCTTTCCTGGTGGCTGGGACTGCACTGAGGTGGGTGGGCAGGCAGCGGTGAGTCCTGGCGGTGATCCGGCAGCGGGTCCGGCAGCGGGCCCTGCAGTGGCAGCGGAGGGGTCCGGCGGGGAGATCCTGGCGGTGTCCCACTCGTGGTACTGCAGAAGGGCCTGGTACCACCAGCTGGTGCCATATTGGAAAACCCCTCACTTGGGTATTCCAATATGGCGGTTGGCATACTTCCAATGTGGTGCGGTGTATTGTGGGATTCAAGGACGTCCGCACGGAAGTGGATGATGAACAATTTTAGGTAAGTAGATATTAGTTTTTGTGTCACATAACTCTTTGGTTTAACAGAATGAAAATTCAAAATTTGAAAATTGGGAACTTTCTACATTTTTGACAAATTTCCGTTTGTTTTCACAAATAAACACAAAAAATTATCAACCTAAATTTACCACTAACATGAAGCCTAATATGTCAAAATGTCAAAAAAAATATCAAAATTGCTTGGATTCGTTGGAGTGCTTCAGGCTGGAAACACACTGTCCTAGTGACATATTTCACGAATCACGGATCATTCACCCGGTACCCTACCTCTTTGGATGGGCTACTGTTAGTGGTATTTTTTTCTAGCTCCATTGCTCCCGTCCAGAAGAGGGGAGACCATCCCGGGTGAATGATCCGAGACTCGTGCGACTAACTCGCATGTGACTCGGACAGTGTGTTTCCAGCCTCAGAGTTATAACCTCATAAAGGGACACTGGTCCAAAGTGCAATAAAATGGCCAGGTCAGTAAGGTCAAAACAGGCTGGGGGTGAAGGGGTTAGGCTAGGGCCACACTTCAGTTTGCAATCCAGTTACTGGATCCAGTTTTTCATCCTGAAAACTTGATCAGGTACCTGGCCCATAGTCTCCAATGTTAACACTTGTTTGCAAAAGTGCAATCTGTCTACTGGATCCAGTTTTTGAGAATTCAGCTTTTAATAGGGTCTGCAACGTTTTTGGCCTTTTAGCAAAACCTGATCAGTTTTTTTAACATGGGACCCTATGGGAACCTGATCCTGTTCCGGATGGTAGATATAGGTACCATCCGGTACCTGATCCAGTACCTGATCCGGACAAGTGGAAAAACTGGATCCAGTAATACCTCCAGTTACTGGATGCAGGCTCCCAAGTGAGGCCCTAGCTTTAATGTTGCCTAAATGAGGGAAACTTTAAACAAAAAAACATTGACTTTGCTGGCACAAGGATTGGCATGCAGTTTTGTGACAAATCTGCAGCCAAAAATGTATAAAAAAGCATCAAAAACACACTGTCTGCACAGGGCCTAACAGTCCAGATTGACAGCAATAAATACAGTGTTGGCCAAAAGTATTGACACCCCTGCAATTCTGTCAGATAATACTCAGTTTCTTCCTGAAAATGATTGCAATCACAAATTCTTTGGTATTATTATCTTCATTTAATTTATCTTAAATGAAAAAACACAAAAGAGAATGAAGCAAAAAGCAAAACATTGATCATTTCACACAAAACTCCAAAAATGGGCAAGACAAAAGTATTGGCATCCTCAGCCTAATACTTGGTTGCACAACCTTTAGCCAAAATAACTGCGATCAACCGCTTCCGGTAACCATCGATGAGTTTCTTACAATGCTCTGCTGGAATTTTAGACCATTCTTCTTTGGCAAACTGCTCCAGGTCCCTGATATTTGAAGGGTGCCTTCTCCAAACTGACATTTTTAGATCTCTCCACAGGTGTTCTATGGGATTCAGGTCTGGACTCATTGCTGGCCACCTTAGAAGTCTCCAGTGCTTTCTCTCAAACCATTTTCTAGTGCTTTTTGAAGTGTGTTTTGGGTCATTGTCCTGCTGGAAGACCCATGACCTCTGAGGGAGACCCAGCTTTCTCACACTGGGCCCTACATTATGCTGCAAAATTTGTTGGTAGTCTTCAGACTTCATAATGCCATGCACACAGTCAAGCAGTCCAGTGCCAGAGGCAGCAAAGCAACCCCAAAACATCAGGGAACCTCCGCCATGTTTGACTGTAGATACCGTGTTCTTTTCTTTGAATGCCTCTTTTATTCTCCTGTAAACTCTATGTTGATGCCTTTGCCCAAAAAGAGAGAACATTCTTCCAAAACGTGTTAGGCTTTCTCAGGTAAGTTTTGGCAAACTCCAGCCTGGCTTTTTTATGTCTTGGGTTAAGAAGTGGGGTCTTCCTGGGTCTCCTACCATACAGTCCCTTTTCATTCAGACGCCGACGGATAGTACGGGCTGACACTGTTGTACCCACGGACTGCAGGGCAGCTTGAACTTGTTTGGATGTTAGTCAAGGTTCTTTATCCACCATCCACACAATCTTGCGTTGAAATCTCTTGTCAATTTTTCTTTTCCGTCCACATCTAGGGAGATTAGCCACAGTGCCATGGGCTTTAAACTTCTTGATGACACTGCGCACGGTAGACACAGGAACATTCAGCTCTTTGGAGATGGGCTTGTAGCCTTGAGATTGCTCATGCTTCCTCACTATTTGGTTTCTCAAGTCCTCAGACAGTTCTTTGGTCTTCTTTCTTTTCTCCATGCTCAATGTGGTACACACAAGGACACAGGACAGAGGTTGAGTCAACTTTAATCCATGTCAACTGGCTGCAAGTGTGATTTAGTTATTGCCAACACCTGTTAGGTGCCACAGGTAAGTTACAGGTGCTGTTAATTACTCAAATTAGAGAAGCATCCCATGATTTTTCTAACAGTGGCAATACTTTTGTCCACCCCCTTCTTTATGTTTGGTGTGGAATTATATCCAATTTGGCTTTAGGACAATTCTTTTTGTGTTTTTTTCATTGAAGACAAATTAAATGAAGATAATAATACCAAAGAATTTGTGATTGCAATCATTTTCAGGAAGAAACTGAGTATTATCTGACAGAATTGCAGGGGTGTCAATACTTTTGGCCATCACTGTATATAAAGCAGAACGACCCACAATCCACAGAATTGTTTGTATACTTTGGTACTGTCTGTATTTGGCTCCATGCTGTGTAAATCAGACCATAAATGATTTAAGCAGGTGGCGCGCCACCTGTAGATGCTGATTAAGTGTACGTTCATACACAATCATTTATGGGAATACTCCTGGAGACTGAGAGCTTCACATCTGTTTACAGGATTCACTGGTTAAAAAAAAAATTAACAGCAACTTATTAACATTTCAATTTCACAGTCTATTAGAAAATAAACCAATAATTACAGAGCTGAATATATAGAACTGAATATATAAACAACAGCAGTATGTCTCCGCAGATATATCATATATCACCGCCATTGTTTCTAATGCCTAGGTGTAATATCACAGGTTGTAAAGAACACACCACAAAGCATATCTTGGCCTTTGTCCTTTCCAAAAAACCTTGTGATTAAAACTATTACTATAATTATTTATTTATTAATTACAGACTGTACTATTATCACCATTCATCGGATGAATCGGGTTTTTATCAAAGCCGCTTTACTATTGCAAAGAAATTGTCGGCAGCGCTGGGAATGTTCTTCACAAAAGGTGCAAAGTGTTTTTCTGTAGAAGTCCTCGAGGAATTAATACATCTAAATGCAGCTACATCAGAAAATTATCGAAGTCAGGAGCTAGACTTTAAGACCATAGTCAGCTGTTGTCAATGTGTAACCGGCAACAACAGTCAATTATGTATCTTTGGTTTAATTACATGTCCCTATAGCGCACCTGTACTACAGAAGACCGGCTGCTATTTTCATTACTTGTGGTTTTTGCGATCAAAACAGCATTAGCATTATGGAGCTTGTCAAGTGTTTACTGGTAATAAGAGAAGGACAAGGTTTACAAGAAAAAGGTTACAGCAAAAGGGGTCCTGGACGCAGTGTCTTCTCTTCTGCGGGAAGCCAGTGGTCTCCGCGGGTCAACGCCGTCACTCTGTGCCCAAGGTCAACGTTCACGGCACAACGTCTTTTTCCTGCATTCACCCGCTGAGATCTAAATTGACATGCTGCGGACAAGCGGCAGCACGGAAAGCCACCGAGCATGTCGGAGGAAAGAAGCATGGTGGTCAGGAGATTTCTGTAAATCCCATCCACTGAGCTTGTACCGTACAACGCAGCATTATGAACACAGCACAAACATGCTGCATTCATCATGCTGCAAACACTGATCGTGTGCACAGACCCTAAGGCCCTGTATTTTTTGCATTTTCTTTATTGCATTTCTTGCTGCGATTTCTAGTGCAGTTTTGTCAAACAACTGCTTGCAAATCCTTATGCCAGTAAAGTTAATGAGAATTCTGTAGTATTGTGCACATTTTGCTTTTTTTCTGTGCAGATGTGGTGCAGAAATAAATCTGCAGCCTGTCAATTTTTGCAGCATTTTCTCACCCAAATGCATGAAAAACGCATGAAATAAATGGCTTCAAAAACATATAGACATTTTCCTGCCTTTTTCCTGCCAGGGGATGCTAATTTGGTGCAGAAATTTCTGCACGACTTCTGCACCTCTTGGAAGGAAGGAAACAGAGGTCAAAAACTTTAATTTTTGCCGTGTTTTAGGCCAGCTACACACTACGATTTTTGTTGTCCGGGTCTGTCCCGTGTGAACCCCCATGTATTTTTATGGCGCTAGATGGCAGTTATTTGCCATCCGGTTTTGTGTGTGTCCAGGAGGATCCGATTGTTTTTGTTTTTTACTCCGGACACAAAATCGGAGCTTGCAGCATTTTTTTGTGTCCGGGGCACAAAACGAACAAAACCGGAACCGGGTTGATCTGGCGCCCATAACATGGGAGTCTATGGGCGCTGGATTGTGGCAAAATAAACATTCCGGTCCTGGACGCCTGGTGCTGAAAGAGTGATGGCTCTGAAATTCAAGCCGCACTCGTTCAGCACCTGGACAGCGCAGCATAACATAGCCGCCGCTGAAGTTCAGCACGTGGAGAGCTCCATGGCTAACCTTTCAGCACCACAGCTGAAATTTCAGCACCACAGCTAGCTCCCCTGCACCTGCTATGCTGAAATTTCAGCACTGAACAGCGGCAGCAGCGCGCAGAATCATAAGAAGCATATTTCCCTCTGGTTCTGTTTGTCCGGGGCTGTCAGGTTACGTCTGGTGCTTCAGTGGCGCCCCTGCTTCCAGGAGGCCACAAAGGGAACTGCAGCCAGGCAGGTAGGACGACAGTTGAACACCAACACCCTCACTGCCCACACAACCCACGTAACAGTAGAGGGCAGCACCCAACCCGGAGCCTAGGAACTCTAAGCAAGCGAGGGCTGGTGGGTTTAGAGCAGTGGGTGGGCAAACACGTAGTCAGGTGACAGAAGGTAGAAATAGAGAAGGGGGAGGAGAAAGGAGTCAGTAGGTCGAGGTAGGCTGAGCAGTAAAGATTGGATCACACGTCCTGGCAAAGTGGGGTGTAGGAGTGCAGAATCTGAACAGAGCCAGTGCGAGCCGCAGAGAGAAAGCACGTCCGAAGCCAGCACCCCAGGAATGTGAGGGAAGAGAGGGACGGTGATACCGGGCCCTAGAACTACAGCCGAGACGACCAGACTGCAGGCGGAGTAGCCTCCTATGATACTTGAAGACACTGTAGAAGAGTCTGGTAGAGCTCACACGGGAGGACTGCTGGAGGCTAGGCTGAAGTAGAGTGTCGGCTCTAGAGGGGACTGTAGTTTCACCCGGCATCCCCAGACAACCTCGGGGGACCACAGCTACACGTTAGGGTCCCTACCCGAAAGGACAGGCAGCTCAGTGGCAACCCGGAGGGCTCACAGGAGTCCGAGCCACCGCCATACTGTCCGGAGTCACGCACATCAAAGTGAACAGAGAGAGAGAGTCAACAGCCTGGGAAGGACACAGAGACAGAGTGAGGGGTCACAGTAAGAGAGACCTGGCTGCAGGAAGTAAAGGGAACCTGGAGGGGAAAGTGTGTCTGTGTAACTGAGAACTGAACTAAGAACTGTAACTGACTGTGAACTGTACTAGCTTGAGAAGTAAACACGGTGAACCCTGAATCTGACTCCCTTGTATCTATCTGCCTGAACACGACTCCCTCCATACAGTTTTGCAGCAGAATCCCACCTGGAGAGCCACAGCTTGCAGGCTCCATCGCTGAAGGATGATTCCTGCAGCATCTGGACAGTAAGTGTACTGCACTCAGCGCCAGGCCAGCACATTACACAACAGACTTTAATCAACACTGCCCCGGGGAACACAGTTCTGCCCACGGAGAACTATTCCATCCTTGCTGCCATTCCATCATCCCCGAAGGTTCTGCGGCAGCGGTGGCCCCTTTACTGGTCACACACTGTGGGTGGCGTCACGACTGACTTCCCCTGTAAATACCCCTTATTATTGCCAGGGCCCGGGACACGGTCCGGACCAGGACCACCCGTGACTTCCCCAGTAGCAGACCCGGTCCGGTACCGAGTACACCGTCCCGGTGGGTACGACACTTCCTGCAAAACACCGGACATAACCTGACAGTAGAAAATCGAGGTGTGAAGCCGGTTTTAGGTGCGTTTTTCCTTGCCATTTCGCTCATGATTTTCTCGTTCTTTAGAATAGATGAAATCTGCAGCAAAAAATGCTACATAAATTGAAATGTTGATGATTTATTTCTGCATCAAATCTGCAAGGAGAAAATACTCAACGTGTACATGAGACTTCAGGATTCTCATTGACTTTGGTCATCAGGATTCCCTTCAGGTTTTGTGACAAAACTCAAAAATACATCAAAATATGAGCTAAAAACACAATACGTTATTACTGAGGTTAGGTATTGCCTGCAGAAATTTCTGCAGCAAAAATGCTGTGGTTTATAATATCAGCTAAATGAATGAGATTTCTTAAATGTTGCTTATTTTTCCTTTAAGATTTGAGGCCATTTCAAATCTACATGTCATTTCTTTTAGCATTTTTGAAGCACTCTTCACTCATTCAAATGAATAGGGAAAAAAAGAGTTAAAAAGGCATGCAAAAATGCAAAAAAAAATGTGTTAAAAATGCCTGGGGTCACACATAAGCCCTGGATCCGTTATTTGCATCGGTTTTTCAACTTTAGAATTCTAAGTCCAAAAACTGATGCTGTTAACAGATCCTGGACCTAAGTGTGACTGCTCTGCTATGTTTTTTTAATAGGACCTAAAAATGCTGCAAGCAGCGTGTTTTGGGTGCAGTAAAATAACAGATCCGTTTTTTTAACATGAGGCGCTATAAATAACGGATCCGTTCACAAATGGCACATATAGGCACCATCCGTTAACGGATCCGTTTTTGCTAGTATCTTTTGGCAAAAAATGACAAAGTCCAAAAAACGCATAGCTGCACAGGAGGCTCAAAAACCAGCCCTAAAATAACGGATCTGGTATTGAAACCAGTGGAAAAAACTGATTGGCATGTGTGACCCTAGCCAATGTGCTTATTTTCAGCAACCTATAGGGACATGTTTTTGGTGCAGTGATTTTTGCTGTGTCTACAATGCCCTTACGGTTGGAGCAGAGTGGATGGCAATCTCACGTCCACTATATAAGGCTAGAGTCACACTGAGCGCTGCACTTGCAGCAGCCGGATTCCGTTACAGCGGAGCTCAGCCTGCTGTAACCGCCAGCGGTAACGTCGGGAACTTCAGGCGAACGCTGCCCTTAGTTACCCGATGATACCATAGTTACTGGCCACACACAAAGCTGCCTGGACTGCGGTAATCCTGAGCGCAGTGAAAAACCATGTGGGCAACGTTTTTTACTGTTGTCTGAGCTACAGAATAATAATGTATCAGTGAAAAATCGCATCCGACTCGGATGGCCCGTATGCGGTCTGTGATTTTTGTCAGTCTATAGACTTGCATTGGCGAAGTCTCAGCTGTGAATCATACTGTTGCAGCATGTTGCATCTGCTTTGTCGTCCGTGAAGCAAATGAGGAAAAAACATCTGACACTCAGAAATGTGCTTGCGGACATTGAATAACATTGGTCTATCATTTTACTCGCATTGCAGTCGCCCGAGTTTTACGTCTGTGTGTCCGTACCCTTTGGCTCATACTGCAAGAGAGCACAGACATAGGCTAAACCTGTATAGCAACATCTGTGCAGACTTTCTCAGGACGTGAAATGAGCTCAATTGTGACTGACACCTAAAGTGAATTGTTGTCCATTTTAGGCTAGGGTCACACTTGGCTGCGTTTTTGAGGATATTTTTAACAGACTGCGTTTTTGTGCTGCGTTTTTGCTGTTAGGTCTGGAGCAGCCTTAAAGAACGCAAGCAAAAACGCATGCGAAAACCATGGTACCATTTTGGCCATGCGTTTTCCCCACAGGGCCCCATGTTAAAAAAACGCATGCACTTTTGAAAAAGCACCAAAAATGCATCATGATGCATTTTTTGGGGCTGAGCCAAAAACGCATCCAAAAAACGCATGGCACTTTAGCCATGCGTTTTTGGCATTGGGGCATGCGCTTTTGCCATTATATGCTATGGATGCGAATTTTGCATGCGATTTTCACACAATCCAAGTGTGAAAATCGCATGGAAATTCGCATCCAGCCCTCAAGTGTGACCCTAGCCTAACATAAGTTTTATGTGCACATTTTTCCTGGAGAATTGCCTTTGAGGCAGAAAAAAGGAAAAAAAATGCAGAGACTAGAACGCACTAAACACAAATGTTGTACACACATCATTTTATCAATAAAGTTTTGCTAAAGCACAGGTAGTTTCAAAAGCAAAGCAGCTTTATTTCCAAACCCAGAAGAGACCAAAAACAAAGTGTCAAAATTGTGATAAAAACACATTGAAAATGTTATAAAAAACACAAGTAACCTAAATTATCTAAGGCCATGAGCACACGATGACTATTTGGTGAATTCTTTACTTCAAAATATGAATAGAAAAGCATAATAGAAACACATCACCACCAGCATTTTTTCTCCGCTCCTGGTTTTGGTTTGTAAATAGAGAGGTGAAAAACTCACCAAATACTGAACGTGTGCAGGTGGCCTTCCTAGAATGTTTTTCTGATACATTTTATAAAAATCACTAGATGGTGGCCCAATTCTAACGCATCGGGTAGTCTAGAATATGTCATAGTTTATTTATGAAGATTTAACAATAATGCAAGGAGTACACGATATCTATACTATCACCTACCTATGTGTCTATCGTCTATGTATTTTTTGGATATTTTATCTTTATAAACTAAGGTTCTTGGTACACATATTGGCCAATACCTGTTTGCCCATCAACCAGCTGCAAGGTGATTTAGATCTGATGGGTCCCTATCCTACCTTGTCACTCTTCCCTTGAGCTGAGCTAAGCCTCCATTTTTACTATTTCTCAGTTGGTAGGACTCCTTAAATCAAAGACCTGGGGTCAATGAGGATGAAAACTAAAGCTTTGAAGCCAGCAACTCCAACAATTATCTAGAAAGAAAAAAATGCTAAACAGCACTAAAGGCATAGTCTGAACTGGTGCAAGCTACAATACTGAACAATACACAGAAAAAATTCACAGCACCACACAGTCACTGCCAATCAAATGTGAATACGTACATACTAGATAGAATTAAAAACACCTATGCATTTGAGAGAAAATAAAAAAAACTTACATTTTTTCAAAAACTAAATTTTTGGATTTTTTGGAAACATCTTATCTTTAACCCCTTCCCGACCTTTGACGTTGTACAACGTCGAACACTCCATAGCTGCCCTGCACCCGCCGTAGTAATCTTGTGCCCGGCCGTCTCTCACTCCTCGCCTCCCCTCATCCGCTCCTTCACCTCGTTCTCCTGCCCTCCCTCTGAGCCCCTCCCGACCCGCGCTCACCCTTCCTGACCCGCGCTCCCCCCTCCGTGACCCGCGCTCCCCCCCGCTCACGCTCACATCTGGTCCCCGCCAACTACCATCTCTCCTGCACTCCTCTGCTGCTGATAGCTGAGGAGCTGCAGGACAACGGGCACTGTGCTGCCAGGAGGATCTCTGCTGTTAGGTAAGTATGGATGGATAGGATGGATGGATGGGATGATGATGGGATGAATGGATGGATAGGTGCATGCATGCATGGATGGATGGGTGCATGCATGGGTGGATGGATTGATGGTAAATGAATGGTGCATGCATGCATGCATGGATGCAAGGATAGATGGATGGTGCATAGATGGGTGCATGCAAGGATGGATGGATGATGCATGCATGCATGGATGGGTGCATGAATGGATGGATGGATGAGGTGCATGCACAGATGGATGGATGTGTGCATGGATTGATTTGTGCGTGCATGGATGTGTTCGTGCGTGGATATGAGTATGCCGTGGATGTGAGTGTACGTGGATAGATGTGAGCGTGCATGGATGTGTGCGTGGATGTGTGCATGCGTGTATGTGTGAGTGAATGTGTGCGTGGATAGATGTGAGCATGCATGGATGTGTGCATGCATGGATGCGTGCATGCGTGGATGTGTATGTGCGTGAATGTGTGCATGCATGGATGTGTGCGCTTGTGGATGTGTGCATGGATGTGTGTGGATGTGTGTGCGTGCATGGATGTGAGCGTGCGTGGATGTGTGCATGCGTGGATAGATGTGAGCGTGCATGGATGTGACGTGCATGGATGTGAGCGTGCATGGATGTATGCGTGGATGTGAGCATGCGTGGATGTGACTGTGCGTGGATGTGTGCGTGCGTGGATGTGTCCGTGTGTGAATGTGTGCGTGCGTGGATGTGTGCGTGTGTGGATATGTGAGTGTGTGGATGTGAACGTGCATGGATGTGTGCGTGGATGTGAGCATGTGTGGATGTGACTGTGCGTGGATGTGTGCGTGCGTGGATGTGTCCGTGTGTGAATGTGTGCGTGCGTGGATGTGTGCGTGTGTGGATGTGTGAGTGTGTGGATGTGAACGTGCGTGGATGTGTGCATACGTGGATAGATGTGAACATGCATGGATGTCAGCATGTGTGGATGTGTGCGTGCATGGATGTGAGCATGCATGGATGTGTGCGTGCGTGGATGTGTGCGTGGATGTGTGCATGGATGTGTGCGTGTGTGGATGTGATACTGCATGGATGTGTGCGTGCGTGGATGTGTGCATGCGTGGATGTGTGCGTGCGTGGATGTGTGTGTACGTGCGTGGATGTGAGCGTGCGTGGATGTGAGCGTGCATGGATGTGAGCGTGCATGGATTTTTGCATGGATGATGGGTGGATGGATGCATGGGTGGATGAATGGGTGCAACAAGGGATCAAGTGTCCTCTTGTAGTCTTTGGGATCATAGTCATGGTGCACTGTATGACAGATCATTGCCATACAGTGCACCATATCTCTGACCCCAGAGACTGCAGGAAGTGGACACTTGATCCCTTTCTGCAGTCTCTGGATTGAGCAGAAGCGATCGAGCGTCGTGGGACCTTTGTTCTGGACTACCTCGGAGGCGATCAAGCGTCGTGGGACCTTCGTTGTGGACTACGTCGGATCTTTATAATAAAGATGGAGTCCAAATTTTGTTTGTGTTTTTTTTTTTTCAAATTAAAAGATTTTTCTCTGTGTGGTGTATTTTCTTTTACTATTTACTAGAGATTCCTAATGGCCGGGTCTAGCATTGGACCGACATTATGAATCTCGGGCTTAGTGACAGCGGCCAATAAAAAAGCTGGCATTACCCCTGTATTAGCCAGTTTGCCAATGGCACCAGGACAACTGGAAGAGTCTGGGTACAGCGCCAGGAAATGGTGCTTCAATGAATGCGACATTTTCTGGAGTGGCTGCGGGCTGCAATTCGCAGCATGGGGGCCCAGAACGCTTGGGCCTGTGCATGCTGAAGATTCCAGCCCCCAGCTGCCTAGTTGTACCTGGCTGGACTAAAAATATGGCGGAGCCCCACATCATTTTTTTTCTAGAATTAATTCTAGAAAAAAAAAAGTGTGCTTTGCTGTATTTTTGGTTGCCAGCCAGGTACAACGAGGCAGCTGGGTGTTGGTGTCAATCTGTAGCTGCCAAGATGTACCTGGCTGGACCAAAAATATGGCGGAGCCCCACGTCATTTTTTTTTATTACTTCTACAAATAAAATGACATGGAGCATCGCCGTATTTCTGGTTGCCAGCCAGGTACAACTTGGCAGTTAGGGAGCTGGAATCCTCAGCGTAGGAAGACCCAAATGTTGTGGGCCCCGCACGCTGCAAATTGCAACCCACATCCACCCCAGAACATAGCGCATTAATTAGAGGCATAATTTTCTGGTGCTGTACCCCAACTCTACCAATTGCCCTTCTGCTGGTGGCACACAGGGGCTCTCTGAATGCGACATGGTGTCCATTAACAAGTTGAATGAAAAATTAGCTACAGTTATGCAGACACCATATCGCATATGGAGAGCCCCTGTGTGCCTAAACATTGGAGCTCCCCCACAAGTGACCGCATTTTAGAAACATGACCCCCCAGGGAACTTATCTAGATGCATAGTGAGCACTTTTAGGTGCTTCACAAATTAATCCATAAAAAGAAAAAAGAAAATGTTTGTGGAAAAAAAAGTACTTTTTCATTTTTACGGATCAATCTATGAAGCACCTGGGTGTTCAAAGTGCTCACCATGCATCTAGATACATTCCTTGGGGGGTCTAGTTTCCAAAATGGGGTCAGTTGTGGGGGAGCTCCAATGTTTAGGCACACAGGAGCTCTACAAACGTGACATGCTGTCCGGTAACAATTTGAATGGAAAATCAACTGAAATTGTTAGCGGACACAATGTTGCATTTGGAGAGCCCCTGTGTGCCTAAACATTGGAGCTCCCCAACAACTTACCCCATTTTGGAAACTAGACCCCCAAGGAACTTATCTAGATGCATAGTGAGCACTTTGAACCCCCAGGTGCTTCACAAGTTAATCTGTAAAAATGAAAAAAGAAACTTTTTGGGAAAAAAAAAGTACTTTTTAATTCTTACGGATCAATTTGTGAAGCACCTGGGGGTTCAAAGTGCTCACTATGCACCTAGATACTTTCCTTGTGGGGTCTAGTTTCCCTAATGGGGTCAGTTGTGGGGGAGCTCCAATGTTTAGGCACACAGGGGCTCTCCAAACGCGACATGGTGTACGCTAACAATTTGAATGGAAAATTAGCTCAAATTGTTGGCGGACACCATGTCGCGTTTGGAGAGCCCCTGTGTGCCTAAACATTAAAGCTCCCCCACAAGTGACCCTATTTTGGAAACTAGACCCCCCAGGGAACTTATCTAGATGGGTGGTAAGCACTTTGAACCACCAAATGTTTCACAAATTGATCCGTAAAAATTAAAAAGTACTTTTTTTTCACAAAAAATTTCTTTTAGCCTAAATCTTTTAATTTTCACATGGGCAACAGGATAAAATGCATCCTAAAATTTGTCCGGCAATTTCTCCTAAGTACACTGATACCTCATATGTGGTCATAAACCACTGTTTGGGTGCACGGCAGGGCTCAGAAGTAAAGGAGCGCAATTTCACTTTTTGAATGGAAAATTAGCTCCAAAAGTCAAATTGCGCTCCTTTCCTTCTGAGCCCTGCCATGTGCCCAAACAGTGGTATATGACCACATATGAGGTATCGGTGTACTCAGGAGAAATTGCCCAGCAAATGTTAGGATCCATTTTATTCTGTTACCCATGTGAAAATGAAAGAATTGAGGCTAAAAGAACATTTTTGATAGAAATATTAAAATGTCCATTTTTTCCTTCCTCGTTGCTTTAGTTCCTGTGAAGCACCTGAAGGATTAATAATCTTCTTGAATGTAGTTTTGAGTAGCTTGAGGGGTGCAGTTTTTGGAATGCTGTCACGTTTGAGCGTTTTCTGTCATGTACACCCCTCAAAGGGACTTCAAATGTGATGTGGTCACTAAAAAGAATGGTTTTGTAAATTTTGCTGGAAAAATGAAAAATTGCTGATGAACTTTGCTCCCTTATAACGTCTTACCAAAAAAAATTTATTTTCCAAAATTGTGCTGATGTGAAGTAGACATGTGGGAAATGTTATTTATTAACTATTTTGTGTCACATAACTCTCTGGTTTAGCAGAATAAAAAAATTTGAAAATTGCAAAATTTTCTAAATTTTTGCAAAATTTTGATTTTTTATAGTTAACGCAAAAATTATCAACCTACATTTAATACTAACATTAGGCCCAATATGTCACAAAAAAAATCTCAGAATCGCTAGGATCCGTTGAAGCATTTTAGAGTTATTACCTCATAAAGGGACACTGGTCAGAATTGCCAAAAATGCCAAGGTCTTTAGGGTCAAAATAGGCTGGGTCATAAAGGTGTTAAAAAATAAAAGTTCATAGTACACATATTGGCCAATACCTGTTTGCCCATCAACCAGCGTCAAGGTGACCTTAGATCTGATGGGTCCCTATCCTACCTTATCACTATTTCCTTAGGCTCAGCTAAGCCTCAATGTTTAGTATCTACAGTCATATGAAAAAGTTTGGGCACCCCTCTTAATCTTACTCATTTTTTTTTTTTGTTTAAAATTGTTTTTTTGCAACAGCTATTTCAGTGTGATATATGTAATAACTGATGGACTGAGTAATATTTCAGGATTGAAATGAGGTTTATTGTACTAACCGAAAATGTGAAATATGCATTAT
The DNA here is from genome assembly GCA_033576535.1 of Allobates femoralis. Classification (NCBI taxonomy): domain Eukaryota; kingdom Metazoa; phylum Chordata; class Amphibia; order Anura; family Aromobatidae; genus Allobates; species Allobates femoralis. Next base: position 489,971,430 of record JARQOC010000005.1, read on the forward strand.
TTCAAAATTTGACAGGTGCAAAAGTATGGGCACTTCAACAGAAAAGTGACATTAATATTTAGTAGATCCACCTTTTGCAAAAATAACAGCCTCTAGTTGCTTCCTGTAGCTGTTAATGAGTTCCTGGATCCTAGATGAAGGCATTTTTTAACGTTCCTCTTTACAAAACAATTCCAGTTCAGTTAAGTTTGATGGTCACCGAGCATGGACAACCCGCTTCAAAACATCCCACAGATGTTCAATGATATTCAGGTCTGGGGACTGGGATGGCCATTCCAGAACATTGTAATTGTTCCTCTGCATGAATGCCTGAGTAGATTTGGAGCGGTGTTTTGGATCATTGTCAAACTGAAAGATCCATCCCGGAGTAACTTCAACTTTGACACTGATTCTTGAACATTATTCTCAAGAGTCTGCTGATACTGAGTGGAATCCATGCGACCCTCAACTTTAACAAGATTCCCGGTGCCGTCATTGGCCCCACTGCCCCAAACATTATGGACCCTCCCCAAATTTGACAGTGGGTAGCAAGTGTTTTTCTTGGAATGCTGTGTTTTTGTGGCACCATGCATAATGTCTTGTTGTGTGACCAAACAACTCAATCTTTTTTTCATCAGTCCACAGGACCTTCTTCCAAAATGAAACTGGCTTGTCCAAATGTGCTTTTGCATACCTCAGGCGACTCTGTTTGTGGCATGCATGCAGAAACGGCTTGTTTCGCATCACTCTCCCATACAACTTCTCCTTGTGCAGTGTGCGCTGTATTGTTGACCGATGCACAGTGACACCATCTGCAGCAAGATGATGCTGCAGGTCTTTGGAGGTGGTCTGTGGATTGTTCTTGACTGTTCTCACAATTCTTCTTCTCTGCCTTTCTGATATTTTGTTGGCCTGCCACTTCTGGCCTTTACAAGAACTGTCCCTGTGGTCTTCCATTTCCTTACTGTGTTCCTCACAGTGGAAACTGACAGGTTAAATCTCTGAGAGAACTTTTTGTATCTTCCCCTGAACAACTATGTTGAACATCTTTTTTTTTCAGATCATTTGAGAGCTGTTTTGAGGAGCCATGATGCCACTCCTCAGAGAAGATGCAACTAGGAGAACAATTGCAAGTGGACACCTGAAATAGCTTTTCTCATGATTGGATACACCGGGCTATGATGTACAAAGCTCAAAGAGGTTACCAAACCAATTTAGTGCTTCAGTAAGTCAGTAAAAAGTAGTTAGGAGTATTCAAATCATGAAAATCAGAAGGGTGTGTCGAGCCCACTGGGACGGGGTACTTGGTACCAGACCGGGGCTGCTACTGGGGGATGTCACGGAGGTCCTGGTCCGGACCGTGTCCCGGGCCCTGGCAAGTAATAGGGGAATATTTACAGGGGATTTAGAGTTTGTCGTGACGCCACCCACGGCTTGTGGTCAATAGAGGGACCACCGCTGCTGCAGAACCTCCGGGGATGATGTTATGGCAGCTAAAGTTGGAATAGTTCTCTGCGGGTAGAACTGGGTTCCCCGGGGCAGTGATGATAAAGTCTATGGTGTAGTGTGTAGGCTTGTGAGGAGTGCAGTTCAATTACTGTCCTGATGCTGCAGAATTCTTCCTTCAGCGTTCAGAGCTGGCAGGCTGTGGCTCTCCAGGTTGTATTCCTCTGCAGACCTGTTGGAGGAAATCATGCACGGCAATATAGTTCTGTCTCAATCAGGCAAGGGAGCCAGAAGCCGGGTTCACCGTGTTTACTTCTCAGTTTTCTCAGCATAACAGCTCAGTCACAGTTCAAGTTACAGGTCTCTACACAGGCACAATTCTTCTCTCCGGGTTCCTTTACTCCCTGCAGCCAGGTTGTTCCTCCCTGTGACCCCTCACTCTTTCTCTGTCCTTTCCAGGCTTATACTCTCTCTTTTACTTGGTGTGCGTGTCTCCAGACAGTATGGCGGTGGGCCCTCCTGGTTGCCACTGAGCTGCCTGTCCTTTGGGGTAGGAACTCTAACTTAAAGCTGGAGTTCCCTGTTGGTTAATCTGGGGAAACCGGGTAGATCATCGGTCCCCTTCAGAGCCGACACTCTGCTATCAGCCTAGCCTCCAATAGTCCTGCTGGGTGAGGCTTTATCAAGCTCCCTTCTACCGTGTACTTCAGGTTCAATAAGAGGGCTACCCCGCCTGCAGTTGGTCGTCTCAGCCGTGTTTCTAAGACCCAGTACCACTGGTCCTCTCTTCCCTCACACTCCTGGGGTGCTGGCTTCGGATGGGCTTTCTCTCTGCGGCTCGCACTGGCTCTCCAGATCCCCCACTCCTCCAGGACGTGTGCTTCTTCTCTTTGCATCTCAGCCTACACCGGCCTACTGACTCCTTCCTCCTCCCCTTCTCTATATCTACCCTCTGTCACCTGACCTACTTGCTGGCCCACGCACTGTCTCTACACCCACCATCCCTTGCCCGCCTAGAGTTCCCGGGCTCCGAGTTGGGTGCTGCTCTCTAGTGGTTGTGTGGGCTGTCTGTGAGGGTGTTGTGGTGCATCTGTCTTTCCTCCTACCTGGCTGCAGTTCCCTTTGTGGCCTCCTGGTCGCAGGGGCGCCACAGGTGCCCATACTTTTGCACCTGTCAAATTTTGAAATAATGCATATTTCACATTTTCGGTTAGTACAATAAACCTCATTTCAATCCTGAAATATTACTGTGTCCATGAGTTATTACATACAGTATATCACACTGAAATAGCTGTTGCAAAAACCCAATTTTAAACAAAAAAAATGAGTAAGATTAAGAGGGGTGCCCAAACTTTTTCGTATGACTGTATCTATCTATCTATCTATCTATCTATCTGTCTATCTATCTATCTATCTATCTATCTATCTATCTATCTATCTGTACAGACCACACCTTGAGGTGGAGATGTTGTGAACAGCCATCCCATCTCATTAGCTGTTCAAAAAACCAATCCCTGTTAAAGATAAATTAAAGTTCTCAGCATCTACAATACTGGAACATTACATAACATCTGGATTCATATCACCAAATTTAACAATTTGGATGATACACATCTCCCATCTCATACTTAAATGTGTTGTCACCTTACAATATAAAATATGTATAAATTTATCACACCTATGTATTTATGTATACCTATATCATTTCTGTTATCTCACTATTAATTATCTATGTATTTTATATCTATTTATTTGTGCATCTATCCATCTATTTTTTTTTTGCATTTTATATTTATATGATAAAGAGATTATATAGTAGATCTTTATCTATCTATCTATCTATCTATCTATCTATCTATCTATCTATCTATCTATCTGTTATCTAACTATTATCTATGTATTTAGATCTATTTTTTTCCCTTTTATATATTTGTATTTACCTATCGATCTATGTCTATATCAACCGAAAACATTTTTGTACACCACATTTCTGGTGAAAACCTTTGGACTATCTTTAAGCAAGTGTCCTTGTAAAGGGGTGTCAAGAACTTGCACCTTCCCGTTAGATCTCATTTTCACTCTTTCGGCTAGCTGCTCCTCGCCTTCTGTCCCCACTTATGCTTGCCGGACGTAGAAGGGCCACTCTGGGTCACTGGCTCGGGCCTAAACGCAGCACCGACCACAAGGATGTCTTCGCAGCTCTCCTAGCGTCTGCACACTCTGACTAACTCCTCCCCCAGCAGCAGTTTTTATAGGAGAACTCACCTAAAGGCGGTGAGTAGAGCTCCCCCTACTGTGCCGGGGTGGAAGGTGTTGTATGTAGTAGGTACCTGCTGTGAAAACCTAACTGTGCATTAGAGAAGTCTGTGGCTACCTGCGTGAGCAGGGCACCACAGATACATGGGGGCCAAATCTGATCCTTGGCTATTGGAATGTGAAAGCAGCCTTAAAGGGAACCAACCACCCCCAATGACCCCCCGGACTATTAATATCAGTCCCTACACACAGCACATACATGTGCTGCAATGATTTTTGCTAAAAAAACTGTTTTTAAAACTAAAGATAATGCTTTTGAAAGTTTAATCCTAATGGACGGATGGGCGGTACTTATCTGGTGCAAAAGCCGAGATGTGCTGCCAATCATCCTCCCGTCTCCCCTCGCAGCAGTTATGGACAGCCCTTTGTGCAGCGTCACTGCCTGGTGCACGGGCTCGCATGCCCGTGCACACGTTATCATCTGCAGCCGGGAAGCGAGCGCGCGCTCTGACTTCCTGCGCTCGGCTATGGAAGTCAGAGCGCGCGCTCGCTTCCCGGCTGCAGATGATGACGTGTGCAGGGCATTGCTAGTGCCCGTGCCCAGGCTAGTTGACGGCTGCACAAAGGGGTGTCCATACTGCTGCGAGGGAAGAGACGGCCAAGGATGTTTGCAGCACATCTCGGCTTTTGCACTCTGATAAGTACCGCCCAATCCGTCATTTAGAGAATTAAAGCTTCAAAAGCATTATCTTTAGTTTTAATAACAGGTTTTTAGAAAAATCATTGCAGAGCTATGTACTGTGCTGTGTGTAGGGACCAATATTAATGTCGGGGGGGTCATTGGCAGTGGTTGGTTCCCTTTAAGCCCCGTCACACATAACAAGATCATTTGGCGAGATCATTGTAACGTCATAGGTTTTGTGACGTAACAACGATCTCACTAATGATCTCGCTAAGTGTGACATCTAGCAGAGATCAGGCCCCTGCTGTGAGATCGCTGATCGTTACAAAGTGCTCTGGGTCATTTTTAGGTCATTGGTCTCCCGCTGGTCAGCATGCATCGCTGCATGTCACAGCTAGAGACAAACGAAACACCGATCTCACAGGCTGCTAACCATGGTAAACACTGGGTATCTAGGCAGCACGTGCTCCCTGCTTCCTCCGCAGCCTGCAAGCAGGGAGGACACCACTGGTAACTATCATAAACACCGGGTATCTAGGCAGTGCGCGCTGCCTAGATACCCATTGTTTATCATAGTTACCAGCGATGTGGAGGTGGCTCCCTGGTCCCTGGTCGTTGGGGAGATCTGCCTGTTTGACAGCTCCCCAGCAACCAGGTGACGACGCACCAACATCCCTACAGGATCGTTTGTGTCGGGATCGCTGGAGCGTCATTGTGTGTGATGGGAGCTTAACTCTTGATTACATTCCAGAGGTTTTCAATGGCGTTCAATTCTGAAGATTTGGCTGGCCCAATCTCCAGACCATATCACCAAATATTGATTTCTGAACTCTTCCCAGTTAAAACATTAGTATTGTGGTTTCTAAATGAATATATTGAAGACTATTGTTTTCCTTTTGCCATCAATTTGAGTGTCCGGTTATAATGGCTTACGTATCAAAAACATTGCCGTTATTTGTGCTGCGTCTTTTTTCTACAGCATGCGCTCTCTTCGAAAATACGACAATGTGCCTTTTGTCTTGGCCAGTCAAATGTTGAAGTGATCGAAATTACATTTTGCAAAGTGAAAAAAAACTGAATTGCATGCACCCAAAAATTACGCACTGCCCGTGTTTCCTGAGATGGTTACATAGCGACATGCTTCGGAAAGACACATTATATAGTCTCCAAAGTATGCCAATAGTTGGGAAGAAAAAAATCATTCATCAAATGAAGGCACTATATGCAGATAGATTATTGTCTCGTCCTGATGAAGACAAGAAGATAAGGAACCTTTTTGGTGATAATTCTAAACAGTATGTGTGGAGAAAACCAGGCACTGCCCAATACAATCCCAACAAGGAAACATGAGGAGAGCCTACCGTCGGGCCACTCTGCCATACAGTCTCGATTGGTGGAGGGCGTAGTGATAATTGACTTTGTGGACCTTTCTTCCATCTCCCTATTGCATCTCTGGAGCTCAGCCACAGTGATCTTGGGGTTCTTCTTTACATTTCTCACGAAGGATCTTCTACCATGATGCGGCTTGATGGCAAGGTCTAGAAAGACTTATGGTGGTCCCAAACATCTTCTATTTAAGGACTATGGAGGCCACTGTGCTCATAGGAACCTTGAGTACTGCAGAAATTCTTTTGTAACCTTGGGCAGATCTGTGCCTTACCACAATTCTGTCTCTGAGTGCCTGGGGCAGTTCCTTTGACCTCATGATTTATATTTGGTCTGACATGAACTGTGAGCTGTGAGGTCTTATATAGACAGATGTGTGCCCTTCCAAATCAAGTTCTATCAGTTTAATTAAACACAGCTGGACTCCAATAAAGGAGTAGAACCATCTCAAGGAGGATCAAAAGGATTATACACTTCAAGGATATATACATTTCTGTTTTCTTTCAGTCAAGATGGGGTGCAGAGTGTACAATAATGAGAAAAAAATCAACTTTTTTTTAAATTACCAAATGGCTGCAATGAAACAAAGGGTGAGAAATTTAAAGAGGTCTGAATACTTTCCGTACCCGCTGTACCATGAACCTCTCAGAATCATTTTCTGCGAGCTGAATTAATTCATCCAGAAATGAAGGAGATCTCCATGTCTTCCTGGATCCTCCCTGAGATTCAAGGGTTGTTGGTAATCTTGTATTTATTGGGCAGATGCTTCTTTCAGGCCTGGAGAACGTTGTGACTTCTATTGGACAAGTCTATGGCACTATTAGGTAGAGCCAAAGCCATGGTAATGCCAGAAACAAAGTAATAACCACCCAATAAAAAGAACTTGTAATTCCATTCTATTTAAATAAATTAAGGGCATGCTGCTATATTGTATATTTATATAGTGCTAAACATGCCATTAATTGCATCAGCTACCTCAAGATAATGCAGAAAGCTGACAGTCACCACATGTAGCTTCTTCCAGTTAATTCAGTCTCCTTGCTACAGCACTGTCTATTTGACTGGCACGAGGAAGGCATCAATTTTTTTGCACTAAATAAGAAAAGAAACCTGCCGTCATTCCCTATCATGCAGTGTGAACAGGTGCATAAGTGAACAAGGCATATTATAACAAAGATACAGGCTGTGAGGCAGTGAGGGGGATCATATGCGAGGGACGATATGTATTCCCCAGAATGTGCACTGTAACGTATTGAACCCGGTATGTAGTGCAGGATAGAGGGACGATCCACTCCGGGTCTTGGGAGGATTCCCCAGAGTGAGGCACGGGGTTAAAAGCTAAGCTAGAATACTGGGTGGGGTTCTCTGTGTGTGCCTTCGGTCTGAGGGAAGACAGATGAGGCTAGTGAGCGGCCAGGTCAAGAGTGTGCAGAGGTTGTGTGCTGATACAACACGACCTAGCCCAGAGGGCTTGATCTCGGTGAGACCTGGACCGGAGAGAACCCGTGATAAAAGACGGTGTGACAATCTTATGGTTGTATGAAGTGTACCCGGCTGCGTCCCGATACCCGGAGGTTTGTGCATAACCTGAACTGTATCAATAAACCCGTGTGCTGTGGAAACAATTACCTGGGTCACTGCCTTTTGTATTGACAACCCCCGGCACTACCCCACATGGCCTAGTCACATCTAAGGCTGAACTGCGTTTGGCTGCGTTTGCGTTTCTATGCATTTTTACTGCTACAAACGCATTGAAACGCATCCAAAAATACACTCATAGGGTTAAATGCAAAACGCATTGCAAATGCAAGTGAAATTAAAGGGTGAAAGGTTGAAGGGGTTAAAACTTAACCTTTATTTGTCATCTCATAAAAATGACTATAGAGTCAATAAAAATATAAAAACTACAAATAGTGCAAGATAGCACTGTGACTGTCACCAGTGTCAGTGATATAAAACTATCCCTGTATAGTCACAGGGTCATAGTGTATAGGGTTACCAACCTAGCACCTTCTATTTAACAGTACCAGAAGTATACCCCTATATCTCTCACTACCTAGATCAAGGTCCCACTATCTCTTGTGGTCCTTAGGGGAAAGAGATATATGTAACGAGAGCACAGTAAACCCACACTTCCCAAATTAGAAAGGTCTCACCGGGTTGTCTCTTGTCGTTACCACTTGAGTCTTCCCAACTCCATATGGTCCTATGACTGTTTCGACCAACGGGTTGCCGACTCAACAGTTGTTCGTTTTATATATGCCACCACGTTTTTCCTCCCGACGCGTTTCGTGTCAAACTCTCATCAGGGGAGTCATGGTTTTCTGGAAGCAGGGACCGCTACACCGCTGCAGATCCCTCTTGTGGTCTATGGCAAAGTTTTGATGCCTGAAGCAGTGCAAAAAGTTTACATTAGTACACCGGTTACACTGCAACAATGCTCAATCCTGTTTCCCAATTGTAGTTATACCACCCTCCATGCCCTCACCACTGGTGACACTTACCCAGCCTAGCTGTGCATGGCATCTGTGGTTTGAACAACCCGCCGCGGTCATTTCCCGCTATTTATGACTGCTTCCATAGCAGTCACGTGTTGTTCCGCGTCGCCGGAAGTGACGCAGCGGAGATGCGTCACCGTATTACATCTCTCCGGCGATGTGGAACGCACGTGCGTACCACCTTACGTTGCTCGAGCGATGTGGAACGCATGTGCGTTCCACTTTACGTCGCTCCAGCGATGTGAAACGCATATGTGTTCCACGCTCCTTCCTGGATCTAACTCATTGGTTGGGAGTGAGTGTGAGGTGTAGTCACTCCCTCCAGGGGGCAGAGCCTCTCAGGAATGCGGGAATCACCTCCTCACACACATTCCTTTACATCAGAGATCTCCTATCCAAAGAGAGGTTTCTCTGTGTTTCTCAAAAGGGTATTTAAAGGATTCCTGTCGCATCAGTATACCATATTACACTTCCCAATTGTTTTATACTTGCGTTTTGTGGAGTGCTCCTAATAGAGATTGCCCACTTCAAAGTCCATATTCCCAATCCAATCGTACATTTCCCAGCGGCTGCAGACCAGGCCAAGGGGGAGGGTTTAAAGGCTCACATTTTGAGATTATGGTGCATGATGTATACTTGCAATAACCAAGATCTCCCATTTTGGCATAGTGGAGAGAGTTCGTAATGGGGTACAGTGAAGGAAGATAGGACCCAGAAACCGCACCAAAGTGTCCATTCCCTCCCCAATACAGGAATCCTATACACATTTGGACTATCCCTGCCTAGCCGTGGAGGTTGGCACCCAATGTACGGAGTCGGCGCCCCCACTCAACGTCGTCTTTCCCTCCTACACTTTCCCTGTTCTAGTGTGCCCCCAAGAATGGAGTACAGGACAGAGCTTCATTTAAGCCTCTCGGGGCTACTGTCCCCAGGGTAAAGATCCAAAAGCATTCTTTTCTTAGGATTTTTCCGTCCCAGTCTCCGCCTCGTACCAGGGGGGATGTGATCGATCCCAGTAAAACGCATACAGGTCTCGTCACCTCCATGCACTGCGTTCACATGCCGGCCAATGGGGGTGTCTCGTTTGTGTCTTATATCCCCTCTATGTTCTCCAATCCTTTTCTTGAACTCCCTGATCGTTTTACCCACGTACTCCTTCCCACACGGGCACACTGCTTTGTAGATTACTCCCCTTGTTTTACAGTTGATGAAAGATCTTATCTCATATTGCTTACCATCATAACTGTTTTCAAAGTACTTACCGTATATACTCGTGTATAAGCCAAGTTTTTCAGCACAAAAATTGTGCTGAAAAGTGCCCCCCTCGGCTTATACACGAGTCAGTGATGGCTGACTGTGTGGGGCCGGTGTCCGGGGGCTGGAGGAGGTGGGGGAGGCTGTACAATGAGCGGGCAGTCACGTGCTCCCGCTCATTAGTGCAATGCAATATGCACTGCATCCCCCTGTCCATCAGCGGCAGGGGGAATGGTGCATATTACATTGCTGTCAGCGCTCCTCTGCCCCCCTGTGGTAGTATACAGCAGTGCCCCCCCCTGTGGGTATACACCGCCCCCCCTGGGGTAGTATACAGCAGTGCCCCCCCTGTGGGTATACACAGCCCCCCCTGTTGCTGCCGCACACCTGTAAAAAGAAGCGCTTTCATACTTATCCTCCTGCTGTCACCGCACGCATCCTCCGCTCTCCTTGCAACCCGGCATCCATCCACTTGACCTCGCACAAATAATGACGTCATTATTTGTGCGCGGTCATATGGATGGACGCCGGGTGCAAGGAGAGCGGAGGATGCGCGCGGTGACAGCAGGAGGATAAGTATGAAAGCGCTTCTTTTTACAGGTGTGCGGCAGCAACGGGGGGGCGGCTGTGTATACCCACAGGGGGGGCACTGCTGTATACTACCCCAGGGGGGGCTGTGTATACCCACAGGGGGGGCACTGCTGTATACTACCATGGGGGGGGGGGCTGTGTATACCCACAGGGGGGGCACTGCTGTATACTACCCCAGGGTGGGGCTGTGTATACCCACAGGGAGGGCACTGCTGTATACTACCCCAGGGGGGGGCTGTGTATACCCACAAGGGGGGCACTGCTGTATACTACCCCAGGGGGGGGCTGCTGTATACTACCACAGGAGAGGGGCTTTTGTATATACCTCTGGGGCTGCTGTATACTACCACAGGGGATGGGCTGCTGTATATACCTCTGTGGCTGCTGTATGCTACCACAGGGGGGGCTGCTGTATACTACCACAGGGGAGGGGCTGCTGTATATACCTCTGTGGCTGCTGTATACTACCACAGGGGGGGCTGCTGTATACTATCACAGGGGAGGGGCTGTTGTATATACCTCTGTGGCTGCTGTATACTACCACAGGGGGAGGCTGCTGTATACTACCACAGGGGGAGGCTGCTGTATACTACCACAGGGGGAGACTGCTGTATACTACCACAGGGGGAGACTGCTGTATACTACCACAGGGGGAGACTGCTGTATACTACCATTGGGGAGGCTGCTGTATACGACCACTGGGGCTACTGTATATACCTCTGTGGCTGCTGTATACTACCACTGGGGAGGCTGCTGTATACCACTGGGGGGGACTGTATACCTGTGCTCGGGTCCACCCTCGGCTTATACACGAGTCAATAGGTTTTCCCAGATTTTGGGGGCAAAAGTAGGGGGGTCGGCTTATACACGGGTTGGCTTATACACGAGTATATACGGTAGTTGTTTCTACCGAGCTACATGCGATACACCTCCCACATTTGTAACAGCCCTTGAGGTTAGATCTCAGCCAATTTTTGTTATTATCAAAATGGCTGTGCACCAATCTATCTCTCAGTGATCTCGCCTTTTTGTAAGTGATCCTAGGTGTTTCTGGGATGAATGGACTAAGGTCACTGTCCATTCTTAAAATGGGCCAAAATTTGGCAAGAATCCCCCTCACCCGGTCTGCCCCACAGGTGAAAGTAGTGATTAGACGGATTTCATTATCCTCCTCCCCGTCTGGTGGTTTTATTTTTGGTGTCAGAAGTTTAGTTCTGTCCATCCTCTTTACCTCACTCCATGCCTTTTTTACTATCTTTTTCGGGTATTCCCTTTCTTTCAGTCGTTTTTTGAGATCCTCAGCCTGAGAGTCAAAAGTTTCCTCTGTGGAGCAATTTCTCCTCATTCTTAACATTTGGCTCTTGGGTATCCCCTTCTTTTGGCTGACTGGATGACTACTATCCCACCGTAAGAGGGAGTTGGTGGCCGTTTCCTTTCTAAAGGTACTCGTTTGTAGACCACCTTGTCTGTCCCTCTCGATTAGGATGTCCAGAATGGGAAGTCTCATCTTACTCGTTTCAAAGGTGAAACGTAGACCCATATCATTCTTGTTTAGGTCATCGACTACAGTACTGAACTCCTCCTCAGTTCCCCTCCATATCACAAAAATGTCGTCGATGAACCTGGTCCACAGGATCACCTTTTTGACATTTAGGGGGGGTGTTTCGCCAAAAACTGTGGTTTCCTCCCACCAGCCCAGGAGCAGATTAGCATACGATGGGGCCATGGAACTCCCCATCGCTGTGCCCCTGAGCTGGTGGAAGTACCTACCGCAGAACGTAAACACATTTTTTGTCAGACAGAATTCCAGCACGTCCACGACAAATTTATTATGCCTCTCAAATTGTGTCCCCCTACTCCTCAGGTAATACCTTACCGCCTCCAACCCCTTGTCGTGATGTATAGAGGAATATAGGGCCTCAACGTCGATGCTGCATAGCAACATATCCTCTTCCAAGGTAATACCCTCAATTTTCCTGAGTAGATCAGTAGTATCTCTCAAATAGGAGTCTAGGGAGACCACAAATGGCCTTAAGATCTTGTCCACATACACACCTAGATTTTGAGTGAGGCTTCCGATTCCGGAAACTATCGGTCTTCCTTTCAAGGGGGTGGTACCCTTATGAACTTTTGGTAGGCAATAAAATGTGAGCCTTTAAACCCCTCCCCCTTGGCCTGGTATTACCTGAGGAGTAGGGGGACACAATTTGAGATAGGGATATTTTAAAATGTTGGATGTTTTTCTGCAGCCTCTAGTTATTACAGTATACCAAATACTGCAGAGTGAGTTACAGGTGAAATCTATTAAAGGCTCTTCTAATGGCGGGGTCTCTATCCTTTAACTCTTCTCGTTAGTGTTCTAAGTTGATCTATGACCAAATCCAATTAATTGATTTTCCACTGCCTATTTACATTTATACAATCTAGACAATGGAACGGTGTCTGTCTTTTAACCCTATGTACTTATGACCTATCATAAAATGTTCATTTTTATTGGCCAACATTTTTTTTTCAAATATTATATGATACCGTGTATTTTATACAGTCAACAATGGCCTGAAGTACAATACACTTCTCAACACTGATATTGCAAACCAAGAAGGAAAATTTGTGGAATTTGGGAAAACACAGAATTAATAAACATTTTAATAATATGCAAATGATGAAAAAACTAAAAGAAAAGTTTCTAAACATCTTGATTTATTTAGTATTGACTACAAACCCCACGCATGTTGATCCTGCTATTGTGAGCAACCTGCATGGCCTAAACCTACTACCATGGCCTGCAGCATCCCCAGACTTGTCTACCATTTAGGCCGGCTTCAGACTGCGTTTGAGATCCGATCCGTAGCTGTCCGCTTGAAGCAGACAGCCGCGGACCGGATCAGCACACAGGACTGGGGGGCTATTATGCCCTCCGATCCTGTGTGCAGCCGCACGCAGTTCCTGCTGCTGATAGGTGAGGACCGCGGGACCCCCCAGTCCTGTGTGCTGATCCAGTCCGCGGCTGTCTGCTTCAAGCGGACAGCTACGGATCGGATCTCAAACGCAGTCTGAAGCCGGCCTAAGCAAATCTGAGATGTCATAAGTCAGTAATTGTAAACAAAGTTGCCAACAGCAGATCTCGATGATTTGTCCAAGTACATTCAGCGGGACAGAACTGAAGCAATTAACGCAAGTGCAGGGATTCCTGCATGTGGTGCTAATACTCAATGCTGAATAAATCAAACTCTGAAAATTTTGTTTAGACTTTTCCATCATTTGTATATCATTAATATGTGTATTGATATGGCAATTTCTAATATTCCACTACTATTCCTTCTTGGTGTTGCAATATTTCCCAGTTCCTTTGTACAAATTTTGTCTTATATACTTCGATCTACCATTATTTAATAGCTACATTCTTGTATTGTTTTTTGATAGATATAGGAAGATTATCAATTCTGTACACTAGTTTTGTTATGTTAGCCTGCTTTCACACCAGTGATCTTTGACAATCACGGCAGATTTGTCAGTCTTGCCGCATCTGCCACTTAGGGGCTCACTTGCAGCAAGCCCAATTCATTGCCTATGGGACTTGCAGCCAGGTGCGGCAGTTGCAGTTTTGCCAATTCTGGCACCTGCGGTAAATTAAAAAATCGCATCTAGCAGCGTTTTCTTTCTTTTACCACAAGTGCCAGATCCGGCAAAACTGCAACTGCCGCACTTGGCCGCAAAGCTACCGGGATCTGCCGTGATTGTCAAAAATCCCTGATATGAAAGCAGCCTTATGTTTGCACCCACTGTATTTGAACAAAATTTTAGCAACTTTTTTCACTTTCAGGTCTGCCTCTTTACTTTTCTGGAAAGCTCAGCTGCACAGGGCACAGCACATTGCTTTCTTGGCAGGAGGTTTACTGTGTTGGCCCTTATTATATCCCTATGGCGCTGGATGGGGCCGGATGGCAGCTATTTGCCATCCGTTTTGCTGGCTGTTTGGCTGGATCTGGGGGATTTAATTTTTCAGAGCTTTCAGTATTTTTTGTGTCCGGGGCAAAAATCGGACAAAATCGGATCTTCCCCTATCCGACATAAAATCGGACCGGTTCCTGGATGCTGGGTGGTGAAAGAGCGGCGCCTGCTAAAAGCAGCCGCCACTGAATTTCAGCACCTGGAGAGCTCCCCGCCTGAAATTTCAGTACCTGGAAAGCTCCCTCCAGCAGCTATGCTGAAATCTCAGCACTTGGACAGTGGCAGACACTGATTCTGGCAGCAAACAGGATCAGAGGGCATATTTGTCTCCAGTTCTGTTCTGTTCGGGGCTGTCAGGTTCTGTCCAATGCTTCCTGCAAAACACCGGACAAAACCTGACAGCCAAAAATTGTGGTGTGAAGCCGGCCTTAGTAACTAGATAAAGCTTCAGCAGAGGAGGTTGGTTGGTACAATATATAGAGTATTATTGTGCAAAATTATTTGTGTCCAGTCCAATTGCACAAACAATTCCAATGTTTATATACAAGCCTTTTGAAGCCAGATCCGATCGCTTTATGAAATTTCCCTCATATTCGCTCTGCTTTGATACAAAATATTGTTATTATCACGTAAGTCTATTGGTTTCTAAGGGGAAGGGTTCAGTTGTTCTGGCAGAAAAACACATGTCAACATGAACATGACACCAATGCCATTTTGAAAATAATATGATTGCAATAGAATAGACAATCAACGTTTTGCAAGAAGATTCAATTTTACTTGTTGTTCCCGGAGGACCAAATCCCCAGCCCACAACTGAAACCTGGTATTTCTGTAAAAAGAGTGTGAAAAAGGCTGAAACCTTACTTAACAGCGACAGGGTTATGTCAGGATAGAGTGCACAAATAATGACTGGGTATGTTCTCCCTGGTGTGTTGGCTTAGACCCCTCAATTGTATTTACTTTGTTTTCCCGGAAATCTTGCTATGATTTAATAATGGTTATGTAAAATGAAAAAACTATTCTGAAACAGTATGCCTTCATATAGGATTTCATTCAGATGTGATCATTTTTTGCATACAAGAACAAAACTGAGTTTTTCCACGTATGCTGGACTCAACTTTCATCCCCGTCTGGTCCATGCGCCCATTTTTATCATCAGTTTTCCATCTATTTTTTTTAGTCTGCAAAAAAAAAAAATGTCCAAGCTTCTCCTACTCACTAAACCAGGGGTCTGAAATTCAGCTTGGGAGATGGGCCACACATGGAATAAAACTGAATGTTGGGTGGCTGCATTGTTTCCATGACAAAGTGACATTAATGTACTGTAATGTCCCTTTTGGTATTGCCCCTTCTTGCAGTAATGGTCCTATAATTTAGCATTTCTGTGCTTGCAACACTTGCCTATTTTTATAATTTATGGGAATTAAAGCACCACTCCAACATTTTTTTTTTCAGCGCTGCTAGGGTGCTTTAAATCTAAATTCCCTGCGCCGAGTCTTATACTTACCCTCCAGCCTCTTCACCTCCTAACGCCATCACTCCGGTCCCATATATCTTGTGCTGTGACTTCTGACTGTCCAGAAGGCAGAAATTAAATCACAAGCTCTCAATATAAGTCTATGAATGCCAGAAGGAGACTCTCATAGACTTGTATTGATTTCTGACCTCTGGTGCGCTTCATGAAACACTGAAGCAGGTCACAAAGTACCCGAGATCCACCGCAGGGATACTGAAGACATAAGAAGATGAAGGTGATTAGAAGACTGGGGGCAGGGAACTTACATTTTAAGCACCACTCCATCAGTAAATTAAAAAAAATGTTGGAGTGTTGCTTTAAAGATTTAGCAAGAACCGTCTTGATGATGATGCCCTGCTCAGTATTCCTTGCTCTACAGCTGCTATGCTGATTCATATTGTTCTGCGGCGCAGTGTAAATTAATGGGCCTCTGCCTATAAAAATATTGACGTCGCACTACACTAACTGTGTAGTGAGTGACATTTGGCTGATAAAGACTAATACAACTGTTTTACCATTTACAGTATATGATCACACCCTCTTGTAGAAATGTGTATGGTGTACACAAAAGTACAAATTGCTGCAGTGAAACATTGCTTCAAAATGCCAAATGTTATTTTGCACTGTGTTGATTGGAGATATTGAGTCCAATTCATCAAGGTGCTTACTCCAGAAAGCGCATATTGAAGCCGGCGCCGTACCACGTGATGAAGCCCCACAGTGCACCAGGCCAGATATGACATACCGGCCAGTGCATCATAGGAGGAGAGGAGGGCAGGAGATTCCAACAGAGAAGAGAGATCAAGAAAGAATAATTACGCCCAGCGGAGCATGCAGTAATGCAGCGAGGAGGGAAGAATGGAGCCTGGAGCCGCCTTTCCAGTCTCCTGACTGAGCGTGGCCTGTAAGTTATGTCATTTTTATCATCTTAATAGGACGGATTTACAGCAGAGAGGGATGATTAGGGAGCAGCTAGGAAGGTGTAGGGACAGTGATAGGTCATGGGGGTAGCATGAGGTGACAGGTTCCCTTTAAGTTCACTATTTTATGCATTGTTTCACCATGTGTTATAGAGTATTATTTATGTTCTAAATGGGTCAACTTTTGACTAAACCAGGAACATTGCTCATTCTGTGCCAGGAAATAATCTACAATCAGGCTGGCATCACACCGCCATATGACTCATGCAAGTATTGCATCATATTGTCTGGACTGGCTGTCAGCTCTCCTCACCAGAGCATGACAGCTTTATGTATATCTATTCAGCTGTCACTATCAGGTCAGAAGAGCTGATGACAAGTTGGAGGATGTGATCCTAACATGAATTTTCAATAGTATGACTCCAGCTTTACATTCTGCCTCAGGCCTGCTGATTAACCTTACATCTACTGTTAGCATAACAAACTGGTCACTGGTGTTGCATTTTCTGTACAAACAAGTATTCTGTTTGCTTGTTCATCACTGAGGCCTTTGATCGTGCCAAGGAACATTTTCTGCTGATAACACATCTAAATCCTTAACAATTTGTTTCCTGCACGTCCAGTATGTCTACAATTCCTGTATCTGTCTATTATGTCCCCCATTTTGGTATATATTAGCCCCCATCTTGGGACCTTCCTTGTATATTCCCTCCCCCTATCCTTGGCCCAATTCTGGTATATATTTAATGTTTTTCATCCTGGTATACATGCCCCCCTCCATTCGGGGCCCATCCTGATATACATGCCCCCCCATCCTGGTAGATATATCCCCATTCTGGTTAATATGTCTTCCATCCTGGAGACATCCTGCTATACATCCTCCTATCATTGGGCCAATTCTGGTATATATTTTATGTCCCCCATCCCGGTATATATGCCACCCATTCTGGGACCATCCTGGTATATATGTCCCCCATCTTAGTAGATTTATCCCCATCCTGGTTAATATGTCCCCCGTCCTGGGAACATCCTGGTATATATGTCTTGGTATATATGTCCCCCATTCTGGGACTATCCTGGTACACAGTGGGGAAAACCAGTACTTGATAAACTGCCGATATTGAAAGTTTTTCCATCTACAAAAAATGGAGATGTCTGTATATTTATCATAGGTACACTCCAACTGTGAGAGACAGAATCTAAATAATATCCAGAAAACCACATTGTATGATTTTAAATAATTAAATTGAATTTTATTCCATTAAAAAAAGTATTTGCTCACCTATTAACCAGGAAGAATTCTGGCTCTCACAGACCTGTTTTTCTTCAAGAAGCCCTCCTACTCTGCACTGATCACCTGTATTAATATAACTGTTTGAACCCATTACATGTATAAAAGACTCCGGTCCACACACTCAATCACGCTCCAACATCTCGACCATGGCCAAGCTCAAAGAGCTGTCTAAGGACACTTGTAAACCTGCACAAGGTTGGGATTAGCTACACGACAATATGCAAGCAGCTTGGTGAGAAGGCAACAACTGTTGATGCAATTATTAGAAAATGGTAGAAGCCCAATACTTTCAGTGATCCTTAGATTGGGGCTCCATGCAAGATCTCACCTCGTAGAGTTAGTATGATTCTAGAAAGGTCAGGAATCAGCACAGAACTACATGGGAGTACACGGTCAATGACCTAAACAGAGCTGGTACCACTGTCACAAAGATAATCATTAGTAACACATTACACCTCATGCATTAAAATCCTACAGGGCACACATGATTCCTTTGCTCACATCACACATGTCTATGCCTGTTTCAAGTTTGTCAGTCATCATCTGGGTGATCCAGAGTAGGCACGGGAGAAGGTGATATGGTGAAATGAGACCAAAATAGAACTTTTTGGTATCAACTCCACTCGGTGTGTTTGGAGGGAGAAAAAGCATGAGCACAACCAAAGAACACCATCCCAACCGTTAAGCAGGAGGGTCAAAACATCATACTTTTGGGGATGATTTTGTGCAAAGGGGACAAGACGACTGCACCTTATTGAATGGAGGATGGATGGAGTTAAGTATCGCAAAATTTTGGTCAACAATCTCCTTCACTAAGAGCATTGAATATGGGTCATGGCTGGGTCTTCCAGTATGCCATTGACCTGAAACACATAGGGCAACTAAAGGCTTTAGTAGGAAATATTCAGTTCTGTTTTAGTATTGTATCAAATATTTATTTGATTCAATAAAATACCATGTAAAGGCAATGTGATTTTTTTTCTAAGATTCTGGCTTTCACAATTGAAGTGTACAAAAGAAAAAAATGACAGACCTCTCCATTTTTGTAGGTGAGAAAACTTGCAAAATCAGCAATATACCAAATACTTATCTTCCCTACTGTATGAATCCCCAGGGCCCACCAGGGTATATATGTTGCCCATCCTGGTATATCTGTCCTTCATCCTGGTATATTTGTCCTTTTACTGGTATAGCTGTCACCCTTCCTGGTAAATATGCCCATAACCTGGTATACATATCCCCATTCTGGGCCCATCTTTGCATATCTGTCCCCCATCTTATTAGCATTTGTCCCCAATCCTGAAATATATGTCCCCCCATTGTGAATATCTGTCCCCTATCCTGGTACATGTGTCCCCCATCCTGGGCACATCCTGGTATATCTGTCCCCCATTCTGATATATATGTTCCATATTCTACATCACCTCATCTATTCATCTACCTCCACATCCTTTTCAACAGCCAGTGCAGAAGCCACTAGTTAACATCAATATGAGCACCACAGTGCATGACATCACTGCCATGCACCCCATTAAAGGACCTATCTGACCACAAAACCTGTTATTTTAAAAAAGCTAATCTGTGCTGAATTGTATTAAAAAACCTACCACAGTGTTTTTTTGTTTTTCTACCATCATTTCCTCAATTTCTGTGTTCAGTGCCTCCATGTTGGATGTTTACATGCAGCATTTCATGATTAGGTAGCCTCCTGTTTTTTTTCCCATTCTTACAGCCTGTGCTGATCACCATCCCCTCTACACACCTCTCTGCCCCCTCCACATTCCTCTCTGCACACACACTGCACCCTGATTGGCCAGGAATCTTTACAGTGTCTCAGTGCTACAGCAGTGAAGGATCATTTACAAACAACTCATCATTATTACACAAACAGGGTCCAGCAAGCAACTCCTACAGCAATGGACCTGAAAGTGCAAGGAGGGAAAAATTGGGTGAGAGCAGGCACTGCATACAGAGGCACTTATCTGGGAGCTGCTCAGACTGCAGTGTCCATGCAATCCTGCCGCAAACAGCTCCTCTCTACTCAGCACACATGGGCTGGGTTAGCAGAGGGGAGTCGGCTGTCACTCACAGTGACTTCAACTGTGATGCTGTGTACAGGGCGGGGGATAAGCTAATGCTGTGTGGTCGGGATGTGACATCACAGGAAGCAACAAAATCACTGCAGGAGAGGTCATGTGACAGCTCTAAGACAGGTGCTGACAGGAGAGAAGGCTTACAGCAGATCAAGTAGGTAATTACCATCTATCTACTTGTATCTGTGTAGCCCAATACTGTAAAGATTGATTTAAGCCAGATAAGTCCTTTAATGGGCAGGCCAATGCAAGCTGCTGGCCTCTGATTGATTGGCTGGGCGCACAGCAATGCAGGGACCGTACATATCTCTACGCTGATACACACTTCAGCTGAATGTGTGTCCTTCAGTAGGTGCTTGAGTAAGTGGGCCCCCTCCATCCCTTGGCCCAGTCACAGTCATGATCTGGCAATCCCTGGACAGAAATATAAGCGTAGAAATTGTCACTAACTAATGCAATGCAAGTCATTCACGTTGGTATCCAACTCAATGCAAATATCCATTGGCAATTCTACAACAATATTCTAACTAAGGGACTTTTCACATCAGCATTTTTGCTGATGTGCGGCAGATCCGGCAGATTTACCGCATCTGCTACCTAACGGCCGTACTTGCAGCGCGGATCTGGCAAGCTCCATGCATTGTCTACGGGGCTTGCGGTCCGGTGCAGCAAGTGCAATTACACTGGACGGCCGGATCCAGCACTTGCAGCCACTAAAAAAAAAATGCTGCAAGCAAGCAGATTTTTTTTTCGCGGCCGCATGTGCCGGATCTGCCACATCCGGCAGAACTGAATTTGCCGCACCGGCCTGCAAGCCCCATAGACATTGCATGGGGCTTGCCGGATCCAGGACGCAAGTCGGCCGTTAGGTGGCCGATCCGGCAGATACATCGCCGCCTACCAGATCGCCCGCAAACATCAGCAAAACCCTGATGTAATAGGGGCCTAAAAGGGCTTTCCCCCAGCAGGAATTTTAAATAAACAGTTGTTTTTAACATATTGAATTCATTTACACAAACCAACCGAGGACACAATATGATTGTCAATTAATAAACTTAATGATCAGCAGTATTTTAAATGCCCATTTACACACGCAGACCCAAGTAAACAATGTGCACTGACCAATCTACACTAGATTGCTATAGTGCACATAGGCTGCTGCCATGGTTCTCGACAACGAAAATCCTATTTACACAGGACAATGCACGGACCAGAAAGATGAAATTTTATATCGCATAAAACATAGCTTCACCTTATGAGCAAGCAATCTTCATTACAAAAAGTGACCCCAGATCTGATGAGTCCTACGCTGACATCCCTGTCCTCCTTGTCCTCCCTATCCTATGTCTAATTTGTGGAGTTGCTGGCTCCACAGCTACACTTAGCACCCTCATCGCCCCCAGGTGGTCTGAGATTGAGATGGTGTCCACCTACTTAGAAGTGGGATAGGGAGGACAAGGAGGACAGGGATGTCAGCGTAGGACTCATCAGATCTGGGGTCACCGTGGAGTGGTTGATGAGCAAACAGATATTGGCCAATATATGTACCAAGAACCCAGAAAAGAAAAATATAAGAATATTGATTTTTTTTTTTAAAAAACGTAAGTTTTTAAATTTCTTCCTCATATATAAGCCGCTTGCAGTGACTTTTTTCTGCTTTTTTGTTAAAGCATCGCAGCTTGCACCAGTTCACACTATATCTTGAGTGCTGTGCAGCTTTTTTTCTGTATATATATATAGATATATATATATATATATATATATATATATATATATATATATATATATATATATATGATATACTGTATATAAATACTCACAGTAGAGTTCAGAATAAAAGCAGTCCAACATGACTAACCAGATTATTCACCAATTAGCCGGTTGGTGCGGTAGATTTCATCTATGATCTGCATGCTTTTGTCTGTGTATTTTGATAATTAATTGAAAGGGGGTGTGTTCAAAGGAATAGCAGTGTGGAGTTCAATTAGTGTGGTCAATCATTCTGTGAAGAAACCGGTGTGAGTCAGGTGGGCCTTATTTCAGGGTGAAGCCAGAACATATTGTACATGCATTTCTCCTTGAAAGTCTGAGAAATATGGGTTGTTGGAGACATTGTTCAGAAGAACAGGGTACTTTCATTAAAAAGTTGATTGGAGAGGGTAAAACTTATAAAGAATTGCAGACAATGATAGGCTGTTCAGCTAAAATGATCTCCAAAGCTTAAAAATGGAAAGCAAATCCAGAGAGACATGGAAGAAAACGGAAGACTACAATTCAAATGGATGGAAGAATAGCCAGAATGGCAAAGCTTCAGCCAATGATCAGCGCCAGGATGATCAAAGACAGTTTCAAGTTGCATGTGAGTATTGTCACAGTTAGGATGGCTTCACACCACGATATTCTGCTGTCAGGTTCTGTCCAGTGTTTTTCAGAATGCACCGGACAGAACCTGACAGCCCTGGACAAAACAGAACCGAAGGGCAAATATGCCCTTCAATCCTGTTTTCTGCTGGAATCAGCGGCTGCTGCTGTCCAGTGTTGATACATCGGCATGGCGGCTGCAGGAGAGTTAGCCGTGGTGCTGAAATTTCAGCCAGGGACCTCTCCAGGTGCTGAAATTCAGCAGCGGCTCTTTAAGCACCTGGCAATTTTATGTCGGATCCAAGAGGATCCAGTTTTCTGCGATTTTTGCCCGGGACACAAAAATTGCTGCATGCTCCAATTTTGCGTCAAGGACAAAAACCGAAAACAGCTGGATCCTGCAGGACAGACAGCAAACCAGATGGCAAATAGCTGCCATCCGGCCCCATCTGGCACCATAGGGATCCAATAGGGCCAAAATCGGATTCGGGGGTGTCCGGTTCACACCAGACAGCCCCGGATCCAAAAAATCGTGGTGTGAAGCCAGCCTTAGAAGACACCTGTGTGGAGCTAATCTATTAGCCAGAAGTGGAGTGGATACAATTTGCCAAAGTATACATTAACTGGCCTAAAGAGAAATGGAGTAATATTACGTAGACTGATGAAAGTAAAATCATTCTTTTGGGATCCAAGGGCTGCAGACAATTCGTCAGACAACCCTCAAACTCTGAATTCAAGCCACAGTACAATCTGAAGACAATGAAGCATGGTGGTGCCTATTTACTGCATACCAAGGACCATGGATGAATTTGCATGTATCAAAATACTTAAAGAGGTCATGTTGTCTTAGGCTGAAGAGGAAATACCCTTGAAATGGATGTTTCAACAGGACAATGTCCCTAAACACACAATTAAATGAGCAAAATCTTGGTTCCAGTCTAACAAAATTGAGGTTATGGAGTTGCTAGCCCAATCCCCGGACCTTAATCTGATAGAAAACTTGTGAGATGACTTGAAAAGTGCCATTTCTGAGGCAAAGCCAACAAATGCAAATACATTTTTGGATGTAGTCAAAGCATCCTGGGCTGGAATAACAGTTGACAGGTTCCAGAAATTGGTTAACTCTATGCAACATACATGTAAAGCAGTTCAAAAATATTGTGGTTATACAACTAAATATTAGGTTAGTGATTCACAGGAATGCTAAATCCTAAAAAAAGACTACATGTTTTGAGTCTGTAAAGACAAAGGCAGACACTGATATTTTTTTGAACAGCCATATACTCACTTATTGTTATTTCCTGTAAAGTATTTAAAATTATATTCATTTCTCTTCATGTTTTGATTTAGAAAACAGTGTGATAATTGTCCTGAAGCCCCTGAAAAGCACCCGGCAGCGAAAGGATTAAATGGTCCATAATCATACATCATTCTCCTGAAACTTCTGTAACAAACATTATCCATCACAACAGCACACTTGTGTTCTCTCTTGGGTTATGATGCCTGAGTAATCCCAGAACACCTTTGTCTCTTGGCACTTGGTGCAAGTTCTCAACATCAATATAATCAATAAAATATAGCGGGTCTGTAAATTGCTTTGTCAATACATTGATTTTACCAAGGTTTTGGAACAACAATAGTATAAGAGTAAAGTGAAATGAATGCTGCCTTTCTAGGTACCACCATTAGAAGCCATGGGATCAGAGGCCTCAGTAAATATTAAAGCTATAGCATCTGGTGGGTTTTATAGGCAAACAGGCCGAGCAGCACACTTCTTTTCTACAGTTTAGCAGTGAAGTGTTTTTAAGAAGAGATGACCGGGTGACCTGCCCCAGTCTTTGTCTCTAGACAGCTTCTCCTGACCACAAAGACACATTGCCATCATCTAACAAAAGCACAGAAGAGCCAGCTGTTTGCAGAGTTGCTAAATGTTGTAGCCATGGTCAGCCGGACTTTGGGCAAGCCATTCAAACTTGACAAAGGCCTTTTCAATTCACAGTCATGGAAAGTGTGGCTAAGAGCTCATGCTACTTAGAGCACATAGCACTTGTGTCTAAGTGGAAAATCTAACCCATTATCTCAGACGTCATTATGACCTTATTGCATGGCAGACACTTGAGTGGAGAAAAATGCCTAAGATAGATAGATAGATAGATAGATAGATAGATAGATAGATAGATAGATAGATAGATAGATAGTTTGCATAGTACTCTGTCTCTATTTTAAGGCCATCACTAGCAGTAACATCAGAATTAACCAGATAGCTTAAAAATATTGGCTATTTCCAATGCAGTCATTCTTTAGAAATTGGAGGACAGTTGGGTTGGGGCAAGAAAAACTGATGATTAGGCTGCAAGCTACGTATGCACATCAGTGATACATGTATCACTTGTAGTGTAATGTTCCCAGAAGTGGGTTCTTTGATCAATACATATTGAAAGAAACCTTCAGAAGATCGCCTTGACTCTCAACTAGGGTTTCCAGTTAAAAAACAGTGGCGACCGTCAATTGCAGCAAACTATTTGGCCACTATGTGGCCCATGAGTTGGGGAGGCCTGGTGCCAACTTATCATGGATGCCAATACAGTTGAAAGCAATTATGGATAAGGGAGCCGTCCTCCATCATTCTCCTTCTGTATCTGAGTTCTAATGTCTCAGTGCAGCGGGCAGAAATACATCACTAATATTGCACCCAGGGGAACCAGAAGTGGTGAGGTTTTTTTTCAGTATTCAGTACATTATGGGGCCACTGTACTGTTTAAATGGCTCATGGGAGAAGGGGAGTGTCAGGATGCATGATTGTACATGGAAGGTTCCTTGGGGCCCATTATTCTATGTGGGATGTAGAGCGCATTCTTCCATATGAAAGGTAATATGGAGTGGTTTATACTAAATGGAAGGCAATGGGGCCCATTATACTACACAGAAGGCAGTGTTAGGTCCATCATATCATATAAAAATGCTCTGTGGAACCCATTATTTTATGTGGAGGCAATTGGGGACCGATTGCACTTTATGGAAAGGCTCCATGGGGTCCATTATTCTACACAGAAGGCAATGTGGAGCCCATTGCACTATACAGAAGGCAATGTGGGACATATTACACTTCATGGAAGGAAATGTGGGACACATTACAGTACGTGAAAGGCAATGTGAGAAATATTATACCATGTGGAAAACAATGTGAAGCCCATTATTCTATGTGTAAGGCACTGCAGGACACATTTTACTACGTGGAAGGTAATGTGAATTGCATTATATTACATTGAAGGCAATATGGGGTGAATTATACTATGTGGAAGGTAATGTGGGGCACATTGTACTATGTGAAAGACAATATGGGGCCAATTATACTATATGGAATGCTATGTGGGCCCATAATACTATAGGGAAGCCCATATAGGGCCCAATATACTATACGGAAAGCTGTGTGGAGCCCATTATACTATATGGAAGGCTAAGTGGGGGCATTATACTGTATTTGGAAGGCTATATGGGGGCTATTATACTATTTAAAGGGCTATGTTAGGTCTATTATACTATTTGTTGGGTTACATGGGGGCTATTATACTATTTAAAGGGCTATATCAGGATCACTATAATATTTGTAGAGGTATGTGGGGGCCATTATTATATTATATTATTGGAAGGGCTATGCGGGGGCCATTATACTATATGGAGGGCTATGTGGGAGCCTTTATACTTTATGGATGGTGGGGGGTCATTATAGTGTATTCAGGGCTATGTATACACAACTGTATTGGGGTCACCATACATTGCCAGGGGATATAGTAGGTTGATCATACTATGAGTGTAGGCAGGGGTCTCAAACTCCAGGCCTCGAGGACCGCACACAATCCAGATTTTCAGGCTTCCCTTAGAATTTGACAGTTGGTAGTTTGATTACCAACTGTCAAATGCTATGGAAAGCCTGAAAACCTTAAGGGTATGTGCGCACGGTGGGCGGGTTTGTGGCGGCGGCGGCTGGGCGGACCCGCCAGGAAGCTCCGGAGCCGTCCACCGGCTTCCTGGCGGGTATGTGCGGCGGGTGCCGGGCGGGTGACGGGCGGGTTAGCGGCGGCGGTGTTGCGGCGGCTGGAAGCAGTACATGATTCTGCTTGCAGCCGCTGCAGAACCGGCCGGATTATAGAACAAGCCCATTCTTTGCTAACCCGCTGGGAACCCAGCGGGTTAGCAACGGATGAGCATGTGTAAACCGCCGCTGTGTGCACAGCGGGTGTCGGTTTACATAGGTTTCAATGTTAATCCAAACGCCGGTTTGGATTAACATAAATTTACATGAAATTTATGTAAACCGACCGGCGGTTTACACACCTAATCCGGCCCTAACCCGACCAGTGCGCACATACCCTAACTGTGTGCAGCCTTCGAGGCCTGGAGTTTGAGACCCTGGTGTAGAGGGTACTGTTTAGGGTACACTTTATTGGTATCATACTCTATAGGGGCAATAAAAGGGGAATCTAGGGGGCTTCAACAGGAGGAAAATTACATTATAAAGGCTGCAAAGCTGTGAAATATGCTCTTTTGTGACCCTGCCAAATATTTTCTTTTTGAGCGGGGTCCAATTGGAATGCAATTATAATAACAATATCTATGTATTGTCCTATAAAAAACAATATACATTAATAAAGTTAAAGTAATATAATTTAAACAAATAACCTGATCTCACAATATCTAGTGTTGAATTCCAGCATTTCTCCTTACTAAGCACTATTGTGGAGCACAAAGGAATAGGGGACTCAGCAACTGGGTCAGTAGACAGGATCACGTTGGCAATGCCCAGTGCTGTGGCCTTGGCTCACATTGAGAAGGGAGAGTAAAAATGGAGAAATAAAGGTAAGAAGTAAAAGAACAAGTTTATGACGCCAGTTGGGATATTTAGGTGGCTGGCACTGCAGGGGCTCCCCGGGAAATAGATGATGGGGCAGGGCAGTTGTTGAACACTTCCCAACCAGGGCTAGCTGCCAGGGAATGGTGATGATGAGGGTGGTAGTAGTGATGGGGGCAGTGGAGAAAGGAGGCATAGCGAGTCTGACTTGCTGATTTTACCTTTTACTCAGGGCCGTATCTAGGGGGGGCTGGCGGGGAATCTGTCCCAGACACAGCCCCTCCTGCTGCAGTGCCCAAGGAGTCTCCCTGCTGGCCCCATATTATGCCCCTTCCCTCGCTGTGGGAGGCGGCAAATCTCTGCCCCTGCTATCAACTGACAGCAGGAGCAGAGAAAGTGCCAGGCACCGACACCTGTAATCCATCATACAGAGCGGCTATGAGCCGCTCTGTACAATGGAATAGCTCCCTGATACCCGGCATTTTCAGGTCAGGGGGACTTTAGTAACGTGATCAGGTCACCTGATCACGTTACTGAGGTCACTCAGCGGCCCTGAGGTGCAGAGGAAGCAGGATGGGGAAAAGTGCTCTAGCTGCAGGAGCTGAAGACCCGAAGAAGTATATAATTAGGAGAAGAGGGACAGGGTGAGGGGTGGGGTAATAAGTAAGCCAAATTAGGTGGGAGAGGGGGGAGAGAATAAGAGCCAAACTGGGGGGGAAAGGAGGGGGAATAAGTGAGCCAAACTGGGGGGAAGAGAGGGAAGAATGTGTGAGTCAAACTATAGGGGACAATATGGGAGGCAAACTGGGGATATAGGGTGGGGGAGTATATGTGAGCCAAGGTGGGGGGGGGGGAATATGTGAGCCAAAGCGGGTGAGAGGGAGAGGGTGGGGAAAGTATATGTGAATCAAACTGGGGATAGAGGATGAAGGAAATATATGTGAACCAAACCTCGGGGGAGAGAGTGGGGTGAGTACATGTTAACCAAGGGTGTAAATTTGAGGATCCAGTATAAAAGAGTCCTGCAGGTGTTCAAACAGATCCAAGATATGGAGGCACCATCATGTACGTCGTCCGGCCAGTCTGGGAAGAACTGTAGTCCGCTCTGCTGAGTGAGTAAAGTGCCAACCCGCTGACTTGTAATTGTAATAGGCTTCTAGGTGCTCTTGTGCTGTCCTGTACTCCCTTCTCAGTTGCTGTGGGTTACCTCCTGCCAGGCTGGTAGTGCAGGCCCTGTGAGTATCCATGCCTTTCAGCAGTACTCTGGTCCACTGTGTTAGTGATGCCCCAGACGTTCCTACTTGAAATGCCAGTAAGCATAAAACTCACTAGCCTCCAGTTTCTGCTACTAGGCCATGTAAGTCTAAGTAGACTAGGGCCTGGTGCCCTGCCTTTGCAGCAGGTCCCTCAGAGCAGCCTCCCAGCTTTCTCCTGGCTGAACTTTTTCCTTTGCATTACTCCATCTTACTAAACACTTAAACCCTTCACCCTTACCAGTGAGTGAGCCACATGCCGAATTAAGGCATCCAGTGCTCAGTCTCCACTGGGTTTGACTGGTTCATTGGATCCTCTCTGGTTGCGCTTGGATGAATGCGGTACCCATCCTTGTTGCTCCCTTAGGGGAATCCTAGTGCTCTGGCCCTGTGGACTTCCCTTGGGGATCTATCCCTAATTGTTCTCAATAAACTCTGTTCCTTCCCTGACGTTCTTATCTGACTCATTTCTGGTATCAGCCTCCAGGGTATCTCTGTGGTCTAGTGGGTCCACTATTCAGTTCTGCCTGTGGTGGCGTGACAGTGGTGGTCACTACAGATGGTCGGATATTCTCTTTCAGGACTTTTTAGTAGACAGCAGTATTCATGGTTACACTTACCACAGCAAGTCTTCCAGGTCCTAAAGCAGAAAAACATCCCAGACCATCACACTACCACCACCATATTTTACTGTTGCTATGATGTGCTTTTTCTGAAACAATGTGTTACTTCTACACCAGATGTAATGGGACATACACTTTCTAAGAAGTTAAACGTTTGTCTCTTCAGTCCACAAGATGTCCAGGGGATCATCTAGATGTTTTCTGGCAAAATTGAAATTAGCCTTTTTGTTATTTTTGCTCAGAAGTGGTTTATCTCTTGGAACTCTGCCATGCGGCCATTTTGCCAAGTCTCTTTTGGTGGAGTCATGAACACTGACTTTAGCTGAGGCAAACGAGGCCTGAAGATAATAATAATAACAATAAGAATAATAATAATAAATGTTTGGATGTTGTTGAGGGGGCTTTTGTGACTTCTTAGATGAGTCGACACTGCACTCTTTGGGCAATTTTAGTCAGCCAGCCACTTCTGTGAATGTTCATCACTGTTTCATGTTTTCACAGTGTTTTCATTGTGGTTCGCTTGGGTACAAAAGCTTTAGAATTGGACTTTTAACCGTCTCCAGACTACTAGATCTGAATTGCTTTGTTTCTCACTTGTTCCTGAATTTCTTTAGATCGCGGCATGATGTCTATCTTTAGAGGATCTTTTGGTTTACTTTACTTTGTCAGGCAGGTTCTCTTTAAGTGATTTCTTGATTGAGAACAGGTGTGGCAGTAATCAGATCTAGGTGTGGCTAGGGAAATTTAACTCCACTTCCCAAAGATGTGATCATCCACAGTTAATTTATATTTTACTAGATGGTGGCCCGATTCTAAAGAATCGGGTAGTCTAGAATCTATATATAGTTTATTTAGTAATAGGGGAGTGCTGCGAAATTAATTGTGTGTATACAGGCGGCTCAGTGGTTAGCAGAGTATACGGTGGCTCAGTGGTTAGCAGTGAGTGCGGTGGCTGAGTGGTTAGCAGTGAGTGCAGTGGCTCAGTGGTCAGCAGTGAGTGCGGTGGCTCAGTGGTCAGCAGTGAGTGCGGTGGCTCAGTGGTCAGCAGTGAGTGCGGTGGCTCAGTGGTCAGCAGTGAGTGCGGTGGCTCAGTGGTCAGCAGTGAGTGCGGTGGCTCAGTGGTCAGCAGTGAGTGCGGTGGCTCAGTGGTCAGCAGTGAGTGCGGTGGCTCAGTGGTCAGCAGTGAGTGCAGCACAGGCTGGAGGGGGCAGAGGCTGGAGGGGGCAGAGGAGGGAGGAGGCAGAGGACGGAAGAGGCAGAAACTGGAGGGGTTAGAGGAGGGAGGGATCAGGGGAGAGCGGAGGCAGGGGAGAGCGGAGGCAGGGGAGAGCGGAGGCTGGAGGGCAGGGGAGAGCGGAGGCTGGAGGGCAGGGGAGGCTGGAGGGCAGGGGAGAGCGGAGGCAGGGGAGAGCGGAGGCAGGGGAGAGCGGAGGCAGAGGAGAGCGGAGGCAGAGGAGAGCGGAGGCGAGCGGAGGCAGGAGAAGAGCGGAGGCAGAGGAGAGCGGAGGCTGGAGGCAGAGGAGAGCGGAGGCTGGAGAAGAGCGGAGGCAGAGGAGAGCGGAGGCTGGAGAAGAGCGGAGGCAGAGGAAGCGGAGGCAGAGGAGAGCGGAGGCAGAGGAGAGCGGAGGCAGAGAGAGCGGAGGCAGGGGAGAGCGGAGGCAGGGGAGAGCGGAGGCAGGGGAGCGGAGGCTGGAGGGCAGGGGAGAGCGGAGGCAGGGGACAGCGGAGGCAGGGGACAGCGGAGGCAGGGGAGAGCGGAGGCAGAGGAGAGCGGAGGCAGAGGAGAGCGGAGGCGAGCGGAGGCTGGAAGAAGAGCGGAGGCAGAGGAGAGCGGAGGCTGGAGGGCACAGGAGAGGGGAGGCTGGGGGGCACAGGAGAGGGGAGGCTGGGGGGCACAGGAAAGGGGAGGCTGGGGGGCACAGGAAAGGGGAGGCTGGGGGGCACAGGAAAGGGGAGGCTGGGGGGCACAGGAGAGGGGAGGCTGGGGGGCACAGGAGAGGGGAGGCTGGGGGGCACAGGAGAGGGGAGGCTGGGGGGGCACAGGAGAGGGGAGGCTGGGGGGGCACAGGAGAGGGGAGGCTGGGGGGCAGAGGAGAGGGGAGGCAGGGGAGAGAGGAGGCAGGGGAGAGCAGAGGCAGGGGAGAGCGGAGGCAGGGGAGAGCGGAGGCAGAGGAGAGCGGAGGCAGAGGAGAGCGGAGGCTGGGGGGGGGCACAGGAGAGGGGAGGCGGGGGGGGCACAGGAGAGGGGAGGCTGGGGGGGCACAGGAGAGGGTAGGCTGGGGGGGCACAGGAGAGGGGAGGCTGGGGGGCAGAGGAGAGGGGAGGCAGGGGAGAGAGGAGGCAGGGGAGAGCAGAGGCAGGGGAGAGCGGAGGCAGGGGGAGAGCGGAGGCAGAGGAGAGCGGAGGCTGGGGGGGGCACAGGAGAGGGGAGGCTGGGAGGCACAGAAGAGGGGAGGCTGGGGGCAGAGGAGAGGGGAGGCTGGGGGGCACAGGAAAGGGGAGGATGGGGGGCACAGGAAAAGGGAGGCTGGGGGGGCACAGGAGAGGGGAGGCTGGGGGGCACAGGAGAGGGGAGGCTGGGGGGCACAGGAAAGGGGAGGCTGGGGGGCACAGGAAAGGGGAGGCTGGGGGGCACAGGAGAGGGGAGGCTGGGGGGCACAGGAGAGGGGAGGCTGGAGGGGCACAAGAGAGGGGAGGCTGGGGGGGCACAGGAGAGGGGAGGCTGGGGGGGCAGAGGAGAGGGGAGGCTGGGGGGCAGAGGAGAGGGGAGGCAGGGGAGAGGGGAGGCAGGGGAGAGCGGAGGCAGGGGAGAGCGGAGGCAGGGGAGAGCGGAGACTGGAGGGCAGAGGAGAGCGGAGGCTGGAGGGCAGAGGAGAGCGGAGGCTGGAGGGCAGAGGAGAGCAGAGGCAGGGGAGAGCGGAGGCAGGGGAGAGCGGAGGCAGGGGAGAGCGGAGGCTGGAGAAGTGCGGAGGCAGAGGAGAGCGGAGGCAGGAGAAGAGCGGAGGCAGAGGAGAGCGGAGGCAGGGGAGAGCGGAGGCAGGGGAGAGCGGAGGCTGGAGAAGGGCGGAGGCAGAGGACAGCGGACGCTGGAGACCAAAGGAGAGCGGAGGCTGGAGGCCAGAGGAGAGCGGAGGCTGGGGGGCAGAACACTCACCGGGCTGTCGGCGGCGCTGTGTGCGGGGCCGGTGGTGGAATGGTGGTCCTTGATGGAGGAGGAGAGTGGGCGGTGCCGGCAGAGGCCGCACACCGGAGTGTGGGCCGGGCCGGGACGGACCGGTTCCGGATGTGGGTGGGAGCAGACGGCTCTGTGTGGGGGGGCGGTGGCGGGATAGCGGCGAGTGGTGGCGCTTTAGCGCCCACTGCGAGCCGCTATGCAGGTGACACAGGGCACAGACCATCACGGAAGTTGGCCAGATTCCACCGGAAGTGGCCTTCGGGTTTTATATATAAGAAGGGGGAGGGGACAATTTTTTACACCAGGCCCTGTAGGTTTGGATTTATTTTTCACTTAGTAATAAAGATCTTCATCTATAAACTGCATTTTGTGTTTACTTGTGTTATCTTTGTCTAATATTTAAATTTGTTTGGTGATCTGAAACATTTAAGTGTGACAAACATGCAAAACAGTAATAAGAAATCAGGAAGGGGCAAACACTTTTTCACACCACTGTAATTCTATCAGCAAATATGGTTATTATTCTATGGGATAGATGTAGCTTTCAAGTAGCCATAGGATAAATGCTCTACAATACCTGCTAAGAACTGATTAAAGTAAAGGATTTAGGAAAGACAGCCTATTCCCCACCCTTGTAATTAAGTACCCTAAGGGATCAGTAAAACAGATGTAGGTTGGAGACAATGAATACCTCATCTTGTATTTTAATTAAAAAACATAATTACGTGTGGATGGATTACAAGTGTGCATTACCGTTATCATTCTTCTACTATATGTGCAGCAACTAGCTAAGTATCTATTTTTATTTATATATGTGCAGACTGATTTTTATAAGGGAAACATACAGGAAATGATTGATCAATTCATATTAACATGCAGAGATAATAAAGATCATTTAGTTATATAAAGGGACAGTATGGCACATGGCACATGACAGTAAGACACAAAAAGTGATGTCATTGGGATTAGCTTCAAGAGCTAATGATATAGTTTTGTCTCCTACAGACATGTTCACTTATGTTTGCTCAGGCTCAGTGTTTTGTATGCATTTCATATACCGTAGTTTTGTGTAGCTCAAAGGGGTTTCCCCGCGAACAAAATTAACTTCAAAGATGATTTTAATCCATAGATCTTGGAATAATAATAATTTCTACAATTGGATGTGTTTAAAAAAGAAATTCCTGTGTTGAGATAAAGCTGTGATCAGACCATGTCCCTATACAGTCAGACACATCCATTACACAGTACATAGTAGGGACACGTATATAAGATGGTCTCAGTACAGGAGATGTGGTATGATCAGACCATGTCCCTGTATGGTCAGACATATCCATTACACAGTACATAGCAGGGACAGATATATAAGATTATCTCAGCACAGGAGATGTGGTATGATCAGACCATGTCCCTGTATGGTCAGACATATCCATTACACAGTACATAGCAGGGCAATATATAAGATTATCTCAGCACAGAGATGTGTATGATCAGACATGTCCTGTACAGTCAGACACATCCATTACACAGTACATAGCAGGGACACATACAGTATATAAGATTATCTCAGCACAGGAGATGTGGTATGATCAAATCATGCCCCTGTATGGTGACACACATCCATTACACAGTACATATCAGGGACACATACTGTATATTAACATTATCTCAGCACAAGAACATTATGTTAAACACATACATTTGTGGAAATTATTATTATTCCAAGATTTATTGAATAAAATCAACTTTAAATTCAACTTTGTTAACAGTACACACCTTTAAAATAATTGTTTGGGAAATGTTATACATTTGTCTAATTAGCTTGATTTCAAATATCTATCAATTTTTATAGCCTTTTTGTGTCCCAGAAAATCTTGCAGTCCTTTACTATCTCAGTATGAGGTGTCCCTGGCCTCCTAATGATTGTTCTATCGTAAACTACATTCAGTTCTGCTAAGCAATGTAGGGTCCAATGTTGTTGCATATTATGGATACTAACATTTACGGTAAATGCATTATGACCATTTAAAATCAGCCTTAAATTACACTGTGACATCAGATTTTTAAAGAAGAAAAAGCTAAAGTCTATAATAATTTGATAAACTGCGGGGATCTTCTTGCATCTGTAGTTTTGAACTTGATCACAAGTTGGAAATATGAACTTCTATATATAATACTACTGGAAAAATGTCATGTAAAATAGGAGAGTGACAGGCTCTCTTTAAGTAGGCAGCCTGAAATCATCTGTTCTAAAATGTAAAAATAGAATTACACTTTACAGATGAAAGGTAAATGGAATCTGATAGGCTCTAAGGAACGCCATGGTGTAACTTTACTGAGCTGAAAACTATAAGAATTTCCTAGGCATAAAGGGTCCAGTATTAGATTTATTAAATTGGAAATGGTCTACAAAAACTAGGACAAAATCCTAGATAAAAATGGAGACAGTACAATTATACAAAACATTGTAATAAAGCTCATGAGAGTAAA
The DNA here is from genome assembly GCA_033576535.1 of Allobates femoralis. NCBI lineage: Eukaryota > Metazoa > Chordata > Amphibia > Anura > Aromobatidae > Allobates > Allobates femoralis. The sequence continues at coordinate 490,006,044 of JARQOC010000005.1, forward strand.
TTACCTCTTAACTGAGCATATACTCTCAAAACCTGCTCAAATCTGTCTTCATGTGGAGCCCACTGGGACGGGTACTCGGTACCGGACCGGGATATCACGGGGTATCACGGCGGTCTTGGTCCGGACCATGTCCCGACCCCACAAGTAAAGGTTGGGGATTATTTACAGGGGAGAAAGTCGTGACGCCACCCGGAGTATTGTGGCCAGAGGGGCCACCGCTGCCTGGTTGCCGCTGGGGACAGTGACTTAGGGGCAGCTGAGGTGGTAAGCCCTCTCTGGGTAGGGCTATAGGTCCCCAGGGCAGGAGTGGTAGTAGTCCATGGTGGTTATGAAGGGGGTTGTAGTCGACACAGGCACTTACTTTGCAGTTGCAGCACTGGTTGTCTTGGTGCTGGCTGAGGTATTGTAGTAGGTGCCGTTCACTTACTTTCCTGCTGCTGCAGCCTATCCAGTCAATTTGTGAGGAGAGCACTCTCCGGCTCTGCAGGTGGAATATAGGGCAAATTGTGAATTAACAGGCAGACTCGCAGTTTGAAGTTTCTTTTGTTCTTTTACTTAAGATATAATTCAGTAAAGTATTGTCCACAGAGTCTGTTTAGGGTTCAGGGTCTCTCCCACCCAGCCAGATCGTTTTGGCTCCCTTTCTGCGCTGTGTGTGGCCCCTGCTGCTGCATAAGCTCTGCTGCTGGCCCTGTTCCTCCTCCCGGGTACCAGGCAATTCGAGTCCTTTATATCTATCCTGAACTCTGTGATGTTGCTGTATCCCTGGCACAGGTGAAGATTGTGGAATTTATTATTTGTTTATATAACGCCATTGGTTCCATGGCACTTTACATGTGTAAGGGCATAACAAGGATGAGAACTTAAATAACGACGAATAAATCATAAAGGTACATTAGGGCAGAGATCCTGTCCACAAGGGCTCACAGTCTATAGGTGATGGGTGGGAGACAGTAGGAGGCGGAGAGGTGAGATGGTGCAGTGGATTAGGTCTCAGTGTGGGTATAGTATAGGTTTGAAGGAAGAGGCGGGTCTTCAGGTTTTTCTTGAAGGTTCCCAGGTAGGAGAGTGTCTGATGTGGTGTGGAAGAGAGTTCCAGGGTATTGCAGATGCACGAGAGAAGTCTTGTATGCGGTTGTGGGAGGTGGAGATGCGGGGGGAGACAAGAAGGAGTTCTTGAGAGGAGCGCAGAATGCGTGAGGGGTGGTATTGGGAGACCAAATCGGAGATGTATGGAGGGGACAGGTTGTGGATGGCCTTGTATGTCAGGGTTAGGGTTTTGAACTGAGATCTCTGGAAAGTAGGGAGCCAGTGGTGGGTTTGGCAGAGGGGGGAGACGGGGGAGTAACGGGGCGACAGGTGGATGAGTCGGTCAGCGGAATTGAGGATGGTTCGGAGGGGTGTAAGGGAGGAAGCGGGGAGGCCGGTGAACAGGAGGTTGCAGGAGATAATGAGGGCGTGGACAAGCGTTTTGGCAGTGTCATGGTCAAGGAAGGAGCGGATGAGTGAGATGTTTTTAAGCTGGAGGTGGCAGGAGGTGGCTAGGGCCTGGATGTGTGGCTTGATGGAGAGGGCAGAGTCGAGGATTACACCGAGGCACTTGGCTTGGGGGACGGGTGAGAGTGTGCAGTCGTTGACATTGATGGTTAGGTCGGGTAGGGGGGAAGAGCGACTTGGGGGGAAGACGATGAACTCGGTTTTATCCATGTTGAGTTTGAGGAAACGAGCAGAGAAGAAGGATGAGATGACAGACAGGCAGTGTGGGATTTTGGATAGCAAGGAGGTGATGTCAGGGCCGTAGAGGTAGAGCAGGGTGTCGTCGGCGTAGGCCGAGGGTGTAGATGGAGAAGAGTAAGGGTCCCAGGACTGAGCCTTGGGGAACTCCAACAGATAGGGGGTAGGGTAAGGAGGAGGTGTGGGAGTGGGTGACGCTGAAGGTCCGGTCTGTTAGGTATGAGGAGATCCAGGAGAGGGCCAGGTCAGTGATGCCAAGGGATTCTAGAATTTGAAGCAGGAGGGAGTGGTCAACTTTGTCGAAGGCAGCAGAGAGGTCTAGGAGGAGAAGGATGGAGTAGTGTCGCTTGCTCTTGGCAGTCATTAGGTTGTTGGTGACTTTGGTTAGGGCTGTTTCGGTGGAGTAGTGGGCTCGGAAACCGGATTGCAGGCGGTCAAAGAGGGAGCACGAGGAGAGATGGGAGGACAGTTTGGAGTAGACATGTTGCTCAAGCAATTTTGAGGCAAAGGGGAGGAGAGATATCGGACGATAGTTGGAGACTGTTGCGGGGTCGAGGGAGGGTTTTTTGAGGATGGGTGTGATGAGGGCATGTTTGAAGGATGAGAGGAAGACACCGGTGGTAAGTGATATGTTGAAGAGATGGGTTAGGGCAGGGATGCGGACAGTGGTGAGGTTAGGGATGAGATGGGAGGGGAGAGGGTCGAGGGCACAAGTGGTGAGGTGTGATCGTGCTAGAAAGGAGGAGAGGAGCACTTCAGTCATGAAGGAGAAGTTACTTTTGGTCGAGGGGGGTTGGGTGATAGAGAGGGAGGGCCGAGGGGATTGGGAATCGATGCTTTCTCTGATTTTGTCGATCTTCTGTTTAAAGAAGCTGGCAAAGTCGTCGGCGGTGATGAGGGGAGAAGGAGGGGTGCGGGGGGGGCGGAGTAGGGCATTAAAGGTTATGAAAAGTTGCTTGGGATTGTGGGAGAGGGAGCTAATGAGAGACGAGAAGAAAGCTTTTTTGCCGCGGTCAGTGCTGTCTTGAATTCGATTTGAATTCGATGAGGGACTGTTTGTACAAGGTGAGGTGCGTTGCCGAGTTGGATTTCTTCCATCTCCGTTCAGCTACCTGGATGTCTGTTGACGTTTTTTTTGGTGCTGGCGGTGAGCCAGGGTTGGCTGTGTGCACGGGTTTTGTTGTATGAGAGAGGGGCAGCCTGGTCAAGGGCTGTGGCGAGAGTGGTGGTGTAGAGGGTGTCGGCAGTGTCAGGGTCATGAGAGGAGGCTAAGTCAGAGAGAGGGAGGAGGGACTCTGCAAAAGAGTGGAAGTTAATGAGCTTGAGGAGGAATCTTCACTTCCCCGGTGTTTACTGTGCTGTATGTGTCATGCACAGCCTCGGATCCAGTATCCATTCTGTGCACTCCTCTGGGGTGAGTTTTAGGATAACTCGGTCTCCCAGGTGTGTTCCTCTCTGTTCCTGTCTCCTTTCCTCAGACCCTGGCTTGGCCTGGAACTGGTCAGTGGACCTCGGGATGAGCTTAGCACAGCTCTTTTACATCCAGGTCATCTTCACAGTCCTCCTAGGAACTGCACTGCCCACTTCCTCTCCACACCAGAATATATAGGGGAGCAGCTTGGTCTCCCCCTTCTGGCTTGGAGGTGCTGGTGTTGTGGCTTGTGTGGGGAGTTAACCCTTTGTGTTGTTACTGTGGCACATGAACCCTGGGGTGCCACATTCATATAGTAACATAGTTTTTAAGGTTGAAAGAAGACCTTAAGTCCATCTAGTTCAACCCATAGCCTCTGTTGATACAGAGGAAGGCAAAAAAAAAACATGTGCCATCACTAAGCTCCACATTGGGGAAAAACATTTCTTCTTCCTGACTCCACATACGGCAATCCGACTACTTCCCTGGATCAACGCCCTATCAAAGAATCTAGTATGTATATAACTGGTAAAGTTAAATTTTTCAAGAAAGCATCCAGGCCATTCTTAAATTTTAGTAGTGAGTCACTCATTACAACATCATGTGGCAGAGAGTTCCACAGTCTCACTGCTCTTACAGTAAAGAATCCACATTTGTAATTATGATTACACCTTCTTTCCTTCAGACGTAGAGGATGCCCCCGTGTCCCCAGCTCAGTCCTATGAGTAACAAGATCATTAAAAAGGTCTCTGTACTGTCCCCTCATATATTTATACATTATTATAAGATCACCCCTAAGCATTTGTTTTTCCGAACTAAATAACCCAAGTTTAATAACCTGTCTTGGTATTGCAGACCCCTCAGCCCCCTAATAACCTTGGTTGCTCTTCTCTGCACCCGCTCTAGTTCAGCTATATCTTTATTATACACCGGTGATCAGAATTGTACACAGTATTCTAAGTGAGATTGCACTACTGACTTGAATAGAGGTAAAATTACGTTCTCCTCATGAGCATCTATGCCTCTTTTAATGCATTCTATTATTTTATTTGTCTTTGCAGCAGCTGCCTGACACTGGGCACTAAATGTGAGTTTGTTGTCTACCCATACACCCAGGTCTTTTTCAGTGGTAGTTTTACCCAGTGTTTTACAATTAAGCACATAATTATACATTTTATTTCCTCTGCCCAAGTGCATGACCTTACATTTATCCCCATTAAAGCTCATTTGTCATTTATCAGCTCAAGCTTCTAGTTTACATAAATCCTCCTGTAATATAAAATTGTTCTCTATATTAATTAGCCTGCAGAGTTTAGTGTCATCTGCAAATATTGAGATTCTACTCTGTATGCCCACTACAAGGTCATTAATAAATATGTTAAAAGAAGCGGGCCCAATACTGACCCCTGTGGTACCCCACTGTTAACTGTGACCCATTCTGAGTATGTTCCATTAATAATCACCCTTTTTTTACTATCACTAAGCCAGTTCTTAACCCACTTACACATAGTTTCCCTTATCCCCATTGCTCTCATTTTATGTATCAACTTTTTGTGTGGCACTGTATCAAAAGCTTTTGAAAAGTCTATATACACCACGTCCACTGCATTTTTTTGGTCCAGTCCAGAACTTACCTCTTCATAGAAGCTTATCAGATTAGTTTGACAGGAACGATCCCTAGTAAACCCATGTTGATATTGGGTCATAAGGTTATTTTTTTTTCAGATACTCCAGTATAGCATCTCTTAGAAAACGCTTTAGGATTTTACCCATGGTAGAGGTTAAGCTTACTGGCCTATAATTTCCAAATTCAGTTTTTGTCCCTTTTTTGAATATTGGCACCACATTTGCTATACGCCAGTCCTTTGGTACACAACCTGTTATTATGGAATATTTAATGATTAGAAATAATGGTCTACTATGATAGTACTTAATTCCTGCAGTACTCTGGGATGTATTCCATCCGTGCCCAAGGATTTGTGAACTTTAGTGATTTTCAGACGGTGTCGTACTTCCTGCTGGGTTAAGCAGGTTACACTTAATGGAGAATTTTTGTTATTAGTAATCATGTTGTCTGGCATGTGATTTTCTTGTGTAAACACTGTTGAAAAAAAGTAAATTTAGCATATTGGCTTTTTCCTCATCCACCATTTCACCGAGACTATTTTTAATGGGGCCAACACCATCATTTTTTAGTTTCTTTCTATTTATGTAGTTAAAGAAAATGTTGGGATTTTTTTTTACTTTCTCTGGCAATGAGTCTCTCTTTCTCAATCTTTGCTGCCTTAATTTGCTTTTTACAGTGTTATTTAATTTTCTGTATTTATTAATGCCTCATCACTACCTACTTGCTTTAATTCACTAAATGCTTTCTTTTTGTCACTTATTGCACCCCTTACAGCTCTATTTAGCCATAGTGGTTTCCTCTTATTTCTAGCATGTTTATTCCCGTAGGGTATACTTTATATTGTGCACAGGTCCTATTAAGGATGCTAATAAACATCTCCCATTTGCTTTGCATACCTTCATTTCTCAGGACATCATCCCAGTTTATTGCACTAAGATCATCTCCCAACTGTTGGAAATTTGCCTTCCTGAGGTTTAATGTCCTTGTAGCCCCTCTACTAGACATCTTATTAAAGGATACTTGAAAACTTATTATTTTGTGATCACTTTTACCCAAGTGACCTCCAACCTGTATATTTGATATGCAGTTCGGCCTGTTGGTTAATATTAGGTCCAGCAATGCCCCACTTCTTGTTGGGTCCTGAACCAGTTGTGAAAGGTAATTGTCTCTCATGGTTGTCAAAAACCTGTTACCTTTGCAGAAACTGCAGGTTTCTGTTCCCCAATGTATTTCAGGGTGGTTGAAGTCCCCCATAATAATGATTTCTCTCTGAGTCGCTGCTTTATCTATTTGCTTTATGAGGATATTCTCCTCCACTTCCATTATTCTTTGAGGCTTATAACAAATCCCTATCAGTAATTTATTATTTTTTCCCCCTCCCCTTATCTCCACCCACAGGGACTCTACATTTTCATTAGATTCACATATATTATCACGTAGGATGGGTTTTAAGGATTATTTTAAACAGACACCTCCCCCTCGCTTATTTGTACGGTCATTTCTGAACAGACTATAGCCCTGTAAATTAACAGCCCAGTCATGACTCTCGTCCAGCCATGTCTCCGATATCCCCACCATGTCATCATTATTTTCCAACAAAATTAATTCTAATTCCTCCATTTTTGTTGGTGAGGCTTCTGGCATCAATGTACATGCACTTTATGCATCTCTCTTTACCTCTATTCCTTCTTACTATATTGACTGTTCTAACCCCACCCACCATGCCACCCCCAATTTCATTATTTGTGCCCAGGTTACTATTTACACTATCTTCCCGTCCTGTACAATGAAAACCCTCCCCCAATACCTAATTTAAACACTCCTCCAACCTAGCAAGCCATTTTCTTCCCCAGCATAGCTGCACCCTCCCCATTGAGGTACAGACCATCCCTATGATAGAACCTGTAGCCAACAGAGAAGTCGGCCCAGTTCTCCAGAAACCCAAACCCTCCCTTCCTACACCAATTCCTGAGTCACTTATTTATCTCTCTAATCTCCCGTTGCCTCTCTGGTGTGGTGTATCTAATGTGAATGATGGAATGATACCTGCAGCTTGTAGAAGTGTATTAGAATGGGATGGAGAGAAGCTGAAGTGAGACTCAGTAAAGGGAAACTGCTGGAGTTTGTAGTGATTAGAACGTGCAGAGGGGAAAACTGCTAAACAATGCTGGATACAAGTCATATAATGGCCAGACATGACAACTTATCTTGGAATGTTAAAGGGATAGTATAAAGTTTTAAATGACTTCATTTAGAGAGCATGAAAAAAACAAGTTTGCAATTGACTTGTCTTCTCTATCTGCTCTATATCTTCTGCAACGAGATGAGTTTTCATCTTTCATAGTGTACAGCTCAGTTTGCATGGCTCTTGGCCACTGTACCAGACCCTGGCACAGTAGTTACATACAAAGAGAGGGATTACCTCCTAACATACTAGTCACCGCTCTGAAGCCCATTTATTCTATACAGCAGTTAGCTGCTCAGCTCCCTCCATCTTCTACCCCCTCAGCTTCTTACAAAGTACTGTTACAAATCTTACAAAATCACCAGCCCTAAAGCTGTCAGAGCAGGTCTCCTAATCAAGCCTGTCACTTTAATAATAATAATAATTTTTATTTATATAGCGCCAACATATTCCGCAGCGCTTCACATTCACAATACAAAAATACTTTCTAGGGATGAGTTCTTATTACCCTGCTCTATGATCTTTATGAATAAATAGTGTGATAGCCAGTGGCGTAACTAAAGTCCAATGGGCCCCAGTGCGAAATTTAGACCTGGCTTACCTTCCCCCCCCACGTGGTAAGAAGTAGCGAGGGGAGGGGCGATGAAGCAGGAGGCTCCACGCTCTCCCCCCCCCTTCCTGACACACACGGGCCCCAAATGGAGGGGGCTGGCTGCGCGGGTCCCTTATAGGCCTGGGCCCCATCGCAACCGCGACCCCTGCAACTGCGATCGTTACGCCCCTGTGTAGACCCAGAATACACCACTGAATGTATTACAGCAACACTAGTGCAGAGTTTTACTATTCTACTAATACTGCAGCTATGCTACTCACCAAAACTGTGATTTAAGGAGAAATGCCCACCCTGCCACAAACCAGAAAGTAAAAAAACCTGAATATCTCTGAGCTGCTAAAAAGACAGCTTGAAAAAAGAGATGAAACCTTTTGACGTTCAGGTTTGGTTCGCATATGTTTGGCGAATAGATCGGCAAACTTCCGAACTACATTCAAATCAATGGAAGAAAAAATCAAAGGCATAGAAAAGATCTTAAAAGGGGCCCAAAAGCTGCCAAAACAGCTCAAATTAGGGGCAGACACCAGGAAAAGTGCCCTCTATTCCCCAGCGTTAATATTTGTTATCATGGTGCATTATGAATGCATGGGATATGGCCTGGCATAGTATTTCAAGCTTCAAGATTGACCAAGAACACAGAGATGAGTGACAGTTGTAGACACGGTGTTCAGAGAGCCCTGCTAAATTCAGGAAACACACAACAAAGGCACCACAAGAAGAGTCTCCACTTTTTTAAAAATTTGGGCCAGATACCATGAAAGTGGCATCAATTGACCCAGAATAAAAATTGGATAATGGTGCCGCCTGAATGCATGGCACAGGGTCTGAAACAGTGCCTGGCCTAGCATTTCTATGTTAAACATTCATTAGTAACAGGGAGATGAGTGACACATGTAGGTATGGTGCTCATAGAGATCTGCTAAGATCAGGAAACAGACAAGAAGGAGACCCCAAGAGAGTCTCCACATATCATAAAATTAGCGCAGATACCACAAAAGAGGCATCAATTGACCCAGAATAAAAATTGTATAATAGCACAGCCTGGAGGCATGGAGCATGGTCTGTAACAGAGTCTGGTCTAGAATTTCATGGTAAAAAGTCATTTAAACAGGGGTATGAGAAACACGTGTAGGCATCACACTCAGAAAGCACTACTAAATTCACGAAACCATACAATTGTCATCAATTACCCCAGATTAAAAATTTAATAATGGCAATTAGCTAGATCAGTGCTGCACACTGAAAAGTACACCATCACTTAGTCTATCTAATCTGCAACTAGGGTGGAAACGTCTTTAGAGATCCCATGACTTGTTTATCATTATAACAGTTAGTAGATCTACACTTTCAGGGGAAGACGGTTCTTATCCATCAGGGCACCACCAGTAGCGCTGAAGACACTTTCTGAGAGATTGCTAGCTGCTGGGCAGGCGTGACTGGTGAGCTAAGGCCACTCCTCCATTTTTGAAGCCCAAAATGCGAAAGGATCAAATCCCCCCTGATGGCATGGATATTTACCTTTATATACTTCTCCACCGTCCTCTCCAGATGTTCACTATGTGTCAGACTTGTTCTCAGTTCTGCCAGTGGATGGACTGGTTTAAAAAATTGGTCAAACGACTCTTAGAAATTGTTTCTGACAGTTAAACTGCTGCTACTAATGTTTCTATGCTGACAACTCAATGTTACCCAGGTTGGAGGTTCAGATCTGCAATGCATACTGTGTCCTCACTGTTGTGTTGGGTAAAACTAGTTCTAAGATTGTCTACAAGCAGTCTTTGATACAACATGTGCATGTCTCTATCCAAAGCGTGAAACATTTGGCTAAATTTACTCTTATACTACAGATCAAACAAGTGTAGCAACACAGTAGTCATCGCTAATTCAAATCCTAACAACACGGGCATCATGTTGCAGATAGTGCAGCAAGAAGGTGCTTATGGGTCTGACGCATCAGCGAGGCCCAACTCCTTGTTGTGTTGGTAGTGGGGTAACAATCAAAATTTTTCCCTCCGTTCTCTCATCCCAATCTCAGATAACAGGAAGGGGAATAAATTTTTTACATCTCCTCACTGTTCTGTGCCCATCAATTCTTCATTCTTGTCCTCTTCCATTTGTTCCTCAGCTATTGCATCTTCACTAACAGTTTGTCTGGTACCATGAACCCCCCTATGTCACTTTACTGCACCCTCCTATGGCACCTGTCCTGTGCGACAAGAGTCCGGACCTCAGGGGTATTGTTATCCTTTCTGCATCTTTCTCTTCTTTCTCCTCCTCTTCCTTTGGACCACCACCTCTTCTCGCAGACTTTTAAAACTTTGCTCCAGCATGTAGATGACCAGAATAGTGATGCTGATGATGGCATCGTCAGCACTAATCATCTTAATAGCCATTTCAAAACTGTGCAGAAGGGTGCAGAGGTCCTTGATCTATGCCCACTCTGCAAGCATCATTTTCCACATATTTGGCTCACTTTGAGTCACTGTACGCATCGGTGCACATGCCTGGGCTAGTTACTGCTGCCACAGTTGCTGCAACATGTGCAGAGTGGAATTCGACCATGTCAACACATCGCATACCAAACAGTTAACTGGTTGTCCAAAAGACCTCTGTAGTGATGTTAGTCGATGAGCCTCAGGGTACGAATGGTGGAAGTGAGCACACAGCAAACCTGCCTTGTGCAGCAGCTCATCTAGGCGGGGATAGGTATTGCTGGACAACCAGGTTGAGGACATGAGCCATGCAAGTCATATGAAAAAGTTTGGGCACCCCTCTTAATCTTACTCATTTTTTTTTGTTTAAAATTGGGTTTTTGCAACAGCTATTTCAGTGTGATATATGTAATAACTGATGGACACAGTAATATTTCAGGATTGAAATGAGGTTTATTGTACTAACCAAAAATGTGAAATATACATTATTTCAAAATGTGACAGGTGCAAAAGTATGGGCACCTCAACAGAAAAGTGACATTAATATTTAGTAGATCCACCTTTTGCAAAAATAACAGCCTCTAGTCGCTTCCTGTAGCTGTTAATGAGTTCCTGGATCCTGGATGAAGGTATTTTTGACCATTCCTCTTTACAAAACAATTCCAGTTCAGTTAAGTTTGATGGTCGCCGAGCATGGACAGCCAGCTTCAAAACATCCCACAGATGTTCAATGATATTCAGGTCTGGGGACTGGGATGGCCATTCCAGAACATTGTAATTGTTCCTCTGCATGAATGCCTGAGTAGATTTGGAGTGGTGTTTTGGATCATTGTCTTGCTGAAAGATCCATCCCCGGCGTAACTTCAACTTTGACACTGATTCTTGAACATTATTTTCAAGAATCTACTGATACTGAGTGGAATCTATGCGACCCTCAACTTTAACAAGATTCCCGGTGCCGTCATTGGCCACACAGCCCCAAAGCATGATGGACCCTCCCCCAAATTTGACAGTGGGTAGCAAGTGTTTTTCTTGGAATGCTGTGTTTTTGTGGCGCCATGCATAACGCTTTGTTGTATGACCAAACAACTCAATCTTTGTTTCATCAGTCCACAGGACCTTCTTCCAAAATGAAACTGGCTTGTCCAAATGTGCTTTTGCATACCTCAGGCGACTCTGTTTGTGGCGTGCATGCAGAAACGGCTTCTTTCGCATCACTCTCCCATACAGCTTCTCCTTGTGCAGTGTGCCCTGTATTGTTGACCGATGCACAGTGATGCTGCAGGTCTTTGGAGGTGGTGTGTGGATTGTTCTTGACTGTTCTCACCATTCTTCTTCTCTGCCTTTCTGAAATTTTTGGTTGGCCTGCCACTTCTGGCCTTTACAAGAACTGTCCCTGTGGTTTTCCATTTCCTTACTATGTTCCTCACAGTGGAAACTGACAGGTTAAATCTCTGAGACAACTTTTTGTATCCTTCCCCTGAACAACTATGTTGAACAATCTTTTTTTTCAGATCATTTGAGAGCTGTTTTGAGGAGCCCAATATGCCACTCCTCAGAGAAGATGCAAATAGGAGAACAACTTGCAAGTGATTATTATTATTATTATTATTTATTTATATAGCGCCATTAGGTTCCATGGCGCTTTACATGAGGATAAGGGAGACAAGAACAAGTACACTAAATCTAGGCGATTAGGACGTACAGGTACAGGAGGGGCATGGACCCTGTCCATGAGGGCTCACAGTCTATGAGAGTTGACACCTGAATAGCTTTTCTCATGATTAGATACACCGGGCTATGAAGTACAATGCTCAATGAGGTTGCCAAACCAATTTAGTACTTCAGTAAGTCAGTAAACAGTAGTAAGGAGTATTCAAATCATGAAAATCAGAAGGGTGCCCATACTTTTGCACCTGTCAAATTTTGAAATAATGCATATTTCACATTTTTGGTTAGTGCAATAAACCCCATTTCAATTCTGAAATATTACTGTGTCCATCAGTTATTACATATATCACACTGAAATAGCTGTTGCAAAAACCCAATTTTAAACAAAATAAAATGAGTAAGATTAAGAGGGGTGCCCAAACTTTTTCATATGATTGTATGGTCTTCCCTGGCTCTACATTTAGTGTTGACAGCCATTGGTCTAACTCAGCCTGCATAGCTGTCTACACCTCTTTAGCTGTGTGACTGACATCTCCAAGGCATCTTAATTTCAACACTGCCTCATGGCGTTGAGCCCTAGTGGCGCAGCATAGAGGTGAGGGGGTTTTCTCTGGACTGTTGGAATATTAATGGAGAGGTCAAGGACACAGCTGGAGGCCCCAAAGGAAGTGGAAGAGGTAGAAGCAGTGGATGCAGCAGTAGATACAGAGGTCTGTCCAAAATATTTTAGGGATTTAAAGACTTGTGGAGTAAACGCTTCCTTGTTAGGCCCCTTAGCCACCTGTGACACAGTGCCCAGTCAGCGAGATGTAACACACCCAGCCATGTTTGCTCATCTAGGTGTCAATGGTGATATGCATCCTATCACGCACAGAGTTTCTTAAGGAACGGTTGATGTTGTCTGCGACATTCTGGTGTACCGCAGGCACAGCTTTCTTAGAGAAGCAATGGCGACAGGGCAACTGATATGGGGGGGGGTTGCTACGGCCATCAGCTTTCGGAAACTGTATGCACCAGGCAGAAAGACAGCATTTCTGTGGCAAACAAATTGGAGATGGGGAAGTTCAAGCTCTTTGCTTTGGGATGTGTAGGAGGAAATAAGCTTTTACGCTACTACAACTGCAGGACCGAGGGCTGGCTGCTGTGCTGAGAGAGGGTGGAGTAGGGTGTACCCAACAAACTGCTGCACTGGGAGGGAGGTGCAGGCGGACATGTTATGGACCATGGTGGGTTGACAAAGAAGTGGTGGCATGTCCACTTCCAAAACACCTGACGGGCTCACACTCTCCTCAACTGTAGCGGGTAAATTATTGGAGTTTCTGCGGCCGGAAACCTGTGGGACAACACTTGACATGGTGACAGAGGAGGAAGATGCAGCAGATGAAGTTAATGTGATGGACAGAGTTTGGTCATGCCCGCTAAGCCTCATTTTATAGAAGTTTGCCAGAGTAATGCATGTTGTTGGATCATACGTTGGTTCATGCAAGTGGTAGTCAAATTGTTGGGGGGTTTTTTGCCTTTGCTGAATTTTTACTACAAACTTTGCCAACAACGTAAGTTGGGTCATCCTTTGCAGTGTCAAAAAAAGCCCAAGCTCGGAAATCTTGCCGCCCCTGACAACTGCAGACTGTCTAACACTACTGACAAGAGCCAGAGTTGTGGCTGAGAATTCAATGCTTGTCGTGCTTGCAGCACTCACTCACCCATCTGTGTTTCCCCACACAATCAGTTGTTTGGTTGGAGAGATGTGACACAGGGCGAAACATGAGAAATTGGGGCACCACCTCTAAGGACTGTACTGTCTGTGATGTTGAGGTGGAAGAAGAGGAGGAGAGGACATTGAGCCTCATCCACAACTTGTATTGTTCTGCTGCTGCCAAACAAAGAGACTGGAGTAGGATGTCCAGTAACAGAAGTTGTTACTTGGCTTTGGATATGCAAATGATGTTTGGCCAGTAGTAGTACAGCTTTCAGTAACACACCCCACCTAAACCTACCCCACGTACACCTCCAACACCAAGCTTATTACCCCTTCCACCACACTTATTCCCCTTTCCACCATGCTTATTCCACTTTCCACCATGACATTGGGATTTCCAATTTATGTTTAATGCACACAGATTTGGAAAGTATTTGTTTGAGGCTCAATAAAAGGTTATTTCACAAAACACAGAGATTTAGCACTGAGTTTTTTGGAGGCCAATAAAAACCTTTTTAGGTGAAACACAAATATTTGGCAATCACTTGCATTTTAAGGTGAAACATAAGGATCAGGCAATCAGCTGTTTGAGGCCAAAAACAACATCTTTAGGGGTAACTGAAGAATTTTGCAATCGCTTGTTTAAGACCAAATACAGCTTTTTTTTAGAAGAAATAGAAAGATTTGGCTATCACAAGCAAACCAAACACAGCCTTTTTAGGGGAAAAAAAGGATTTGGCAATCAGTTAGTTTAAGCCAAGAAAAAGAAATTTTAAGGGGAACTGAAGAATTTGGCAATCACTTGTTTGAGGCCAGAAACAGCCTTTTAGGGGGTACCACAAATATTTGGCAATCAATTGTTTGAGGCCAAAAAGCCTTTTTAGGGAAAACTGAAGGAATTTTCAATCACTTGTTTGAGGCCAGAAACAGCCTATGTAGGGGAAACACAAAGATTTGTCAATCACTTGTTTGAGTCCAAAAACAGCCTTTTTAGGGGAAACACAAAGATTTGTCAATCACTTGTTTGAGGCCAAAAACAGCCTTTTTAGGGGAAATTAAAGGATTTGACAATCAGTTCTTTGAGGGCAAAAAGCATTTTTAAGAAAAATTGAAGGATTTGGCAATCACATGTTTGAAGCCAAACACAGTCTTTTTAGCGGAAACAAAAGGATTTGGCAATCACCTATTTGAGGCCAAAAATTGCCTTTAAAACAGAAAGATTTGGCAACTAGTTGTTTGATGGCACACACAGCCTACTGAGGGGAAACAGAAAGATTTGGAAATCACTTGTTTGAGGCCGTTTAAGGCCAAAAACGACCTTATATGGGAGCCATATATATTTGGAAATCACTTGTTTGAGACCAAAAAAAGCCTTTTTACGGTAAACACAAATGTTTGACAATCACTTGTTTGAGGCCAAACACAACCTTATTAGAAACAGAAGAATTTTGCAATCGCTTGGTTGAGGCCAAATACAGCTTTTTCAGAAGAAATAGAAAGATTTGGCTTTCACTTGTTTGCAGCCAAACACAGCCTTTTTAGGGGAAACAAAAGGATTTGGCAATCAATTGTTTGAAGCCAAAAAAAAAAAAATTTTAAGGGGAACTGAAGAATTTGGACAATCAGTTGTTTGAGGCCAGAAATAGCCTTTTAGGGGGTACCACAAATATTTGGCAATCAGTTGTTTGAGGACAAAAAGCCTTTTTAGGGAAAACTGAAGATTGGCAATCAGTTGTTTGAGGGCAAAAAGCTTTTTTAGGAAAACAGAAGGATTTGGCTATACTTGTTTGAACCAAAACAGTCTTTTTAGAGAGAACTGAAGGAATTGGCAATCACTTGTTTGAGGCCAAAAACCGCTATTTTAGGGGAAATTGAAAGGATTTGGCAATCAGTTGTTTGAAGCCAAGCACATCTTATAGGGGAAACAGGAGATTTGCAATTAGTTGTTTGATGGACAAACACAGCCTTTGAGGGGAAACAGAGAGATTTGGAAATCACTTTTTGAGGCCAAAAACAGCCTGTTTAGGGAAACACAAAGATTTGGCAATCACTTGAGGCCAAACATAACCTTTTAGGGGTAATTGAAGAATTTTGCAATTTCTTGTTGGAGGCCAAATACAGCTTTTTAAGAAGAAATAGAAAGATTTGGCTATCACTTGTTTGCAGCCAAAACAAAGCTTTTAAGAGAATATAGAAGGATTTGGCAATCAGTTGTTTGCAGCCAAAAAAAGACATTTTAAGGGGAACTGAAGAATTTGGAAATCAGTTGTTTGAGGCCAGAAATAGCCTTTTAGGAGGTACCACAAATATTTGTCAGTCAGTTGTTTGAGGCCAAAAAGCCTTTTTAGGGAAAACTGAATGATTTGGCAATCACTTGTTCGAGGCCAAAAACAGCTTTTTAGGGGAAACAGAAGAATTTGACAATTAGTTGTTTGAGGCCAAAAACAACCTTTTTAGGAGAAACAGAAGGGTTTGGCAATTAGTTGTTTGATGGCAAATACAGCCTAATGAGGGGAAACAGAAAGAATTGGAAATCACTTGTTTAAGGCCAAAAGCAATCTTACATGGGAACCATAAATATTTCGCAATCACTTGTTTGAGACCAAGATAAGCCTTTTTAGGGTAAACACAGATGTTTGATAATCACTTGTTTGAGGCCAAAAAACAGCCTGATTAGGGGAAACACAAAGATTTGGCAATCATTTGAGGCCAAACACAACCTTTTTAGGGGAAACAGAAGAATTTGGAAATTACTTGTTTGAGGCTAAGAAAAGCCTTTTTAGGGTAAACACAAAGGTTTGGCAATCATTTGTATGCAAAAAACACAGCTTTGGTAATGTACACATATTTAGTAATGAGTAATTCCTCAGCAAAAATGCATACATCCAGATGGACACTCTCGCCCTCCTATTCTATCTAAAAAGCAATCTAGTATCTAGCTATCTTTTAGTGTAGCACGAATGGAGCAGTATGGAGTGGCAGAAGCACTGTCCCTAAGCAGTAACACTCTGAAAATGGCAACAAAGCAAATGGCTGCTTCTTACAGTGGGTACAGAAAGTATTCAGACCCCTTTAAATTTTTCACTCTTTGTTTCAGTACAGCCATTTGGTACATTCAAAACAGTGTATTTTTTCTCATTATCGGCACACTCGGAACTCAATCTTAACTGAAAAAAAGTAATGTAGAAATTTTTACACATTTATTAAAAAGAAAAACTGAAATATCACAATGTTATAAGTATTCAGACCTTTGCTCAGATACTCATATTTAAGTCACATGCTGTCTATTTTCCTTGTGATCCTCCTTGAGATGGTTCTACTCCTTCATTGAAGTCCAGCTGTGTTTAATTAAGCTGATAGGACTTGATTTGGAAAGGGACACACCTGTCTATATAAGCCCTCACAGATCACAGTGCATGTCAACCAAATGAGAATCATGAGGTCAAAGGAACTGCCTAAGGAGCTCAGAGATAGAATTGTGGCAAGTCACAGATCTGGCCAAAGTTACAAAAGAATTTCTGCAGAACTCAAGGTTCCTAAGAGCACAAAGGCATCCATAATCCTTAAATGGAAGACGTTTAGGATCACCAGAAGTCTTTGCAATTAAGGGGATCTCACAAAAAAATATATTTAATACAAAGGAATTTAATGTCAGACTTATGAAGCTATATAAATGTACAGTTATATATGTCTGAAGAATAAATTCAATGAAACTTTTCAAGCCTACATGTCAAACATAATTCAGCAAATGATTAGTATGTAAAATACCATAAAGGATGAATGTACTCTATAAATAATAATAATAATTCATTTCTGGAGATTCTTGATGTGTTTTACAGAGATAACCATCTGTTTTATGATTGTTTATACTCCCATCCTTGTAAGAGTTGCCTTCATATACATAAAAGAAATTAAAGATATTCACATTTTCTACCTTTATGTTTTTAGCAACATAGGTTGTTTAGAATGGAAGATATTCTCAATGTTTCAATAGACAAAACAATATTTCTGATAAATAAAAGCTCTATTCATGGTTTGATTTCATAGAGGATGCCTGTGGTTCATCTGGAGACAGGACATGCATTTATAGACTTGGATAGTTTGACTGCTTGTCTCCATCTTTTTAATTTACTTAGCTGAGTCATTCAGAGAATTGTTTTAAGTTGCAAGTCAACGTATGAAAGTCAAGGACATATGTACGAATCACATCAAAAAAGGGAGCAACCTGCTTTAGTATTGAGCCTCTGAGCTTGGATTTTTACTGTTTGTGATATGTAATAAAGAAAAAGGGAAAAAAGTGTCTATATGTTAAAAGAAAGATTATAGGTGTATAAACATTAGAATATTTGTCTAGGATTATGTTAAAAGGGTTGTCCTGTCTTAAGTTACAAGTCTGTAATCACTCTGTATAACTGCAGACTTGTGAATCCTCAAATTGTGGATAATACGCTCTGTGAGAATGTTCCAATAGCAGCACCAGGAGCAGTTACGTAACCGAAGTCTGTGATTTGCGTATTCCTTCGCACATTCCGACTAGGTTGTCCACTTTGCGAAATACATTGAGCGAGGCTGTGCCCATCTTGTAAAGATCCGTAAAAACCCTGACATAGCATCAGTGTTAAACGTGTGACGAGTCGCGGTGGGGGTTCTAGCATGGTGGATAAGCCTTCTTTTGTGTACTTGGACTACTTTAATAGTGGGAGTATTTTTAGGTCTTGGGTACCCAAATATAAGTAAAAAAAATGCTATCTACTAGCTGGATCCTTTTTGATCCGTACTATATATTGTTACCAGTAGTGTGTCCCATAGACCCATAACAAACTCCCCTTGATGTTATGGTCAGATTTCTGAACTACTATTAGATGGCCCTTTTTCTTACTGCATATGATTATTGACGCTGTGAGCAGAGTGCTATTTGATTAGTTTCTCTGAGATAGGGTGTACTTCGGATATATGACTTCAGTGGTTTGTATTGTCTATTGGGTCATTTGACCTAAAACTACACCCATTAGAGTATTAGTCTGTTCTTTTCACCTTCTAATCCATCCTGATATATACCATACTATGGGGTTTACTACCATCTTTTGACTGCTCCAATATAACAAATTGCTTCATTTTTTATGTCTGTTGCATTATATTTATGGGTTATCTGCTATGCATAGGGGTAGAGCTTATAACTTTTTATGGTAGCGTGTCACTCTCAGCTTATCCACAGCCGATTTCCATCCCCTTAACTATTTGAAGGTCCTTGATTGTTTATTGTGGCGTATGTATATGTTGCACAACTATTTTAAAATTAAATACATAAACTTTCTATTTTATTACTGGAAACTTTCTGCAACGTTCTGTTTTCGAAATTATCTGAACAAATGGCTTCCATCAAAATCTGCAGCATGTCAATTATTGTTCATCATTTTTCTGCCATACAAGTTACCGCTTTCTACTTTTGGCTCTGATGAGTATGCAAACTGCGTACCAGAGTATGTAGTGTATTTAGCAGCCAGCACCTGGAACCTGAAATCTGACACTATTTTAGAAGGCTTCATTAGCACACCCTGCGCTCACGTTCCAGCCTTCTTAAAAAGTATACATGTGTACAGGATCAGAACCAATAACAGCACAAGAATACATCACAAGTAGTAATGAGTTCTAATGAGCAAGTAGGGAAATATTCGTAATCGCTAGACTCATAATGAGTACTTTGTAATATTTGCGCACTCGTCCGAATAGCGAGTTGGAGAATCCGCATTCCAGGAACTGGTTGAAGAGATCTTCAGCCTGTCGATTAAAAGAAGAATTCCCTGTTGCATGCCTCATCAGCACATCCATCACATCTGACTAAAGGGACTCCTGTTCGACAATTCCTGCGGGCACGCAGGGTATGCTCCTCTGACTCTTCTTTTAACCGACAGGCTGAAGATCTCTCCAACCGATTCCTGGAACGCAGATACTCCAAGAGAAGTGTGAGGAATGGATAACACGAGTCGTACATGCCAAGAGGCAAGATGTATTTCATTCTGGATCAAGGAAGAAACACTCTGACTATCAGGTACACTTGATTTCTGGTTATAATAACCAATGGCGGAAAATTGAGCTTGCTCTGAAAAAATATTGTGCTATTCTGAGAGCTCATCCTGTTTTAACAACATGCAGAACCCAACATCCCTCAATCACATATAAAAGATCTCCGAATCTGAAGGATATTTTGGTGCACAGTTTGCATGAAGGACACCAGAGTGGGAGGATATTTGAGTCAGGTGGAACAAAATGGGGTATTTACCCATGTCAAAATTGTGCGACCTGTCCCAATATGATGAGAGTGACAGAATTTATATCCAGTGATGGTTCACATAAATTCTGTATCACACAGAATATCACATGTAATCCTGTCGGGGTGGTATATTATGTCCTGCATTTTTTAAGTGGTCTTATAGGAATTGGTCCCTTTGTGTACTGAAGGGATAAATCATATATTTGACCATAAAACCTAAAAGGCCCTCCACATATAACCAATTCATAAGAAAACCAGGAGTAAGGCCAAGATATTGTGTAATCACAAAACAAACTTTATTAAAGACATAAATCAACTCAAGCAGAGATGTTACAAATAGCAAGCTCACAAGCAGTGACCCAACCAGTATATATCACAATGGTGTAAGGAATCCAACACAGGAATTCTCTAAGCAAAATCGCCCACCTCCACATAACATTGCCACATACCCCAAAATATATACCAAGTGGTACCAATAAAAATAATAACATCAAGGCAATGAATGGGTCAGAGTATCTACCTGCTTGTGGCTGCCTCCCCTGACGCGTGTTTCGCGTTAGCTTTCTCACAAGGGGGTTTTCAATTGGACCCGTGGAAGCCTAACCAGGCGAAACGTGCACCCGTCGTCCTCCCCTCACCTCCCTCCCCACCACTTAAACGTATGTAACCTACACTTTCTAAGAAAGAAATGGATTAAAATAAACTTCTATCAATGGTGAGTGCCGTATTTTCTTCTAAATATTTGACTAAAGCTCTGCTCAGACTTGTGCAACACCTAACTGCAGGGAGCTGAGACCAGCCTAAAATTAAATCCTGCCCTCTAGTGCCCAGATTCTTCCCTTTTGATTGATTAATTTCAGTTGGGCTTGGGTGGTAAGGTAAATTGTTCTACTGTGTTTCTTCTGGTTGCTCTGTTTTTTGTGCTGGCTTTGTCATTGGCATTTCCTTATACTTTGCTTGGATTTGCACTGCTTTTCCTTTTTGTACTGGTGGTTGTTATAACTAATGTTGAATGGGAAATGATTAAATAACATTTGACCCCTACTGTCAACCCGCAAGATAAATTGTTTGACTCTCTATAAGAAATCAAGCCAGGCACCACCATAGACCTCAGGACCCTTCTCTTTGTGTATATGCCGCTCAGTCTGGCTGTGTGCGAGTGCACTAGGGTATGCTCACTTAAAATAATGTTCTGGTGAATAAAAATCTATTAAGAAAGAAAAAGGCACTCACCCCATTTTTCGTGCTAACAGTCTCCTTTATTCCGGTGCCATATTACAGGTAGCAGGGATCGAGTGGAAGATGGCGGACAACAGCCTGTTTCATGCCTCTCTGGCTAGGAGGACCAGTTTGAGTGCCAGACAGGCACGAAATGGGCTGTTGTCAGCTGTCTTCCACTCCCTCCCTGCTACCTGTAATTTGGCACTGGAATAATGGAGACTGTTAGCACAAAAAATGGGTGAGTGTCCTTTTCTTTCTTAATGGATAAATTGTTTGTGCCTGTTCACCTTAGGCTCTGTATTATCCAGAACTGTCATGGTTCAGTTTTGTCTGGCCACCCTGGGGTTAAAGGAACTACGCATTTAAATAATCAGGGTTATTGGTTGCTTTATTTATGTTAGGATCTTAAGTCTAGCCTTGTAAGGTGCGCTCAAGATGTAACGTGTTGCAATCCGCTCAGGCTGGTAAGAGCCTATCTCTTTCCACTCCGGACCGACCCTGGTCCGACATCTCAGTGAATTTCATTACTGATCTCCCCGCCTCTGCATGTATGAACATCATTTGGGTTATTGTTGATCCTGTAAGGTACAGAGGTCCTTGATCTGTGCCCTCTCTGAAAGTGTTATTTGCACAACACATACGGCTCGCTTTGAGTCACTGTATGCATCATTACATACTGCACCAAGACTTGTCACTGCTGCCACAGTCACTGCAACATGTGCAGAGTGGACTTCCATGGTGTTGGCACATCACATATTAACCCCTTCCCGACCTATGACGTTATAGAGACATCATGAAAGTCGGTGCGTTCCCGACCCATGACGTCTCTATAACGTCATGGCTTGTTTGCGATCCTGCAGCTCCGGTGACTGGCTCAGTGACAAGTCACCGGAGCTGCAGGATCGTGAGGTCCCATACTTTATCCTGGGGGAGTGGCTTAGCCCCCCCCCCTTCCGAGGCTACAGTCGCGGTGATTTGTGGTCGAAAATGAAACCGCAAACTGTAATAAATGGCGGTCTCCTCCTGCCTCCTGCTTCTCTCCCCTGTCCTCCACTGTCTCCTCCTGCTCCCCCTGTCATCCCCCTGCCCCCTGTAGTCTCTTATCAACCCCTCCCTCCCCCCGCTCATCCCCCCTGTCCCTAGGTGTCTCATCACCGGACAGTGATCACCAGTCCAGTGATCGCCGCCTCCTCCCACTCACCTCCGGCCCTCGGTGCTCCACTCCTTACTGCTCCGGTCTTCCTCCTCCTGCAGACGTCCGGTCCTGCGCTCCAGTCCCCCGCAGCCATCATCACTTTCTGTCATCACTTCGCCGCCGACGTCCTGTAAGTCCCTCTGACCTGTGGGATCCCTTGCATGGGAATCAAGCTGCAGTGAAAGGATCTGACAGCCCTGGCACAGTGATCACATAGTGGCTGAGAGTATACATATCACAAACGTGCCACTGATGCCAGAGAATCCTCACAGTGCACAGTGCGCACGATGTGAGGATTCACATATAGTGACTGTAGACATGTAGCTTAAGATCGGACAACCTCTTTAATTAAGGGCCGCTACTCATGGGCCACTGCTATGTGCTTGCCCCCAGGCTAAAACTTGCCAGTCAGCTCCTGCCCTAGAAGGTATGATGTTCACAACAGTCATGCATACTGCATGATATGCATAATAGCCCCCAAGATACACTATGAAGTCCAGCCCTCTAATGAAGATTGACATCCACCAAAGCCCCCAAACATACAGCATGAGATCCATCACAGCTCCCTATACAATATGGGCACTGCAAAACCCAGTATGTCCCTTACAGCCCAATATACAGTATGGTCACCACATATCATATATAGTATGATGTCCCCACACTCTCCCATATAATATGATGTCCCCTACTGCCATCCACTGTTGTAATGTCCCCACAGCCAAAACGTTATGCATACATAGGAATATCAACACACAGAAAGGGAACTCAATATTTCTGCTGCAAGAAGAGATCTGAGTATTTTATTACACATGTTGAATATACATTACTGATACCCATGGTGAGATAAAAAAAAAGAAAATGGAAGAGGCACCGTGGATGTCCGCATGTAGTGGAAGGTTCTAAGAGATGTGGTCTGGTGGTCATGAATTACCAATGTGGCAGCTGGAACAAGGTACTTTGAATTTTTTGAGACAACTGTATTTTGCTATTCACCTGTCAGGGCTCTATGGTTGGGTCCATATCCCTTTTGACAGGATCCGGTTTTGCCTCGCATGTATCCTTATGGTGCCGGATTGGTCATAAAAGGCCATCCGGTTTTGTGTATTCTGTGCCGGATTCGTTTTTGTTTTTCACCATCCCAAAAACAGAGCCTGCAGCATTTTTATGCTCCCGTGAAAAAATCGGACAAAATCGGACAGAAACGGATCCGGGGAGATCTGGCACCAATAACGGTTTATGGCCGTCAGATCTGTGAAAAAAATCAGATTGCTTTCCGGATCCGATTTTAAGAACAGAGCATGCTCAGAAGTCCTACCATGCAAACTTCAGCACCATAAAATACACTACTTTATGCACAGGCTGTAAATTCAGCACCAAGGACACGGCAGAAAACGAATCCTGCAAAAAACCACAGGATTTATATTTGGCCACAGTTTCAACACATCCTGTCCTGTCAAGTTCTGTCAGGGTGATCCTGCAAAAAACAGGATCTATCCTGACATCCAGAAACCATGGTGTGAAGCTAGCCTTAGAAAATCCTCCACCCCAGGTGAGCCTATTGGGCTATGTTCACACTGGGCATTTTTGCTGCATTTTCTTGTGTTTTAATATTAAAGAAAGATTTCTTGCCAGTACAAAATCTACATTATTTACCATGATTTTAACGGTGATTTTCTAGTTTTGGTTTACAATTAAAAATATAGTGGTTTTCAAGCTGTGACATTGCAAAACCGAGGCAAAGGTATCACTCCTACTTTTCTCAAAATTTTTTGGGGGGACTTATGTATTTACATCAATTTTTCGGGCTAACATGGTAGCCCAACATTATTTTTTATTGCACTTTTCAAATCCGAGGCAAAAACACAGCAAAGAATCGACATACTCATTCTTTGAAAAACGAAGCAAAAACCATGCAGCTTTCAGTTTGTAGCAAGAAGTAAAACAAACGTGTGCACAACCTTTCCTCAAAGAAAACTATAAAGAAGGAAAGAAAACGCAATATTGTCTCATCCTTGGAACAACTTTTGTAAGGCAAACAATTATAGCTGCTCACCTGGGACGGTTGTGTGATCCACAACCAGTGTAAACGTATAGTATGGCTGCTGCAGGATCCACACTCCACATGCAGGCAGTGGTAACCAAAAGACGAATCCAAAAAGGACAGTGTTTCCTATATCCGCGCTGCTCATATGATGAAAGAACCACAGTTGTCGGATAGTTATGGCTTAATTCCAACACGTTTCGGAGCTGTATCCCCACTCCTTCCTCAAGAAGCCAACATAATACCTACCGTGTTATGTTAACTACCTGAGGAAGGAGCAGGGATACAGCTCCGAAACGCGTTGGAATTAAGCCATAACTATCCGACAACTGTGGTTCTTTCATCGTATGAGCAGCGCAGATTTAAGAAACACTGTCCTTTTTGGGCACACAAAATTCTGATGCCAGCAAAGTCATTAAGTATCCTGAAGTATAATACACATTTTGAGTATTTTCACCTTTTGATGCATAAATAAATCGGCATCATGTCAATCTTTTGTAATTAATGGGAAAAATCTGCACCCAAAACGCACTGCAAAAATTCACCAAAAACGCAGCAAAAACGGGTGTTTTTGCTGCCATATTTTTACTGCCAAGAGATGCAGGAATTTCTACACTAAACCCTAAACATATGTATATACCCTTAAAATGTGTTATGCATAAAGTGTTTTGTACATTATAAGTACAAAGGAAATAATTTAGTGTATATGGGTAGAGTCCCTGTAGTGATAAGAATAGAACCAGTTTAGCAAGTGCAAGTTAAATTACTCCTGTGCTCCCAGTTCAGTTCTTTCATGTCTTCATATAAGCAGGACAAGGAAAGACTGCTTCCTTTGATACAACGATACCATGTTATTTTACTTAAGGTACCCTCTACTTTGTCTAATCTGTGAACATTAAGTATTCAAGTTACTAACGGTGCAAGAAAATCTTTAACGTTTTTCTTGTCTTGCTTCACAAGGCAGATCTCAAAGATGTTGCATCCTTGTCTCATAATTCCAAAGACCCAGTGAAATGTAAAGGCATTACTTTTCCTAAAATAATATAAAATAAGTTTCTAATATACATTGCGTTCAGATTAAGTTTGTACATGATGTTTATTTTCAAGCACTTTAAAAACTCAATTTAATCTAGAAAAGATTACTCGTCACAGGGTAAAAAGACTGATATAAATAGTTATATGTAAATATATAGCGGTGCTTAAAAGTTTGTGAACCCTTCGAAATTCTCCATATTTCTACATAAAGTCTTAAGCCTACAGCCGGTATCAAGTTCTAAAAATAAAGATAATCACATGAAATAAAGGAGTTAAAATTAACTTTCACTTCACTTCCTATATTCAATAGCCTACTCTTGTCGCCTGCAACTGAAGAGCATCTCTAGAATCCTTACCTTCCTCTCCTTACCTTCCTCACATACAAACAACTAAAACCATCACAGTGGCCCTGATCCACTCACACCTTGATTATTGTAACTCTCTATTAATTGGCCTCCCCCTCACCAGGCTTTACCCTCTCTATTCCATCCTTAATGCAGCAACCATGGTCACCTATCTAGCTAACCGTTTTCTTAGACGCTTCCACTCTGTGCCAGTCATTGCATTGGCTGCCTATACAATATAGGATCCAATTCAAATTGCTTGTTCTCATTCACAAAGCTCTTCACAGTGCAGCACCTCTGTACCTCTCTACTCTCATCTCTGTCTATCACCCCACCTGTTGTCTTTGTACTGGGAGTGACTTTAGACTAACATATGCACTAATCCTAACTTCCCATTCCCTTCTCCAAAACCTTTCATGAGCTGCACCAATTCTCTAGAATGCTCTACCCCAAGAAATTAGGACTACCCACAATTTTCTTATCTTCAGGCATTCCCTACAAACACATCTTTTTAGGGCGGCCTATTATTCTCCCTATTCAATGCCATTCAGACATAGGTTATCCACTACTTCCCTGAAGATAACTGTCTATCTCCATCAGACCCAAAAGCTCTACACAGACTGGCTGGGAGCCATTTACTCCACTCTCATCTCTCCTACACTTCCTCAGGATGGCTGGACCATCATTGTAAATAAGCCCCTGTACTTTGTGTCACCCCCACCTCATTGTAGATTGTAAGCTCTTGCAAGCAGGTTCATTATTTTTTGCTTTTAATTATTGTATTTTCCAAAACTGTTTCTTATGACTGTATATGAATCTGATTTGTTAAGCGCTGCGGAATATGTTGGCGCTATATAAATAAAGATTATTATTATTATTATTATTATTATTATTAATAAAATAATATTAGACATTTTCAATTAAAGTCATTGAACAATATTATATGCAGAAAATGATACAGGTAAAATATGTTTGTAACCTGTAGATAGTAAAATATTAAAATATGAGAGTCCTCAGTGGTTGATAACTTTTAATGGCTAACTGAAAAGATGGTAATAAATAGCAAGCTTTCCAGACTCTTTTATGTCCAATGGTTCTTGCTCTATGGCATACACAATTAATACCTGGCTCCAAAATTTCAAAGAAAATAGGGTCCTGATATAAAATCGGTAAGAACCTATGAATAACACTGCAGATGGAAGAAAAACCAAAGTCGTGGAAAAAAACAATTTAATGCATAAGAGTCTTTTTATATGTACCGTATTTTCCGGCGTATAAGACGACTTTTTAACCCTAAAAATCTCCTCCCAAGTCGGGGGTCGTCTTATACTCCGGGTTCAGGGCGCCTGCTGAGGAAAAAAAATGCCGGCATCGGCCCGCCGTGCTTAATATAAGGGCCCCCCCCCCCCGAAAATGTGCTGTGGCAGGTGGCAGGCAAGAAAAAAAAAATTATACTCACCTGCCTCTGCCGTCCATGTCCTCCGGAGCTTCCCGCTGCCACCGCCGCCATGTACATAGCCGCCGGGCGCCATAGATGTACGATAATAAGCCATCAGCCAATCAGGCGGCTGCGGTGTCTGATTGGTCGAGGCATTACCGTACATCTCCTGTACGGAGGTAACTGCGCCGCTCAGTGTGTATGTACGGTAATGCCAGGGCCAATCAGAAGCCAGCAGCCGCCTGATTGGCTGATGGCTTATTATCGTACATCTACGGTGCCCGGCTACGTACAGTGGCGGTGGCGGTGGCAGTGGTAAGCTCCGGCAGGGTCCGGTGGCACCGCAGTGCAGTGGCACTGTGTATATGTGTGTCTAACTGTGTGTATGTGTCTTACTTTGTGTGTCTGTGTCTGACTGTGTGTGTGTCTGTGTCTTACTGTGTGTGTGTCTGTGTCTTACTGTGCGTGTGTGACTGTGTGTGTCTGTGTCTGACTGTGTGTGTGACTGCAGAGGAATATTGGGGGTTGATGGCCGCTGTACTCCCCCACCACCACTGTAATACTATAATATATGGAGGACTACGGGGGTGCATTACACTATATGGAGCACTATGGGGTGCATTATATTATCTAGAGGACTATGGCGTGCATTACACTATATGGAGAACTATGGGGTGCATTATATTATCTTGAGGACTATGGCGTGCATTATACTATATGGAGGACTACGGGGGTGTATTATACTATATGGAGCACTATGATGATGCATTATAATTTATGGAGACAATTATACTATATGGAAGCCATTGTAATACTTAGAGGGCTCTGTGGGAGCATCATAATACTTGAAGGGGTATGAGAGAGCCTCTATACTTTATGCAGGGCTATTTTAGGGCTGTGTGGTGGCCATAATACAGTGTGAAGAGATGTAGGGGTCATTATTCTATATGTGGGTCCATTATACTGTGTGGGGGTCATAGTGGGGATCATACCGTAGAAGAGGGGTAGTCTTGTACGGCGAGTATATTCTAAATTCTGTATTTTAACTGGAAAAGTTGGGGGTCGTCTTATACGCCCAGTCGTCTTAAACGCCGGAAAATACGGTATATTCCTCTTTTTATACTAAAGTAATGATTCCCAGTCTCTGCCAGAAACTAATTTTTAGCTTTATCCGATGATCACTTGGGATAGTCCCTAGTTAATAGTGGTTCTTGTACTTTTAAACCCTCCCTATTGTAATCACTCAAGTGCATTTTGTTCTAACGAAGTCACCAATGGGTACATATTGTGTAAGGTGTTTCGGGAGACATAAAACGGCCTGTAAGATACTGTTACCCACAGTTGGTTTGGCATAGGGGATAAAAATAACATTCTTGGTGATGGAGTCTCCAAAAGTATAAATGTCTACAAAATTTGACTCCCTCCACACCCCCTTCCCGCAGGTCTATTGGATCTGGTTCAGATTCTGTATTTGTTTTGAAGGTCTAGCGTCTGTATTTGTTTAAGAGGTGTGGTTTACAAATGTGGTGTGTGTTTGTTTAGGTGGTGTAATTTAGGATTGGTATTTGTTTAAGAGGGGTGGTCTAGGGTGTATTTTTTTAGGTGGTGTAATTTAGGGTTTGTGTGTTCTTTACGGTCTGTACTTGGTTATGGGAGCAAATCTAAAGTCTCTGTTGACAGGGTTTGGTCTTGGGCTTTTATTTGCATAACAGGTTAGGTCTACGTTCTGTATTTGTTTACCGTTTTCTTTCATATTTTGTATTTATTTTGGGGGGTGCTGAAGGTCATATGTTGTATGATCAGGCCTGTCCTATATAAATAAGAAAGTCACAATGGGAAAACATTGATTCGTGTGACACTTTATTCTATTTTTAAGTCAGTTTGCAAAAGATAGAATGTATGGGTTGGATGCATTCAACTTATAGTATTCTGCACAGTAATACACAGCTATTAATATTATTTTTAGAAGTTGGATACAGAAGCTCAAAAAACCCATGCAGCATAAAACCAGCAACAAAGGTCAGAGCAGAAAGTGCAGCATCCTACTGTGTTTGCTTGTTTATAGCAGTGGGGGGCGTTGTACAGGGAAGTGACAATTCTTCAGTGTTTTAATTTAAAAACAGTGGAATTAGACCATTCTCCCCTTGGGTCTAATTAATATCACAGCAAGGGTTAATCTTCCCCCTCCCCAGGCAGACAGCTTTCTTTGTTCTTGTCCAGTATGTGGAATGCATCCTCCTTACCTTGAAAGGTGACTGTAAAAACTTCCCTTTTTTGAAGTAATTTGTCATACAAATACTGCTGAAGGCTGCTAAGTATAGTGTGAGAGTCAGGATGACAAAGAGCAAAGCCTGACTAGCTCTGATTACACAATCCCATACAGTTCAGTACTTAAGTGACAAAGAGTTAACTATTTATGAGTTTTAAATCCCTAAACAACCTTCCATTTAATATATATATATAAGACCACTTGTAGTTCTACTGATGAGTCTCAATAGAATTGTACAAACTAATGTTATTGAGTGGGAAAGCAACAAGTAAGGCTATTTAGTAACAGCGCCTTAGGGTTCTGTGAAATACTGTGGTACAGACTATGGCCCTAAAACAATGGGAATTCCAGTACACTGGCTGCAACAAGAGAAGTTTTAAAAAAAGAACTTTGCACCAATGTGATACATATGATCATTCTAGTGCTCTCATTCCTTAAAGAGGACCTGTCACCCCCCTGGTGCTATGTTAACTGAATGCAGGGTCTCTAGCCCCCCTGTAAGTAGTTAAAAAGACTTTATAAAGTGTACAGATAATGAGTCCGGAGGGAATCAGCAATGACCCATACAGGAGGCTGAACAAGAGAGGGCGGGAGGTGGCACAGAGAGGGCTGGAGGCAGGGAGAACACCAGAAACAGCGATGACTCATTACTGAGTAAGTCCCTCCGGACTCCTTATCTGTACACTTTAGGCTGGCTTCAGACTTGCAGATGCATCTGCAGCGTTTTGCAGATGCATCTGCAAGCATCTGCATGCAGACGGCAGCCCCTATGTTTATAATGGAGCGCACGGCGGTCTGCAGATGCTTGCAGACCGCCGTGCGCTCTCATTGCCCGCCATTAGTGATCTGTGCGCACGCGGATGCCTGCGCACAAATCACACACTCCCGTCCGCACCATGGACGCGAGATGTCGCGTCCCTGGTGCGGACGAGAGTGTGTGATCTGTACGCAGGCATCCGTCTGCGCACAGATCACATATAGGAGTGAATGGGTGAGCACGGCGGTCTGCAAGCATCTGCAGACCGCCGTGCGCTCCATTATAAGCATAGGGGCCGCGGTCTGCATGCAGATGCTTGCAGATGCATCTGCAAAACGCTGCAGATGCATCTGCAAGTCTGAAGGCAGCCTAAGTCTTTTAACAGCTTACAGGGGAAATAGAAAATTTGAGTAAAGATAGGCTCACTGTTGTCCCGGGTGCACCAGAGAAATGCGCATACACAGAGAAGATATATCTGGGCACACCTTGATTTCTCATAAAAAAATGTGGATCACACCTGTGGCACACCGCCGCCTCATTGCCACAGATCACTTGCTAAGGTGTCTTTCCTTGAGCCTTGTCTCATTCTGCAGGATCCTAAGGTGTGCATCTACGCTTGTTGTAGTTACGTTTTTTCCTTTTGGAACCCCCACTTGTTCCAACACTGAAACCTTGATAAAGGCCTATGTAAGAGGCCGAAACGTTGGTGATATTTGGTGTTTGGACATGATGTGGCAATAAAATACAAGAAACACTTAACCTCTAACACGTTGTGTGATCCACATTTTTTTATGAGAAATCAAGGTGTGCCCAGATATATCTTCTCTGTACAGGGGAAATAGAGACATGGGTAACCCCTACCCTGAATGCAGCAGACACGCTGCATTCAGTGCTGCATTATAATAATAACAATAATAAGAATTTTATATATATAGCGCCAACATATTACGCAGCACTTTACAATTCAAAGGGGACATGTACAGCCAATATGAGACTTGAGACAACAAACCACAACTAATTTAAAAAAAATTCAGAATGTTGTGGGCTAAAATTATGGTACTTTTATTAAGGTTTACACATCCATAAATTAACCGTTAGAATAAATTTCCACCAATAAATATAATAAATACCAATAACTTTTTTAATGAATAATATAAAAACGGTCCACCCAGCACACTGGCCAACCCAAGTCCGAGTCTAGCATAGGCGAGGACCCCCCCACCAAAAACGAAAACAATGCTCCACAACATTCTGAAGGCCCACATTAAAGATGTCGATACCTATATCCGAAGGATGAATCAAATTAGATCTATAAAGACCTGTGGTCCCACCCTACAAATCTATATGCCGGTATGAGAATCCTTTCAAGTTAGGTAAAAATTTAGCGATATCACTGTTAATTTTCTCTTTTAATGTTGTCAAAGAACATCATATGCTCCGAACACCAAATTAGCCTTGGAATGATCTCAGAAAAAGTGATTAAGGTATTGGGAAAGCGTTCTGATTACCAGAAAACAATCACGCTTCATTTGCCATAATAAATCGAGCGTTCTGACTTTACCCAGATCATTGCCCGCAGCATGAATAATGATCACATCTGGTTGTGGAAAGCATCTCAGTAACTCTACAGCCACAGAACTCACCTTTCCCCATCGAAGACCCCTAACCCCATGCCAAAAAATTTGAGCATCTTTAACATTGAAAGAAAAGTTTTCAGTATAGTTTCTCCTCGCTGCTCTTGCCTCGGCCCAGTATACAAAAGAGTGGCCGAGAATCCATACAACTTTAGCCCCTAAAAGCATATCCAAAATTAAAAAACATTTTGGGGCGAATATACAGTTTAAACGCATTTCATTTCCATCTGCCAATGTGTTTAATTGCTCCGTTAGCTAAACCTTCAAAAGAGGAAAAAGTAGCCACCCCAATATGAAATGAATGTGAAGTAATGTGCAGGTGAGATAATGACAACGCCAGCAAACACTTATTCAATATGGCATTGAACTGAAAAACCGTAGCCGGAGACCCATCAGAGTGAATGAATAAAGGGCCTGAAAAAACACAGCGTGACAATATCCAATTAGCCATGTTCCCCACATTACAAATATTCGAAAAAACCATAGACCTTAAATTGATAGAAGCACCCTTCCCAAACTGATCCGTCTTAGAACGTCGCAACTCTATGGTTAAAAAATCGGTCTGAACCGTCACATCCAAAAACAATAAACCGGACTGGGAAAGTTTATTAAGTGAAACCACCTCACTAACCCGAAGTGCCGCAAAAAACGTCACACAAGATTGCCCGAAACATAGAGGTTTCGTAAGGATTAAAACAAACTTGAAGAAGGACAGACCAAAGGTTTCCCAATAAATCGAGAGAAACTGGTGACCTGCTATCGGGGCGAATTAAGCTCTCCTACACCCCTTTAAAAACTGCCGGACGAAGAACAAATTAGACCAGGGGGGTTCCCCTTTTAATTTCATAAAAAATTATATACCTGACACCGCCTGATTGATGGCTGAAAAAGACATACCAGAACCTGCACATTTCTCCAAGAACAAAAGGACAGAATCAGATGAGGACACATGGCATGAAAAATCGAATGAACGGCAAAATTGAACCCTTTTAGCCCAAGCTGATGAATAAGCTAACCAAGTACTGGAGCCAGCGAGTTAACTATATATGCAGGAACTAAGGACAAATCAGAGCCCAAAGACGAGAAGGACAACCGAGAGCTTCCTCAATGGCTTCCGGAACTGGGCCAAGAGATAGCTGCGGAAAATGGAGAGAAACAGAACTAATGGACTCGTTTACTACCTGAGGACGTAAGCGAGCCTTAAGCCAAATGTTATTTTTTAAAGCTACCAGCACTAAATGCCGATGCACCTTGCTAATGACTATAGATTTAGAAGATAATGTATTAATGGCCATACATGTCCCTTTATGCTCAACATCTAGCAAAATCCTCCTGTTCTGCAATTTCACACCCCAAACTGAGAATTCCACTGTAATGGCAAAAACCTCCCTAAGAGTATGATTGTCCTGTAGACAGGAAATCAAACCGTCAGGCCACAGTGAGGACACTCGTTGACCCAAAAACATAGCGCAAAAACCTGAAAGACTAGAATAACTATAAAACGATAAAGATGCAGCAGAAACAAAGGGAGCCTGCCAGCATGTCACGCCATTGAACTCCTGAAGAAACTCGTTCCAAACTGACAAGTCCCATTTAACCAATGAGGAAATAGCAATCCTGTCATTAGCGTTAGAATACCCCTTGATAGAATCATGCAGATTCCTCAAAAATGGCCTACCCATTGGAATCACTCTAATGGCAAAATTCAAGCTCCCAATCAAAGATTGGAAATCTTTTAATGATGCATAATCCTGAGAAAAGAGTCCCCGGGCTGATAATACCAGGGAAGAAATCTTGTCTCGTGATAAGCGACGTTCCATTTTCTGAGAATCCAAAACTATACCTAAATACTCCAAGCAAGTGCATGGCTGAACCATCTTTTCTGTAGCGATCAGAACGCCAAACGCCTTCATTCGCTGCAAAAACGTTGATAAAAGCAAAAAACAATCTTCAGACTGAGCAGGACCAATAAAAAGAAAATCATCCAAATAATGTGTCATTAAACTACTTGGAAAAACTGATTGTACACTCCACTGCAAAAATGACAAAAAATCTCAAAATAATAGCAAGCCATTGCAAAACCCATAGGTAAAGCCTTGTCAAAAAAATAAAATCCATTAAACGAAAAACCCAATGAATTAAAACCCGAAGGGTCCACTGGAAGCAGCCTTAAAGCAGACTGGATGTCCGTTTTAGCCAATAGAGTATTCCTACCCACCAGGTGAAGCAAATCAACCGCCATGTCAAAAGAAGAGTATTTTACTGAAGCCAAAGAGGCATCAATTTGATCATTAAGGGAAGCGCCTGGCGGATAGGAAAGATGGTCAAGATCCAGATTCCTTCTTTGGAACTACACCCAGTGGAGACAAACAAAAATTAACAAAAGGAGGATTTTAAAAAGACCCTGCACAACGACCCAACTCAATTTCCTTAACAATTTTCTCCTCAACAACCCGTGGATAACGCCGCGCCGATGGCAGATTAGGTACCAAAAGACAACCCTGCCCCTCAAAAGGCGGCACGAAGAATCCATTTAAAAAAACGGATTCAATTAATGCCGCCTTCGTTTGGTCGGGGTACCTGCTTAGCCATGGACGCATTTCTTTTATTTTCACTGGCGTCGTTGCTTTTTAGAAAAATCTCCCTTGTACCTATAGCAGACTGACCGAGTTTCTTAAAACATTTAGCTGCAGAGTGGGCGCCAGAACAAAAGGAGCATTCATGCCGATACTTGCAATTCTGTACCCACTTGCAGCTAGAATCATTAAAAGCAAAGCACAGCTCCTTACGTACGGGCTGTGCAGAACTACGCTGAGTTGTCTTCCTTTGGGGAACCATCATGTCAAGCCATAGGCCCACATCCTTGGCTCCCCATTTCAGTGATGATTGAACAGCTAGCTTCTGACGATAAGCCTCGTCATAGGCTAACCATGCTGTACCCCCAAAATACCTGTAAGCCTCCAGCACGCTATCCACGTGCTGGAAAAGCCCACAGCATAAGTCGGGAGATTTCTCTCCCAACACTGCTGTATATATGCAAAAGCATTGCAGCCATAAATTAAATGACCTAAACACCCATTTTTTGTCATCTTCTTGCCTATCCTCCCTCTTTTCCCACCTGTTCATTTCTCTAGCCGGGAGAAGGCTAAAAACATCAATAAATTCTCCCGCCCATATTTTCTCTTTAGTGGCCATGGGAAGGTGAAAGCCTAAAGGAGACATGTCACAGGACATTGCCTCTTTAAAGCTAGCCCTAGCTATCCCTGGAGATTCAGTCTCCCTGGGGATTACTCTCAGTGGCCCCCCTCCCTGAGCACCCACTGCCATCAAAGCTGAGGATACAGCTGAGACAACAATCTCCTTAATATAATCAGGGTTCATCATATACATCTCACCTGATCCAGGAGCAGTAGGAGGCTTTTGCAGCCTGAGATCTTCCATGCGGTGGGGCTGCGGCGTCACTGTGACCGGGATCTCCACCACTTCTATCCAGCTGGTACCGGCAAGTGCCTCCTCTTCCTCTGCTTCCCCGGCACCCCAGACGTGGAGCCCCGCTGCTGACCGATTAGAGCTCTTTTGCATGGGCTGATGTGTGGCACTCTGGTCC
Source organism: Allobates femoralis (assembly GCA_033576535.1). NCBI lineage: Eukaryota > Metazoa > Chordata > Amphibia > Anura > Aromobatidae > Allobates > Allobates femoralis. Next base: position 490,041,228 of record JARQOC010000005.1, read on the forward strand.
TCAGGGTGTTGTGGTGCGGCCTCCCGCGCCGCCACGACTTGTGACAGGTTGTTCCGCCCCCTCTCCGGAGGCGGCGATCTCGCAGCGAGCCTAGGAGATCTCGAGATGCCTCTGGAGCTCTGTGACGCGACACCGGCGTCACGCGATAAGGCCGGCCTCTTCCTGGAAGTCGTTGTCACCCTGCTGTATGCCGGTGGGGAGTATGAAGGGCCGCGATTCTTCCTCTGGCTCCTCCACCTCTCAGCAGCTTCCGACAGTTCCCTGTCTGCTTCCTCAGACAGCTGGGCAGTCGCAGATCAATCATCCGCCGCTGCCACTTCGGGGTCTTCCAGGCATCTTTGGAGCCAATCTTCTCCTCCCCTCTCAGCTGCCCTGGCCAGCAGCTGACTCATCAGAAGCACCATCCCTCAGCAGTATTCTGGATTTCTTCAGGTGACGCCTCCTGACTGAACACCTAAGCCTAGGGACTCACCTTATATACACAAAGGTCAGTGACAGGTGCAGACAGATGACACAAGAGGCCAGATTTGGAAAAAGGGAAGATAGGAATATTTAGACAAGTGAGGTGAGTTGATAGGCCAGTCTAAAGAGATGTGTTTTTAAGGCTCACTTAAAACTATTGGTATTGGGAATTAATTTAATTGTTTTTGGTAACCCATTCCAGAGAATTGGTGCAGCTTGTGAGAAGTCATGGAGACAGGAGTGGGAGGTTCGGATTGTAGCTGATGTCAGTCTTCGGTCACTTGCGGAGCGGAAGGCATGTATAGCGTGACACAGAGATGAGAGAGGTGATGTAGGGCGGAGCAGAACTGTGGAGGACTTTGTGGGTCGGAGTGATAATTTTATGTTGTACACTATAGCGGATAGGCAACCAGTGCAATGACTGCCCCAGGATAGAGGCATCGGTGAAGCGGTTGGAGAATAATATGATCCTAGCTGCTGCATTGAGGATGGATTGGAGAGGAGAAAGTTTAATAAGAGGGAGACCAATTGGTAAAGAATTGCAGTAATCCAGACGAGAATGAATAAGGGCAACAGTTAGAGTTTTTGCAGAGTCAACAGTAAGAAAAGGTTGAATTCTAGAGATGTTTTTGAGGTGTAGATGGCATGAGTGAGCGAGAGACCGGATTTGGGGAGAGAAGGAGAGATCGGAGTCGAAATATAACCCCAAGACAGCGGGCGTACTGCTGAGGAGTAACAGTAGAACCACATACAGAAATGGCAATTTTAGGTTTCAGAGGATTAGGAGAGGGAGGAAACATGAGAAGTTCAGTTTTTGACAGATTCAACTTAAGGTAGAGAGAAGACATGATGTTAGAGACAGCAGACAATTTTGTATTTATTTTGGTATTTTGTAGTTATATGAAGGTGATGTCAGGAGAAGAGGTGTATAACTGGGTGTCGTCAGCATAGAGATGGTACTGAAAACCAAATCTACTGATGCTTTGTCCAATGGGGGAAATGTATAGTGAGAAGAGAAGGGGACCTAGGACTGAACCCTGAGGAACCCCAACCGTGAGGGGAAGAGGAGAGAAAGAGGAGCCGGCACAAAATACAGAGGAGCTGTCAGAGAGGTAGGAGAGAACCAGAAGAGAGCGGTGTCCATAACCAAAATAGAGCAGAGCATAGAGAGAAGGTGCTGGTGATCCACAGTATTGAATGCAACGGAGTGATCCAGGAGGATCAACAGGGAGTAGTGACCATTAGATTTAACTGTTAGTAAATCATTATAGACTTTGGTAAGGGCAGTTTCAGTAGAATGTAAGGAGCGGAAGCCGGATTGTAGAGGGTCAAGAAGAGAATTGTCGGAGAGATAGCGGATCATACAGGAGTGGACCAAGCGTTCCAGGAGTTTAGAGATGAAGGGTGTGACGACCATCCGCTGTGAGGCCGAGCTGCTGGTAGGCAGCACCCCGAGAAAACCCGAGACCCTTAACCCCTATACAGGGATCTGGAATTACAGCGGAGCCCAGGGGGTAGCTGCCTATATGAGCAACAGAGCCGGGGAGGTCGCAAGGGAAAATCAAGACCCGAAAAACGAAGTCAGATGTCCGAGTCAAAACCGAGAGGGCAGCGAAGGTACAAAATCGTCAGGCAGTAGCAGAGTCAAAAATCCAGGCAAAGGTCAAGGGCAAAACCAAGAGGGCAGCTGAGGTACAAAATCAATAGGCAGAGGCAGAGTCAGAAATCCAGGCAAGGTCAGACACGAAACTAAACACACACTATCACTGGGGAACCAAAACTATATCTGGCGGCCTGCAAGCCAGGCTCCAATGTACTTGAAGGGCACGGCTACCTCCCATAGGCTGGAGCCCACAGCCTGAGGATTTCATCCGGACCGCCCCTAGACCCAGGCCAGATGGTGATGCACGACTGGCTCCGCCCACCCCACTTCTGACAGCAGAACGAAGGCTGCGCCTAACAGACAGCTCTGCAGGGCCCGCTCCTCTGCTACCAACACCACCAAAAGGAGAAACATGGCGGCGCTCCGCGACAGAGGCAGACGTCGCAGGAGCAGGTCCATATGAGGAAAAGGCCCTCCTATCACTGGCGCCATCAGCCGAAGGAAACCGGCTCCTCCCAGCGGCCGAGGCAGGAACACCAGCCACCAAGTCCAATGGCGATGTGACAAAGGGGAGATTAGAGACAGGTCTGTAGTTAGCAGCAAAGTTCTGGTCGAGGGATTTTTTTTTAATAATGGATGTATGCTGGCAAGTTTGAAGGAGGAGGGGAAAACACCAGGTGAGAGGGAAAGATTAAATATTTTAGTTAGGTGAGATGTGACAGCTGGAGAAAGGGATGGAAGGAGGTGTGAGGGAATAGGGTCGCTGGTGCAGGTAGTAGGGCGAGAGGATGCAAGAAGCTGGGTGACTTCTTCCTCTGTGACTGGATCAAAGACCAAAACTGAGTTGGATGAAGTGCAGGAGGGAGGAGAATGCATGATGTTCTGAGGCTCTAAGGTAATTTCCTGTTGTATGTTGTCAATTGTGTCCTTAAAATATTTGGCCAGATCATCAGTTGTGAAGCTAGTGGTTGGGGTCTGTACTATTGGACTGATGTGAGAATGGAAAGTGTCAAAGAATCGTTTAGGATTGTTGGTTAGTGAAGTGATAAGAGTGTTGAAGTAAGCTTGTTTGGAGAGGTGAAGGGCGGTGTTGTATGTTTTTAGCATAAATTTATAATGGTTGAAATCTTTGGCCAGGTTGGATTTTCTCCACAGGCATTCTGCACACCTGGAGCACCGCTGGAGAAACCGTGTTTACAGTGTGTGCCAAGGTTGCCGCTGTCAGTGCCGAGTTGTTTTAAGTGTAGGAGGTGCAGCTTCATCCAGGGCACTTTGCAGTGTTTCATTATAGAGTTTTAGAGCAGAGTCAGGACAAGAGAGGGAGGAGAGTGGGGCGAGTAAATTCTTTATAAGTTTCTGAGTGTCAATGGCACGTATATTCCTATAAATGAACGAGTTGGGAGTGTCCTTGAACGGTTGACAGTACTTGAATGAGAATGAAAGAAGGTTGTGGTCAGAGAGTGGAAGAGAGGCATTTGTAAAATAATGCACTGAACAGAGCCGGGAGAAGATCAGGTCCAATGTATTCCCATCTTCATGTGTGGCAGAGTTAAAAAGTTGTAAAAAACCAAGAGAGAAGGTTACAGTTAATAGATGATAGGCGGATGTGGAGATGGGGTTGTTGATAGGAATGTTAACGTCACCCATGATGATAGTGGGAAGATCGCAGGCTAGAAAGTGGGGAAGTCAGGTATCAAAGTGATCCAGAAATTGACATGGGGGGCCTGGGGCTCGATAAACCACTGCCACTTGCAGGGAGAAGGGCCTGTAAAGTTTTACAGTCAGTGTGTACCTCAAAAAGGGAAAATAAGTGAGGGGACAGGTGGGATGACCTGAAAAGCACAATTTGTCGACAGCAGGAGGCCAACACCTCCACCTGATCTGTTCTCAGGTCTAGGGGTATGAGAAAATTGGAAACCACCATATGAGAGAGCAGCAGCAGTGGTAGTGTCTGACTTCTGAATCCACGTCTCTGTAAGAGCAAGAAGGAATTCAGTTAGCATTGCACCAGGGAGGTGAAAGGTCCTCTTTAAAGGTGTTGTGCCATGAACAATTGTACATTTTAATTAATAGATCTTAGGCTAAAAATATGCTCCACAATTGGATGTGTTAAAAAAAATGTTCCTGTCCTGAGAGATTCTTATAAATGTGTCCCTGTGTAATGTATGAGTCCAACCATGCAGGAACCTGTTGGATATACATCTCCTGGGTAGGGAAGAAAGTAAAAGAGTATACAGACATTACAGCCAGGGATCACAGAATGTAAGAGTATTCAGACATTACAGCTGGAGATCACAGAATATACAGTGTTGGCCAAAGGTATTGACACCCTGCAATTCTGTCAGATAATACTCAGTTTCTTCATGAAAATGATTGCAATCACAAATTCTTTGGCATTATTATCTTCATTTAATTTGTCTTCAATGAAAAAAACACAAAAAGAATTGTCCTAAAGCCATATTGGATATAATTCCACACCAAACATAAAAAAGGGGGTGGACAAAAGTATTGGTACTGTTAGAAAAATCATGTGATGCGTCTCTAATTTGAGTAATTAACAGCACCTGTAACTTACCTGTGGCACCTAACAGGTGTTGGCAATAACTAAATCACACTTGCAGCCAGTTGACATGGATTAAAGTTGACTCAGCCTCTGTCCTGTGTCCTTGTGTGTACCACATTGAGCATGGAGAAAAGAAAGAAGACCAAAGAACTGTCTGAGGACTTGAGAAACCAAATTGTGAGGAAGCATGAGCAATCTCAAGGCTACAAGTCCATCTCCAAAGACCTCAATGTTCCTGTGTCTACCGCGCACAGTGTCATCAAGAAGTTTAAAGCTCATGGCACTGTGGCTAACCTCCCTAGATGTGGATGGAAATGAAAAATTGACAAAAGATTTCAACGCAAGATTGTACGGATGGTGGATAAAGAACCTCGACTAACATCCAAACAAGTTCAAGCTGCTTGCAGTCCGAGGGTACAACAGTGTCAACCCGTACTATCCGTCGGCGTCTGAATGAAAAGGATCTGTATGGTAGGAGACACAGGAAGACCCCACTCTTACCCCGAGACATAAAAAGCCAGGCTGGAGTTTGCCAAAACTTACCTGAGAAAGCCTAAGACGTTTTGGAAGAATGTTCTCTCTTTTTGGGCAAAGGCATCAACATAGAGTTTACAGGAGAAAAAAAGAGGCATTCAAAGAAAAGAACACGGTCCCTACAGTCAAACATGGCAGAGGTTCCCTGATGTTTTGTGGTTGTTTTGCTGCCTCTGGCACTGGACTGCTTGACCGTGTGCATGGCATTATGAAGTCTGAAGACTACCAACAAATTTTGCAGCATAATGTAGGGCCCAGTGTGAGAAAGCTGGGTCTCCCTCAGAGGTCATGGATCTTCCAGCAGGACAATGACCCAAAACACACTTCAAAAAGCACTAGAAAATAGTTTGAGAGAAAGCACTGGAGACTTCTAAGGTGGCCAGCAATGAGTCCAGACCTGAATCCCATAGAACACCTGTGGAGAGATCTAAAAATGGCAGTTTGGATAAGGCACCCTTCCAGCAGAGCATTGTTAGAAACTCATTGATGGTTACCGGAAGCGGTTGATCGCAGTTATTTTGGCTAAAGGTTGTGCAACCAAGTATTAGACTGAGGGTGCCAATACTTTTGTCCGACCCATTTTTGGAGTTTTGTGTGAAATTATCAATGTTTTCCTTTTTGCTTCATTCTCTTTTGTGTTTTTTCATTTAAGACAAATTAAATGAAGATAATAATACCAAAGAATTTGTGATTGCAATCATTTTCAGGAAGAAACTGAGTATTATCTGACAGAATTGCAGGGGTGTCAATACTTTTGGCCAACACTGTAAGAGTATACAGACATTACAGCCAGGATCATTGAATATAAGAGTATACATGCAACACCCACCAGGGTTATAGGGTACTTGGGACTAGGCCGGTCAGTTCTATGGGAGATCATGGAGGCGGTGACCCGAATCCGTGACCCCGGGCATGCAGTAAAAGGGATATTTACAGGGGAAAGTTTGTGACGTCACCTGTGGTGCATGGCCAGGGATGGACCGACACTGCAGTTTCAGACCACTGGGGAAGATGATAGGGTAGCCAGGATGGTATCGCTCCAGCCGAGCCGCAGGGCAGGTGGATAAGTCTATAGCAGGGATGGGGCTGTGATGATGAAGAGGGCCCCCTCAGCGTAAAAGGAGGAGGCACAGACAGTTTGTGCAGTTCTTTACCTTTACTTGCTGATCGGGCAAGGCTACCTAGCCGGGTGCTGTGGTCCTCCGAAGTGCAGCTTGGTTAGTCCCCTGGAGATTAGGATAGCACTGCCGAGGACACGTTTCATAGACCTTCCCAGGTTGCTCTTCCCTGCGCTGGATTCTCTCCTCGCCTGCACTGCCACTGCTCCTGCAAAGCCAGTGGCCTCCAGTTTTCCTGGTCGGGGCCTAGAGCACCCAAACCAGATCTGGATGGTCTCCTCGGGCAACCAGTCCCTCCGCCCGACTCGGGTCGGGACCAGATTCAGAGCACACGGGAGGATCCTCCACTCCCGTGTTCCCTAGGATTCTCTCAGTCCTGCGTGCGCTGCGGACGCCTTCCTCCGACGTTCTCCCTCTCACTACTCACTAACTTAATGCTAACCCCTCCTCCTGACCAGAAGCTGGGGCCCTCCCTCTCAATAGGGTCCACCTGAATCCTCTGGCCCTGATTTGGGATGATGTGTGCAATTCTGTGTGTCTCGGGTTTGCAACCCCTCTCGCCTAGGAACGGTAACACCTCACCTATGGAGTAGGTGCAGCATCACTGTGGCGACAAGTCTGCAGGGGCGCCACATACAGACATTACAGCTGGGCATCACAGAATATAAGTGTATACAGACATTACAGCTCAGGCTCACAGCTTATTTCTGTGATGTAAAACAAGTTTTCAGACAGGTAATGACATATTTTTCAATACAGGAAGAATAAGCTGTGATCCCTGGCTGTAATTTCTGTATACTCACTAACTTCCTCCCCTGCCCGGGAGCTGTGATCTATCCAACCTGTTCCTGCATGGTCGGACACATACCGGCACATTACACATTTTTTTAACACATCCACTTACGGAACTTACATTTCATCTAAGATCTATTAATTAAAATGTACAATTGTTTGTGCCACAATCCCTATAAGGATTGAAAATAATTTCTCTTTTTTATGTTTTAAGTTTCCATTTAATGTATACATCGGGCAATGTGACTGATAAGAGGTATTATCCAAACCAAGCAATTTGTAAAATTCTCCACCATGATATCTTGGTGTCCCAGGATTTAGCAAAATGTATTCAGAATACATCCTGATACCAAAACGGATCGCTGAAGATGAACATCAGCTTGTAGATATATGCATCACTCTATCCAAAGGCTCCATAGTCCTGACTCCTTCTGCTGTTACTATGAATCTTGAACAGATTAACCCCTTTTAGCAGATGGCAGACGTGGAAGGTCGAAGTGCAGAAGGAACACGTTTTCCTCCAGTGAGCACAGTACATGAAATCATCCTAGAGGCTTCTATACATACAACTGCCTTACATGCAGTGATTTTGATAATTTTTTTACCTGATTCCGTTTTTTAAAATTGCCATTATTTCATCATTTTAACGCTACCATTAATGCACGCGTTAACGCATGGTACCTATATGTACCATGCGTTAACTGATGCATTTCCCATAGGGTCTCATATTAAAAGAAATCACATGCGTTTTTGCTACAGCATCCAAAAACGCTGCTAGCAGCATTTTTTGATGCTGATGCAAAAACACATAGCGTGTAGCAGTGCACTTGACTCTGCGTTTTTTTGCACTGGAGCCTATGGATCCCTTAACGGATCCATTGTTCAACATTTTCAACTTGGAACAACGGTAGGTTTTAGAGGATCCAAGGCTCAAGTGTGACCCCAGCCTTAGAAAATGACAAGAAAAATCATACCTATTAACACTACTTTGGAAACTGAGGAGACCACCACTACCCATCTGCCAATGTATTCATCAAAAACAATTGTGGTAGTGCCCTCACACAGTGCAAAACGTCCATTCTCACATCTTTGGCAATCTAAGTATTGTATATGAGGATATAATTATCATTTGAGTTATATTATGAAAAGTTGTAGCATATGATTTGGGGTAAAATTAAAAATGTACATAAACAAAAAAATGTATATACTGGGAAAAGCTCCATACATATACTTTACATTGTTGTCTGTGATGGATGTCTAACATTGTCTTCTGTCAATCATAGAATGTACTAGCATCAATTTAATACATACATAATAAGACATTCATGATCTTTTTATGATGTATCCATAGGACAGATGCCTTTAGAGCATATGGATGTCAGATGCCACCTATCACCCATAAGCTATAATGGCAAGCACATAATGTGTCCACCGTGAAAAGCTCATGATGTATATTTCACAGATGCCTGTGATAGATGTTGTGCTGGGCCCAAGACTTCAGTGGATGAAATAGTATAGTCTATATGCTACTTCATGTCCTTTTTTTGGGTAAACTGTTTTATACTAGCCAGTTTGAGCCTCAAAAGTATACCCTTTGCCTCACATCTCATTAATGAATCCGTTTTGTATCTACATTATTGGTTGCTGATACAAGATGGTTACCTCTGAGATCATGATCATTCTTCAGGAGCTCACCACTCCTAATCCTCCTTAGAGCCTTGCCGGCTGTGGTGCGTTCCTAAATAATGATAGTTCAGGCACAATAACAAAGCTGGTTGCAAACTGCGCATCTTCACATGTTGTATGAGGAGGCGGCTATGCCTCTGCAGAATCAGAGGAGCAGTGGGAACTGACCTGGCTGGATCTACAGTAGAGATCTGGACAACTTCCGAAGAGCACTCTCTCTTCACCTCTCAGACTGCACAGGTGACAATTTGTAAATTTACCCATTTACCGTATATACTCATGTATAAGCCGACCCGTGTATAAGCCGACCCCCCTACTTTTGCCCCCAAAACCTGGGAAAACCTATTGACTCGTGTATAAGCCGAGGGTGGACCCCAGCACAGGTATACAGCCCCCAGCAGTGTGGTATACAGCAGCCTCCCCAGTGGTATATACAGACCCCAGTGGTAATACAGCAGCCCCAGTGGTAATACAGCAGCCCCAGGGGCTATACAGCAGCCCCAGGGGCTATACAGCAGCCCCAGTGATAATACAGCAGCCCAAGGGGTAATACAGCAGCCCCAGGGGGTATACAGCAGCCCCAGGTGCTATACAGCAGCCCCAGGGGGTATACAGCAGCCCCAGGGGCTATACAGCAGCCCCAGGGGGTATACAGCATCCCCAGGGGGTATACAGCAGCCCCAGGGGCTATACAGCAGACCCAGTGATAATACAGCAGCTCAGTGGTAATACAGCAGTCCAAGGGGTAATACAGCAGCCCCAGGGGGTATACAGCAGCCCCAGGTGCTATACAGCAGCCCCAGGGGGTATACAGCAGCCCCAGGGGCTATACAGCAGCCCCAGGGGGTATACAGCAGCCCCAGGGGCTATACAGCAGCCCCAGGGGCTATACAGCAGCCCCAGCGGTAATACAGCAGCCCCAGGGGGTATACAGCAGCCCCGAGGGCTATACAGCAGCCCCAGGGGCTATACAGCAGCCCCATGGGCTATACAGCAGCCCCAGGGGGTATCCAGCAGCCCCCAGGGGCTATACAGCAGCCCCAGGGGGTATACAGCAGCCCCAAGGGCTATACAGCAGCCCCAGGGGGTATCCAGCAGCCCCCTGGGGGTACCCAGCCCCAAATGCTGGCACTCGCCCCCCCGGGCGCTTATATTACCATCCCGGTCTTCTGATCCGCGCCGCTCCTCGGTGCTCCGTCCTCGCAGCTCCCGTCCTGCTACATCCGGGATCCCCGGCCGTCACGCGATGACGTCATTGCGCGACGGCCGGGAATCCCGGATGTAGCAGGACGGGAGCTGCGAGGACCGAGCACCGAGGAGCGGCGCTGATCAGAAGACCGGGATGGTAATATAAGCGCCCGGGGGGGCGAGTGCCAGCATTTGGGGGCATATGCACTGCTTCCCCTGCTGCTGATTGACAGGGGGAAGCAGTGCATATTTAATGAGCGGCCCCACGTGACGGGGCCGCTCATACAGCAGCCTCCCCCCGCCTCCTCCAGCCTCAACAGCCCGGACGCAGCCCCCACCACATCACATACCGTAGTGACTCGTGTATAAGCCGAGGGGGTGACTTTTCAGCCCAAATTTTGGGCTGAAAAACTCGGCTTATACACGAGTATATACGGTAAGTTGAGATGACAATAACTTTTTAACATACCCAAAAATGTAAAACGAAAGAATTGAGCCAGAGTTGTTGTACATGAAATGTGTTTAAACAGTGACCACTTAACAGACAAAACCTAAGATAGGCTAGGGTCACACTTAGCATGCTTTTTTTTGGTGTCTTAAAAATAAGCATGTGTTTCTGCATGCTTTTTTCATTTCTGCATGGTTTTTTTTAGGTGCCTTAAGTCACCCATGCGTTTTTACATGCGTTTTTGAATCAGCACCCAAAAAAAGTTAATGAACGCAAGCGTTTTTTAACATGGGCCCCTTTGGATGGTACTAAATGGTACTAATGTACCATGCGTTTTATGGCACTTTAGGGATGCGTTTTTGCTATTGGGACATGCGTTTTTGCTATTAGGGCATGCGTTTTTTGCATGGGGGCCTATGGGTGCGTTTTTACATGCTTTTTTTAAAAACGCAGGTCTCCAAAAAAGCATGAAAAATCTGCAAGTGTGACCCTAGCCATAGAAAATAAAAGGAGAATTCATGATGCAGTAATTAAGTAAATAGAACTAGTATGCATAAATAACAATAGGGGACTTAATAACACTTTTTTTTATATAAAAAAAATGCATAAAAGCCATCCTACCGGGACAAGGTGTACTCCAATCGGGACGATCATACTCTAGTATTAAGAAACAAAAAGTATTAATAGTCAAGAAAGTAGTGTAAACAGACAATATTATGGTCTGGTTGAATAGCAATTAAAGTCAAATAGGTTGGAAATGCAGCTACTAAGCTAATTGGTTGACAGGAAGTGATGTCATTAACTGAGAAACATGATGTCACTACTTTAAGCTTGCCTAATTCTCGTAGGGATTAATTTATCTATATTCTAAACTCCATGAGAACATACTTACCGTATATACTCGTGCAAAAGCCGAGTTTTTCAGCACAAAAATTGTCCTGAAAAGTGCCCCCCTCGGCTTATACACGAGTCAGTGACGGCTCAGAGTGTGGAGGGCCGGTGTCCGGGGGCTGGAGGAGGTGGGAGAGGCTGTAATAGGAGCGGGCGGTCACGTGCCCCCGCTCATTAGTGCAATGCAATATGCACTGCATCCCCCTGTTCATCAGCGGCAGGGGGAGCGATGCATATTACACTGCACTATGTCAGCGCTCCCCCCCCCAGTGGTATATACAGCTCCGCCCCCCCCTGTGGTAGTATACAGCAGCCCCCCCTGTGGTATATACAGCCCCCCCCCCCCGTTGCTGCTGCACACCTGTAAAAGAAGAGCTTTCATTCTTATCCTCCTCACTGTCACCTCGCGCGCATCCTCCGCTCTCCTTTCTGCTTGTACCCGGCGTCCATCCACGTGACCGCGCACCTGTAATGATTTCATTATTTGTGCGCGGTCATATGGATGGACGCCGGGTACAAGCAGGAAGGAGAGCGGAGGATGCGCATGCGGTGACAGCGAGGAGGATAAGTATGAAAGCTCTTTCTTCTGTATATACCATGGGGGGGGTGTTGTATACTATCACAGGGGAGGGGCTGCTGTATACTACCACAGGGAAGGGGCTGTTGTATACTACCACAGGGGAGGGGCTGCTGTATACTACCACAGGGGGAGACTGCTGTATACTACCACAGGGGGAGACTGCTGTATACTACCACAGGGGGAGACTGCTGTATACTACCACAGGGGGTGCTGCTGTATACTACCACAGGGGGAGAACTGCTGTTTACTACCACAGGGGGAGACTGCTGTTTACTACCACTGGGGAGGCTGCTGTATACTACCACTGGGGAGACTGCTGTATACTACCACTGGGGAGGCTACTGTATACTACCACTGGGGCTGCTGTATATACCTCTGTGGCTGCAGTATACTACCACTGGGGAGGCTGCTGTATACCACTGGGGGGGCCTGTATACCTGTGCTGGGGTCCACCCTCGGCTTATACACGACTCAATAGGTTTTCCCAGGTTTTGGGGGCAAAAGTAGGGGGTCGGCTTATACACGGGTCGGCTTATACACGAGTATATACAGTATCCTTCCATATTAAAGGAGATATGTGGCATTTAAAGAAAAAAAATTGTAACTAAGCACTAACAGGCAGGTCGCTGCCACTTACCTGCCTGTTGTGCTCGGTGCCATTCACCCCCTCCACAGAGCAGTCACAGAACACTCCTGCTGGGGAAACCATGGAAGGGTAAACAGAGTGCCGGCTTCTTTTCCACTTTGCTCTGTGGAAGGGGCTGGATAGCCGACCTCATGCTGACTGACAGCCAGCTCCTTGCTACCTAATTGGATGAGCTGGCTGTCAATCAACATGATGTCAGCTATGACACCCAAAAGCAGAGGGAGAAAGCCACCCCTCTGTATGTGTGACATCTGTGGAAGCTGCAATATCGCCGACAGGAGTGGTCTAAGACTGCTCCATGTCGGCAGTGAACGGTGCCTGGTACAACAGGCAGGTAGGTGGCAGCTACCTACCTGCCTGTTAATGCTTAGACACATTTTATATTTCTAAATCCTGGGAAAACCCCTTTAAGGATGTTATGTGCAGCCATTATAGTTTCCTTTAGGCTAAATGAACATCCCAACCAGGCAGAAGCTCATTTTGGCTTGGATCACTCTGAATTTGGAATCTAGCCAAATAACATCATGACCTCAAATCAGCACCCAATCTGGGACATTTATAAAAGCCATTAGGGAATTTTGATCACTATGGATGATAATTGAATCCAGTCTAAATATTTTCAGTTACAGGTTTTATTAAATAATTAGGTTTGCAGTAGTGGATTTGCTGGGTTTATTTTTAACCTTCCCTATGTAAGGGCAATGCAAGAGAATGTTAGAATATATGTTAATATAGTGTAAAATGGAGCAAACTCTGACATCTAGAATAAGGAAACAGAAAATTGGAAATTATAATAAAGATCCAGTACTGTTGACACTATAAATCTCGCTCCTCGGGCTCACAGCTGATTGAGATGCCAGCTTGCAGAATTCATTAGTGTTCTACATGCAAATTGATATTATGTAAACAACATACTCAGTTTAGATTACTTTCTAGAAATGTGCTTGGGATTTAAATAGCCAAAAGCAGATGTAGTTTACCGGGATTTCGACACACATTTCTTAAGTAAATGAAGAATAAAAATAAAAAATAAAAAAAAAAAGATTCCACCCCTGCTAAATATTTAACTCCGACTGAATCTGGATGGTGTTGGTTAAATGAAAAATCAAATGCGTCAATGTACTCCCCCTACCTCAATCTAATAGGTCCCAAGACGCTGTTCAATAGACCAAGCAAGAATCCTTTATCATCAAGGTTGTTGATGCTGGAAAAGAATCCTAACAAGAGAGGCTTTGACATCAATTGTATTCCTTTTCAACAGTCCTGTCCAATGTAAGACCAGACATATTACGAAACTATTGCACGATATATATGACACTGACCGGCAATGGAAAAATTAAGATATGGTAGCAATACAGCGTCAGATCCAGCATGAAAGAGTGGGGTTAGGTGGGGTACTTGGCAAAATGGTCTCTACTCCCAAAAGGTCCCTAAGTCTTTATAAGGCAGAAACTGCAATGAAAGTTCGAGTCCTGCAATATCTGCACTGTTTCTAAGGCCGAAGTATAGAAGGACACCCAATAACATCATCTTCACTTGAAGCGTAACCATCATTTTATTTTTTAATTCATAAATCATAAATCAAAAGGTACACATGAAAATAGGCAACTTTGTGATATATCTTATTAGATACATTTGCTTTTTTCTCTAACAGAATTGATCAGTCATTATCAAAATTCTCAATTCTGAGGTAGAATCTTTATTCAGTGAAGACTTTCCCATTACTGAGATAGGAGACGGCAGTGAAGGCAGGTGAAAAGTATCTCGGTCCTGGAAAGGGGGGACTTTGGCAGAACCTTTCCAAGGTGGTAAGTAGCGCGATGGCTGGTGACCGGACACACAGGCCGCAGTCAAATCAAACACACCGGTGAACTAAAAGTAGTACAAAATCAAGTAAGGAAAACGAGAGACAAAGCTAAGACCAGAAGCCAGAGCAAAGCATCCACCTGAGAAGCACACAAATCTACTAACCTCTACCACCCAAACACAACTGAAATAATCATCACTACACAGAGGATATAGGGTTTATATCTGCCTCTCGGAGATCACCTGACATCACTGAGGCAAAACTCAGCCCAGACAGGCAAAGGAGGATGGGAGGAGAGGGGAGTGGAGGGAACCTCCCACCACCTAGCTGAACCAGCAGACATGGTGTCCCATATCTGTTGGCAGCAGCTGACAGGGTCCCTGAACAGCATAATCGCCAGAGCGATGGCGTCACGCCTCCCAGCAACACCAGATTAAACCGCCAGAGTACAATATATTCTGGGGTCAAAGGTGTGTTACAGTCCGCGCTGCCCGATCATCCAAGGGATCACAAGGGAAACAGTGTTCCAAGAAAAGCTTTCTTTGCCCTGAGGACGGTGCCAGGATTGGGCGCCGAAACGCGTCGGTTTGTAAGAATAAAGAAAGCTTTTCTTGGAACACTGTTTCCCTTGTGATCCCTTGGATGATCGGGCAGCGCGGACTGTAACACACCTTTGACCCCAGAACTCTTGAAGTACCCACGATCCTGTGGAGGTGGAAGTCCAGCAGCAGCCTGCAATACTAAAACCAACGCTTTTATTCCAGTTGTGGGAGTCACAACTGGACCAGGTTAGTGCAAACCTGAATTCATCTATAAGTCCCTATTCTATACTGAGTGATAGGGCACTATTGCGCCTCTGTTGTCTCCCCTTATATTTTTATATAGAGTACAATATATGGCCAGAACAAGCACTAGCTCTGCCCTCTAGAGATGACACCCCACCCCGTATGCCAAGTGACGGTTGAACTGATGGGGAACCAGAATATGCCTAAAACTGCAAGGTGCCCGCTCAAGTAAGGAACTGCCAGACCTGATAACTGGATATAACAAAGTACTACACCCAACAATGGCAGGTTTGCAATTATCACTTGGTAAGATGTAATTACTAAAATGGGTTCACTTGATGGCGGTTCTGCTTTTCTAGCACTTAGGGGTTCTGTATATGGAGTCAAGAAAGTATTGTACGAAAATTTGTGCTCCAAGAGTCAAATAGCATTTCTTCCCTCCAAAGTCTTGCCATGTGGCAAAGTAGTACTGGAGAGCCACATATGGGAGATTTTTGATCACTGCTCCCCTAGATGAATTTCTAAAGAGGTGTAGTTATTAAAACTGGGTCAGTTATGGGGGAGTTCAGCTGGTCTGGCAGCTGAGGGGCTCTGTCAATGTGATATGGCACCCGCAAACCATAACAGCAAAATCGGCACTATAATATGACGCTCCTTCCTTTCTGAGCATTATACTGTTTCTTACAAGTAGTTTTCGAGTGCATATGGGATAATTAAATACTCAAGAGAATTTGCACCATAAATTGTATTGTTTTCTCCCATTACCGCTTTTGAAAATTAAAAACTTTGCAACAAGGCAACATTTTAGAGGATTATTTACTCAGCCCAATTTTTTGCAATTCTGTGAATCAATCGAGGGTTAAAAATTATCACTAATCCCCTGGATGAATTTCACAAGAGGTATAGTTTTCAAAATGGATCACTTCTGGGATTTTCTGCTGTTTTGGCATGTCAGCAGTTCTTAAAATGTGATATAGGGTTTGCAACCTTTTTCCGCGAAATGGTGCTTTTTCCCTTCTGAGCTGTGCATGATGTATTATTTTCTTGGCTCAACATTATATTTCGTGAAACACTTGGGATTCAAGGTGATCATCAACTTACATCTACATAAATTCCTTGAGGAGTCTAGTTTCCAAAATGGCATCACTTGTGGGGGGTTCCACTGTTTTGGCATGTCAGGGGCTCTGCAATGGTGACAAAGTCATATGGTGCTGTTTGCCCTCCGAGCCAAGTTATGCGCCCAAATACTAGTACTTCCACACATATGGGATATCAGCGTATACAGGAGAAATTGCACAACAAATTGTTTGGTGAATTTTCCCTCTTACCCTTGTGAAAATGCAAAATTTGGGGCTAAAGTAACAATTTGTTGAAAAAATAAACCTTATGGTACCTTTACACGCCGCCACAACAGGATGGATACCAACGGCAACTTCACGTGCACGAGCACGGCCAAACGGTTACAAACGGTAATCGCATCTCCTTTACACGCCGCCACAAGGTGCGCTACGCTACGCTACATCTACAGCTAGCTACATCGCCGGGTGTCGCAAGTAGCCGTCTGTAGCTCAGCGTACCTCATTTACACACCGCAATAACAAGCTAATATGGGCGGACCTGGGGCAGGAGGGACAGCACATAGGCGTGCCACAATTGTGGATTACGAGACGTCCGTACGCTGATAGGACAAAGCAATAATACCATGATTGGCCAGCCAGCGCAGGAGGCTGATTAATACATGACGCTCGAGCAATTGCGTAGTGTGACTGGTCAGCTTCTTAAATATGCCGCCCTGTGCAGCGACAACCAATCGCAACGAAGGAGCTTCCTCCAATGATCGCTGAAGGGGCGTGGTATCCCGGAGCCTGGGTCACGCCTTAGCTACATTCCAGCTACATCGCCGGGTGTCCAGAGTTCCCTTCTGTTCCTTCTTTACACGCCGATACAGCTCGCTACAATCGGCGATGTTGCCATATGTTTATGGCAGTGCACGGATACAGAGGTATCTGTAGCCGGCTGTGTCGTCCCGTCTTCAGACGCCGCTACTACGGGCGATATTGGCGCGACAAGCTACATTTGTAGCCTGTAGCGGGTTGTATGCATCCTGTTGTGGCGGCGTGTAAAGGTACCATTAAGGATTAAAGGGAATCTGTCAGGTCAAAATCCATATGTAACTGCTATCACTTTCTAATTCCTTGCTCTAAGCTCTCTCTATTGATGTATTTCTTTTATTTATATTTCCCTCCTACCCTGTGTAAACTTCAAATAATGAGATTCATTCCATCTGTGAATCACAGTGAGTGGTCACTTCTCTGCTGTCCACTCCCCATAGGATGAATATTCATGTCACATATTCACATCACTGCACAGGACATCAGTAGGGGGTTGTATCCTCCCTCTGTTCTCTTTGTTTGCAGCAAAACAAGAGGTCAAATAAAACACAGAATCTGTCACAGCACAGCATGGATACCTGTTTAGAGAAACAAATGGAGTAGACACCTTATCTAGATCAGGTAAGGCAGACCTGCAAAAGCTCCCTCCATGTCCTCAACAGAAGCTCTCTGAAAGTGAAGCCTGACACAGAGCAAAAGGAGGAAGGAGGAGAGATGGAGGACGGAGGAGAGAGCTGCGGAGAAGGCGTGCATAATAATTGAACTGTTTAACACAGTTGGACTAATACTCAGTCAATATAATGGACAAGGCTAATGCAGCAGCTACCTGCAGGGTCTAAAAATGCTTATAACTAGAGAGCTCCAAACAGTACAGTCATGATTTTACATGTTTTTAAAAGGTCTGCCCAGGCCCTATTCTAGGGAAATATTAGTATAATACCGAAAAATGACCTGACAGTGTCCCTTTAATAAACTCCTTGTGGGGTACAGTTTTTATAATGGTGTCACTTTTGGATACCATATATACTCGTGTATAAGCCGACCCGTCTATAAGCCAACCCCCCTATTTTTGCCCCCAAAACCTGGGAAAACCTATTGACTCGTGTATAAGCCAAGGTGGACCCCAGCACACGTATACAGCCCCCAGCAGTGTGGTATACAGGTCCCCGCAGTGGTATTCAGGCCTCCCCAGTGGTAGTATACAGCAGTCTCCCCAGTGGTAGTATACAGCAGCCTCCCCAGTGGTATATACAGGCCCCAGCAGTTTTACAGCAGCCCCAGTGGTATACAGCAGCCTCCCCAGTGGTATATACAGGCCCCAGCAGTATATATAGCAGCCCCAGTGGTATACAGCAGCCTCCCCAGTGGTATATACAGGCCCCAACAGTATATACAGCAGCCCCAGTGGTATACAGCAGCCTCCCCAGTGGTATATACAGGCCCCAGCAGTATATACAGCAGCCCCAGTGGTATACAGCAGCCTCCCCAGTGGTATATACAGGCCCCAGCAGTATATACAGCAGCCCCAGTGGTATACAGGCCTCAGTGGTATATACAGGCCCCAGTGGTATATACAGGCCCCAGTGGTATACAGGCCCCAGTGGTATACAGGCCTCAGTGGTATATAGAGGCCCCAGTGGTATATACAGGCCCCAGTGGTATACAGGCCCCAGTGGTATATACAAGCCCCAGTGGTATATACAAGCCCCAGTGGTATACAAGCGCCCCCCTCATCAGTGGTATACTTATCCCTGTCGCTGCTGCCGCCGCCGCTCTGACACTGCGCTCCTCCGGGTCTTCATGCTTCTTCCTGCTTCTTCCTGCTTGTGAACGGTGGGCGCAGGCAATGATGTCACTGCTTGTGCACCGGAGGAGGAAGCATGAAGAAGCAGGAAGAAGGCTAAAGACCCGGAGGAGCGCGGTGTCAGAGCGGTGGCAGCGGCGACAGGGATAAGAATAATGATGTATTACTTTACAGGTGTGCGGCAGCAAGGGGGGGCCCTGTATACCGATGGGGGGGGGGGGGCGGGCGGCCTGTATACACCTATGACTCGTGTATAAGCCGAGGGGGGACTTTTCAGCACATTTAGGGTATGTGCATATCAGTCGTTTTGTGGGCTGCTTTTTACCGGTTTCCGTCAGCGTTTTCCGCTCAGTTTTATGTTAATTTATGTTAATCCTAGCCACCGGCTGGATTAACATGATATTCAATGGAGTTTAGAAAATGCTGTCTTCATTAGAACGGTTTATTTCTGGTCGTTTTCAGTTTTTTCACCGGTTTTCCACCGGTTTTCAAAGATAGAGCAAGCGACTTCTTTTGATCGTTTTTCCAGCGTTTTCCGCCAGATTAGGACTCATTGTTTCCAATGGAGCTGTGCAGGGCCGCTGAGAAACCGTCGGGAAAACGAAAAACGGTGTTTTTCGGACGGCCAACACAGAGCAGACACAGGAAGCAGGAAGCTGGTACAGGACAAAAACAACAAGGAACGAGGATGTCGTGGTACCGCAGGATGCAGATCAATGTGCCCCGTCTGCTCACTTTGGTAAGTATGGTCCACATTACCACCCAAACCATGTGCCAGCCCTGTGGGACTTGTGCCAGGCCTGGGGGGCATGGGGCTGCCAGGGGGGGACGTGTGCCAGCCATAGGGCACCTCTGGCAGCCCTGGGGGGCATGTGGCTGCCAGGGGGGACATGTGCCAGCCATAGGGCACCTCTGGCAGCCCTGGGGGCATGTGGCTGCCAGGGGGGGACGTGTGCCAGCCATAGGGCACCTCTGGCAGCCCTGGGGGGCATGTGGCTGCCAGGGGGGGGCGTGTGCCAGCCATAGGGCACCTCTGGCTGCCCTGGGGGGCATGTGGCTGCCAGGGGGGGACGTGTGCCAGCCATAGGGCACCTCTGGCAGCCCTGGGGGGCATGTGGCTGCCAGGGGGGGACGTGTGCCAGCCATAGGGCACCTCTGGCAGCCCTGGGGGGCATGTGGCTGCCAGGGGAGGACGTGTGTCAGCCATAATGCACCTCTGGCAGCCCTGGGGGCATGTGGCTGCCAGGGGGGGACGTGTGCCAGCCATGGGGCACCTCTGGCAGCCCTGGGGGGCATGTGGCTGCCAGGGGGGGACGTGTGCCAGCCATAGGGCACCTCTGGCAGCCCTGGGGGGCATGTGGCTGCCAGGGGAGGACGTGTGTCAGCTATAGTGCACCTCTGGCAGCCCTGGGGGGCATGTGGCTGCCAGGGGAGGACGTGTGCCAGCCATAGGGCACCTCTGGCAGCCCTGGGGGGCATGTGGCTGCCAGGGGGGGACGTGTGCCAGCCATAGGGCACCTCTGGCTGCCCTGGGGGGCATGTGGCTGCCAGGGGGGGGACGTGTGCCAGCCATAGGGCACCTCTGGCTGCCCTGGGGGCATGTGGCTGCCAGGGGGGGGACGTGTGCCAGCCATAGGGCACCTCTGGCAGCCCTGGGGGGCATGTGGCTGCCAGGGGGGGACGTGTGCCAGCCATAGGGCACCTCTGGCAGCCCTGGGGGGCATGTGGCTGCCAGGGGGGGACGTGTGCCAGCCATAGGGCACCTCTGGCAGCCCTGGGGGCATGTGGCTGCCAGGGGAGGACGTGTGTCAGCCATAGTGCACCTCTGGCAGCCATGGGCGGCATGTGGCTGCCAGGGGGGACGTGTGCCAGCCATAGGGCACCTCTGGCAGTCCTGGGGGGCATGTGGCTGCCAGGGGGGGACGTGTGCCAGCCATAGGGCACCTCTGACAGCCCTGGGGGGCATGTGGCTGCCAGGGGGGACGTGTGCCAGCCATAGGGCACCTCTGGCAGCCCTGGGGGCATGTGGCTGCCAGGGGGGGACGTGTGCCAGCCATAGGGCACCTCTGGCTGCCCTGGGGGGCATGTGGCTGCCAGGGGGGGACGTGTGCCAGCCATAGGGCACTTCTGGCAGCCCTGGGGGGCATGTGGCTGCCAGGGGGGGACGTGTGCCAGCCATAGGGCACCTCTGGCAGCCCTGGGGGGCATGTGGCTGCCAGGGGGGGACGTGTGCCAACCATAGGGCACCTCTGGCAGCCCTGGGGGGCATGTGGCTGCCAGGGGGGGACGTGTGCCAGCCATAGGGCACCTCTGGCAGCCCTGGGGGGCATGTGGCTGCCAGGGGAGGACGTGTGTCAGCCATAGTGCACCTCTGGCAGCCCTGGGGGGCATGTGGCTGCCAGGGGGGGACGTGTGCCAGCCATAGGGCACCTCTGGCAGCCCTGGGGGGCATGTGGCTGCCAGGGGAGGACGTGTGTCAGCCATAGTGCACCTCTGGCAGCCCTGAGGGGCATGTGGCTGCCAGGGGGGGACGTGTGCCAGCCATAGGGCACCTCTGGCAGCCCTGGGGGGCATGTGGCTGCCAGGGGGGGACGTGTGCCAGCCATAGGGCACCTCTGGCAGCCCTGGGGGGCATGTGGCTGCCAGGGGGGGACGTGTGCCAGCCATAGGCACCTCTGGCAGCCCTGGGGGCATGTGGCTGCCAGGGGGGACGTGTGCCAGCCATAGGCACCTCTGGCAGCCCTGGGGGGCATGTGGCTGCCAGGGGGGGACGTGTGCCAGCCATAGGGCACCTCTGGCAGCCCTGGGGGGCATGTGGCTGCCAGGGGGGGACGTGTGCCAGCCATAGGGCACCTCTGGCAGCCCTGGGGGGCATGTGGCTGCCAGGGGGGGATGTGTGCCAGCCATAGGGCACCTCTGGCAGCCCTGGGGGGCATGTGGCTGCCAGGGGGGGACGTGTGCCAGCCATAGGGCACCTCTGGCAGCCCTGGGGGGCATGTGGCTGCCAGGGGGGACGTGTGCCAGCCATAGGGCACCTCTGGCAGCCCTGGGGGGTATGTGGCTGCCAGGGGGGACGTGTGCCAGCCATAGGGCACCTCTGGCAGCCCTGGGGGGCATGTGGCTGCCAGGGGGGGACGTGTGCCAGCCATAGGGCACCTCTGGCAGCCCTGGGGGGCATGTGGCTGCCAGGGGAGGACGGTGTCAGCCATAGGCACCTCTGGCAGCCTTGGGGGGCATGTGGCTGCCAGGGGGGGACGTGTGCCAGCCATAGGGCACCTCTGGCAGCCCTGGGGGCATGTGGCTGCCAGGGGAGGACGTGTGTCAGCCATAGTGCACCTCTGGCAGCCCTGGGGGGCATGTGGCTGCCAGGGGGGGACGTGTGCCAGCCATAGGGCACCTCTGGCAGCCCTGGGGGGATGTGGCTGCCAGGGGGGGACGTGTGCCAGCCATAGGGCACCGGTGCCAGCCCTGGGGGACTTGTGGCAGCCCTGGGTGGCGGGTGCCAGGCCAGGGCTGGCACCTCTGCCCTCGGGCAGCCACATGGGCTGGCACAAGTTGTGCCGGGCTGCTATCTTCACCCCCCCCCCAAGGCTGGCACAAGCTCCACAGGGACAGTAGGCCACAGCAGCACAGAGTGTTTCAGCCCTGATGCAGTGTAGGTGGCCATGGACAGTATGCACGGAGCATGAGCCACAGCCGCACTCCGTCTACAATCATTCATACCTCTGTTTTTTTTTCCAGTGCTTTAAATTTAATATCTTTGTGTATTGTAGATCGAAGCACACCCGGAAATCTGGGATACCGCGTGTCACGCTTATAGTGACCGGCAAAAGAAAGCCCAATCATGGACATCCATCTGTCGACAATTATATCAGGAATTTGACGAGGCAGAGCGTGACCTTCAAAATCTCATCGGTATGTTATTGTAAGGCTTGAAAACACACATACCGTATATACTCGTGTATAAGTGGATTTTTGGGTCCAAAAATTTGAACTTCAAAGTCTTCCCCTCGGCTTATACACGGGTCAATACAGTAGGTGGGGGCTGTGTCCAGGCCTGGGGAGGCTGGAGGAGGCGGTGTGAGGTAGCTGAATGAGCGGCGCCGTCACGTGGGTCCGCACATTACATATGCCCTGCTTCCCAGTGTCAATCAGCGACAGGGGGAAGCAGTGCATAACTAAATAGTTCACACACAAATGATGGCACTTGCTCCCCCTGCTTGTAGGCCCCCCCCCCGCATGCTAGTATTCCTATCCTCGGTCTTCATCGCGTGCGCAGCTTCCTCCGTGCTCCCGTCCTACTAGCATCCGGGGTCATGTGACCGGCCTGTCGCATTACGGCATCGCTAGGCGACTGGCGGGGAACCAGCATGACGCCGTGATCTTGGAGGGCGGGAGCACCGAGGCACCGGCACGCGCACTGAAGAAGACAGAGGATGCTTTGTTAAGCAGACGGGGGTGCTTACAAGCAGGGGGTCAAGTGCCAGCATTTTGGGTCTGCATGGATAAACCTTTGGTGCTGGGGCTGCTGGATACACCTCTGTGGCTGCCTGTATACACCTTGGGGGCTGCCTGTATATACCACCACTGGGGCTGCTGTATACACCACTGGGGAGGCTGCTGGCATAGTACGACTCTGGCGGCCTGAATACCGGTGCTGGGGTCCACCCTCGGCTTATACACGAGTCAATATGTTTTCCAATGTTTGTTGTGAAAAAGTCGGGGGGGGGTGGCTTTTACACGAGTAGATACGGTACATTAGTTTTTGTTTTTAGATGACAAAATTACACTCTCTGTGCTTTCCTTAATAGAAGAGGATGTCAAAAAAAGATGGAAGTCCGTGCGAGACGCGTTCACCAAATTCCTCTCAAAGACTGAAAAAAGTGGCTCATCACCCCCCAAGAAGAAATGTCCATTTTATAATGAGCTACTATTCACCCTCACCAGTCGCACTCTCCGCCCGTAAGTATTTTAATTTCAACATTATTACAAATACACCACAGCAATAGCAGCAGGAGAGGCGTGAGAAGACAGCAGCCATGAGCAGCAAGGGGGGAGGACAGACCAGTGGAGGAGGAGTGGGAGATTGTGGGCCACCGTGCGTAGTGTTCTGGCCTACCCGGGCGCTGCTGTTGCGTCTGTGACTCCAAATCTGACAGAGGGGCACTACCTCAGCAACGCAGATTTAGGACCAAAATTTAGACATAATCAGCCAATTCATTGAGGCCCATAACGTCATTATTTGTATTTTGTAATTTCAAAAGATATCCCACATCAAAATCCCACCGACCTTTACATTGAAAGTATGATCCTGATAGCTATGTTATGATTTAATATCGACCTCTTAATATTTAAGCACTCACTAAACAAAAACTTTATTTTGGCAGAACTGAGGGCAATATAAGTCCGCCTATCAACGTTGCAGAAGGCTCCGTCAGGACAACAGATGAGCAACCTGTGGCGAATTTGAGTGGGTGTCAGTCAAATCCATCTCCCAGTATTTCAGTTGAACCGGATGGGGGCAGTCAAAGTTCCTCTTCCCTTTCTGGTACCACGGCTGCAACATCTACTGGTGAAGCTTCTACTAGCATGCGATCAACGACCCCAACCCACACAGCATACACGCGTAGGGCCCAAAAACAAGCAGCTAAACAGCCAACGTCCCATTTTGCTCAGGAGGCCATCAGCATGTTGCAAAGAGCTGAGCAAGAAGACCGGTTTGATAGAGTGGGGTCACATGTAGCTGCTTGTCTACGTGAAATCGGGCCAGATCGTGAGGCATCCTTTCTGTCCGTTGTGTATGCTTTAATAGATTATTACCGTGCCAAGCAGCCAATTCCAAGTGTGGTCACTATTATAAATGGCATCTCGAAAGTGTTTGACCCTCAAAGGGATATTAGTAGCGGGACAAATCCTGGCCCATCTAATGTAGGTCACCCGCAAATGGCCTGGATGAATCCAGATCAACATGGTTTTCGGCCCCGGCAGCAGGTTCAAGCCGAAAACTACACATCTTATAGGGCAGAATTAAGCATGGACGACAGCTCTGCAAGTGTAGAAATGTCCGGACAATCCATGTTTGGAGGAGATGTGGGTCCTCGTCAGTATACCCGCTTGAATTGAGTGTCATTTTGTTGGGTGCATTTGTCATGTGCCATATTTTTTCTTGTTTATACATTGTTTTGTTTTCCACACCTCAGGTTTTACAGAGGGTGCAAAATACAGACAGCTGAGTATTATGCTGTGTAAGGCATGTTCTAGGCCTATTTTTATGTATTTGTCAGTTTTTGGATATGTCAAAATGTTTGGTATTCACAAGGTTCCTTGTATTGTGAACAAATAAACAAAGCTTTGGAACCTTTGTTTGGCATATTTATTCAAGTTCTTTGGGGTCAATTTGTTAGCCGTGAAAGGACATTTTGCAATGTCAATAAAAAGGGAAAAGTAACGTTAATATATAAACAGTGATCGTCATGGTTAACCACAACAGAACGGGATGTGCCCAAGACCAGCCGGTGGATTCCTCATCAAAGCAACTCAAGCTCTGGGATTCCCGGTGTTTGTTGATAGTGGGGGTTGAAGTCAATGTTAAAGGCAATAATGTATCCATGAAAACAGATGAACAACCTCCAACACCGTTTGCGGGTTCAAATTCACTTGCATTGCCAGTTTTCTCTTGATCACCTCCAAAATCGGTTACACATTTTCAATTTAGGGTAGGAGTTGGCACATGGCTAGCGCTGTACTGCCAGGACACGGCACCTTCAGGTGTCATGAAATAGTCCGCAAAGGTGTCTCTTACAGCCAAGGCATAATTTGGCGGGTGACCCAAACCCCAATTGATAGCTGGCTGTAATAAAGGCAGCTGCAAACCTTCCATGTGCTCCGTTCCATATCGGCGGGCAAAATTATGAAGGACGCAGCATGCCTTTATTACAGCATCAATTGTGGTTGGGGATACCTGAATGGCTGAATGCAAGACCCTCCACTGACTAGTCATGATACCGAAGGTGCATTCCACGGTTCGTCGTGCCCGGCTTAGCCGATAGTTGAAGACCCTACGCCGGTCATCCAGTCCCCTACGTGGGTATTGGCGCAGCAGGTTCGGCATCAAAGGAAAAGCCTCATCCGATACCATCACGTAGGGGACTGCATCCGTGGAACCGGGCAAAGGGCTATCAGCAGGTAAGGTCTGTTGATCTTGGAGTACTTGCAGACCAATTTGTGAGTTTCTCAACACACGAGAATCCCCTGTACTACCATAGGCACCAACATCGATGGCAACAAATCGGTAATGAGCATCAGCCACTGCCATCAGGACCACAGAAAAATACTTCTTGTAATTATAGAAGCGTGATCCTGATCGAGGAGGCTATTTCACACGGATATGTTTGCCATCGACTGCACCTATGCAGTTAGGGAAGTTGGCCACAGAGTGAAAGCCTGCCGCTACCTGCAACCAAGTCTCCTCGTTTGGAGAAGGCATCACTAAGGGCTGCAACTGCTCCCAGATGACAGTGCACGTCACCTTTACAATCTGTGAAATTGTGCTTTTTCCCACCCTGAACTGAAGATGTAGCGAACCATAGCTCTCACCAGTAGCCAGGAATCTGAAAAACAAAAAGAAAATTAAAATAATTAATACACAGTATCTATAGTAGCTACAAATGAAAGCCATGTGAGCCTGCAATGGCCAACAGACGCGGAAGTAGCAAGTCAAAACTTCCTGCTTGCAGTAAAATGATGGACACATTTATCCATTTGTAGTTCTTGACAAAATGGCTGAATGTGTCGATGATTTCACGTAAAACAGCTAGTTTGTGCAAAGTTTGACACATACGTTGGTGGGAATAAAGTGGCCTTCTGTCTGCATTAACGTTGATTTGTGGATTTGCAATGGTTTGCACCAAAAATGGACAGCATCATATCCGAATTTAGCCACATGCTGCCCTCTGGACATCGTACTGATTGGGATGTTCACTAAATGCCCTCAGATTTTGTCGGATAAAATTCGGGGGGATATGTATTTCTATTCCAAAAACTGACACTGCTCCGATTGGCACGTGACAACAGGTTTCAGCGTGTTAAACGGCTGCCACGATACTGTGACAACACCACAGGTCCTACACTGCAGTACAACACATTGGCAGACAGCGTGAGGACAACGCAAGCCACGATGAGCAACCGGAGCCGTCATGCAACTGCGGGTGATCAGGTACAGTTGACCCTCAAATTTGGATCAATTTAATGTCATGAGGAAAGGGGAAAGGAGGGGGAGCAGTGTTGAGATGAGGGGGCCACACAGGGGACTTGAGGGGGCCACATAGGGGACATGAGGGGGGACACACACAGTGTGGAAGAGTGAGAAAAAGAGAGGTGATGAGGGGGACACACAGGGGAGATGTGGGTGAGCACCAGGGAGAACAGCTGTGACAGGTGACAGCAACTGATCCTGCAGAATGTAGGAGCGGATGGCTATTTAGCAGCTGACTGAAGGGATCAGTTTGGATCCTATGCTGTCCTATTAAAATAGGGACCCCTTACCGTAATGTGATGAGCAGCCTTTCTTCGGCTCCAATAGCGTTCCTGAATCGCGTGTTCTGGAGGGTCAGCTTAGTCCGCAAAAGCTGCAACAGCTCATCAAACGCAGCGATGGTCAGCCGGCAGAAGGAGATGAATTTATCTGGGTATCTAAAACAAACCCACAAACCAAAAAAAAACATAAGTACAACAGAACAGATATAACAATCACATGTAATATATAATTCACGTAAGGCACTTCCGTCACTTTAGGGGCAAATTCTGTCGTTGGGGACGTGGCTGCTCACCAGCCACGCAACCCACAAAGCATTGCCCGCGAGGCGTACACTGCAAGCCGTTGCAGGGGCGCAAACAATGGCCGCGATGAGGCCATTGCGCGACGCTCGCCCCGCAAAGAACCGACGAGAGCCGAGCGCCGTGGCCAAAAGTCCAAACAAGGGCACGCCCATAAATTCCTATAAACACCGCTATCTATGTCTATGGGAAGTGAGATGGTATTCGGATTGGTCGCTGTGTGCTTCCGCCAACCAATCAGAATAGCGCCTCACTTCCCATACACATACATAGCGGTTTTGCAAGCGATGCATGGCCGGGCCCTTGTTTAGATTTTTTTCCACGGCGCTCGGCTGTCGTCAGTGGTTGGCGGACCATGAAAATCAAAATTTACAAATGTGACGGAGTGACCGTGGCTGCAATGACTCGTACTATCTATCTATCCATATATGTATCTTTCTAGCTAGCTATCTTGCTGTCTATCTATCTATCTATTGATCTATCTATATCTCGAGTTCCAAAATAAAGGCTTCAGCACAACCCAAAAACATGAGTTAAGACTTGCTTGCCGCGATGTATTTGGATTAGCGCCGTTTTGTGCCTCTGTCTTTCTCTCTCCATCTCTCTCCCCCTCTCTCTCTCTCCCTCCTTCTCTCTCCCCCTCTCTCTCCCTCTGTCTCCCCCCTCTCCCTCTCTCTCCATATTGTAGCCTCACGATTCTTTACAATCGGCCTCACAGCCTGTACAATTATAAGAGCAGAGACGTTAAAATGTTGGAGTATTGCTGTTACCTTCGTAAATCTTGGTAGAGCTGGGCGAAGTGACCCTTGCTTTCACGGGTCTGTAGGACCCACATTCTGGGAGGTTGCTGGACCTGGTCTAAAGGGAAGCAATCCAAAAATACACTTTAAAACCATCATCATACATACTACGACCCACAATTAAACATCAAAGGCCCCTGTGACATAATAATTTTTCCATGAGACATCGACTTGCTGATGCCAACTCTGATTCAACGAAGGCCACATTTTGGGGCAAACCCCATGCTTGGGTATGTGGCTTTTCGTAGAGGAGCAGCAGCTGATGATGCGTCAAATTAAATAACCAAGCCACCCCCTGACACTACATGGCGCTTCTCTGCTCCAAAAAAGTTACACACCCTGCCTTATTTTCCTGGGAAAACTAAAGATATATATTACAGCACGGGAACAATCATGCGGCTGTACATACATGTTTAAGTGTAGCCACATTAATTTTTCTTACCTCATTCTCATCCTCTTGCTCACATTGTAGCCAGTGGAGTATGCTTAGAAGCAACACCTGTTTGTATGGCCTCCGCAGGCGCAAACGACGTGTTGTTGGCATGTTGGGTAGCACTGTGATGCCCGTATCTAACAAACTGACTCACGGTGCTTGGTCACACAATTTTTTTTTTTTGGGATTGTGGAACAGGAAGTGATGCGACAATGTTGTGTTTTTTTTTTTTGGGTCTTTTGAATGCAACTTTATGGGTAGACTCAAAGCATCCAATGCACAAAATAACAGTCTTAAAAAACGCCAAGAAAACCGCCGAGAAACCGCCGACAAAAACGCTATAAAAACGGGCGGAAAACGTTGAAAAAACGCTTGAAAAACGAGGAACAAGGCTGAGTACAGAAAACTCAGGTTCTGCTAATCTACACCGGTTTTTGGACGTTCTGCAGAGATGCACAAACGTCTGATGTGCACATACCCTTATTGTGCTGAAAAACTCGGCTTATACACGAGTATATACGGTACTTTCTGTCACATAGGCCCACCAAAGTAATTTTATAACCTTTCTAACTTCCTAACAAAAAACTAAAGAAATAAAAAATGATGCTGATGTAATGTAGACATGCAGCAAATATGTATACTACTTTGTGCAACATAACTCTCTGGCGTAAGGGAATAAAAATTAAACTTTTGGAAATTGTAACAAATTTTTGCTAAATTTCCAATAGTTTTACAAATAAATAAAAAAAATGGTGTACTAGGTTTACCACTAACATGAATTGCAATATGCCACAAAAAACTGTCTTCAGAGTTAGTGGGATCTGTACCCAGGGGTGCACCAAGCCCCACTGCCGCCTGAGCCGCGGCACTGATTACGGGGGGGGGGGTGCTGGTGGAGCCCAGCGCTGCCGCCCACTCTGCATTCATTGGACCCCCGATGGTCGCCACTGCCGCATGAGCCGCGGCAGTGATTGCCGGCCGCGGCCGTGAGTACCGGGGGGCGGTGGGGTGGGGGGGGTGCTGTTGAAGCCCAGGGCGCTGCCGCCCCTTCTGTGCATGTCCCCCAGCGGTCGCCGCTTACCTGCGTGCGCGGGTGAGCGGCCGGCGCCATGACAGGGGGAGGCTGTTTGCATGAGGCGCCGCCCCCTTCTGCACAGCCGCTCCCCCTGCCTCTTGCCGCCTGAATGACAGGGCTCACACTGTCCAATGGACGGTGCGGCCCTGTCTGTACCCTTAGGGTAACATTACACGCCGCAACTGCGGCGAGGAATCTGACCAGCAATGTGTCTCCCTGGCACTATCGCCGTGAAATTGCCTCGCAATTGCGGCGTGTATTTGTGGAATTCTGCGGCGACAAAAAAGGTTGGGCCTGGTTCCGATTTCACAGCACTGCTCCAAAATCAGAGGCAATCATGAAGGCTAAATGCCCGGCTTTTGGCGTGTGAAGGGGCGATAGGGATGGAATCTGCATCGCCTATTAACTTCCCGTAGGCGTGCCACAGTGTGCTGGAGTCCGCGACCCGTCTGCGATGATTGGTGTGGGCTACTGTGTTTCCATTGGCTATCACTTGACACCGCACCATATTTGAACAGCTGTCCATTCACCACCACACAATGGCAATGGCGTCATATATTAGCCAGCCTTCCAATGCAGGCTGCCCAATCATAACGCTATTGCGTTGTCTAATTAGCGTGTTTGAGGTATACACCAGTCTGCCACGCCTATGTTCTTGCGGCGCTGAACATGTACGCCCACATTCCTTTGGGGATTGCGGCCTGTGAAGCAGTGACGGAACTCTACCGGTTGTTTCCCGCTGTTCGTGTGGGAACTTCCGAGACAGCACATCACCTTAGGTTGAGGGCGAAATTGCATCGTGTAAAAGCGCCTTCGGCAACCATGAAATACGTGTACATGCACATTAGATTGCCTCCTAACGCTGACAAAAATTGTGTAAAGGTACCCTTAAAGTGTTCCAGAGCTATTACCCCATAAAGTCACACTGGTGCAAATTGAAGAATTGGCCTTTTCATGGAGGTGAAAACAGCCTGTGGGGTTAACTAAAGGTTCTTCACTCTGTCTGATTTGGGAGGATTGGAGAAGAAGGAGAGAAGCTGTTATGTTATGTAAACTATATGTGTGTGTGTGCTCGAACGCACGGGTATATGCATATGTAGTGTGTGTATGTAGCATGCGGAACCTCTTTCATGTAGCAAATATTCAGGGGAGAGTGAGGCCTTCTGCCCATCCAAGGAGGTGATCCCAGGGGAAGGAGAACAATAAGACACATGTTTGGCTGTCCACTTAGTGCTGTGTTTGAGAAGGGCTAGGATCTGTAGCTGCGGCCAGATCCTGGTGCCCGTGTATGAACTAATAGAGATTGGTTGCCATGTGGGATTATGTTGCCTTGTTCAACCTTCTGGATTTGAGGAACTCAGATCTAAGAATTGTTGCTGCTTTTTCCATGGCATCGGAGTTTTCGAGTGGCACTGTGAATCTGTTTCTTTTGTTGCAGACTCTAAGAAATTATATAAATGTTTGGTGTTGTATTGTCCCAGTCCCAATAAAGGTCTTTTGGATTGTTCACAAGTCTGCTGTCCCATCCTACTTTATCACACATCCTGTAAAAAACTGTCACTGCATGCCAGTGTGAGCATGCAAAGCATTTCACTCTATAAATTGATTGATAATATCAGAGAAAGCTTTGGCCCGCAGCCCCCTATGCCCATCCTCACTGCTCAGCCCTGCTCTTCCAAAACCAGCTTCTCCACCATGACAGAAGATCAGCTCTCCTGTCTGTCAAGATCACATCTCACCACTTGTACGCTTGACCCGCTTTCATCCTACCTCATCCACAACCTCGCCGCAGTCTTCATCCAACCCAACACATCTCTTCAACCTTTCACTTACAAATGGTGTCTTCCCTTCATCCTTCAAACATGCATCAATCACATCCATCCTCAAAAAGTCCTCCCTCGACCCACCCTCTGTGTCTAACTATTGTCCGATATCACTTCTCCCTTATGCCTCTAAACTGCTGGAACAGCATGTCCATCTTGAACTCTCTTCCCGCCTCTCCTCCTGCTCACTCTTTAACCGGTTACAATCTGGCTTCCAACCGCATCACTGTGCTGAAACTGCTCTAGCTTAAGTTACCAATGACCTACTAACCACCAAGAGAAAGCGACACAACTCTGTCCTCCTCCTCCTAGACCTGTCTTTCGCCTTCGACACTGTAGACCATTCACTCCTGTTACATATTCTCTCATCTCTTGGCATCACAGACTTGGCTCTGTTCTGGATCTTGTTGAATCCAACAGACCGGACATTCAGTGTCTTCCTCTACCACACCACCTCCTCCCTTGCCCCCTGTCCATTGGTGTTCCCCAAGGCTCAGTTCTAGGACCCCTACGCTTCTTCATCTACACCTTTGGCTTGGGTCAGCTCATAGAATCCCACGGTTTGCAGTATCATCTTTATGCTGATGATACACAGATCTACATCTCAGGACCTAACATTACCTCCTTACTAACCAAAATACCACAATGTCTGTCCGCTATTTCATCTTTCTTTTCTGCTCGATTTCAAAAACTGAACATGAACAAAACAGAATTCATCATCTTTTCCCCATCTCACTCTACCACTCCACCAGACCTATCGATCAAAGTCAATGGCTGCACACTTTCCCTAGTCCTTCATGCACGGTGCCTCGGGGTGATCCTTGACTCTGCCCTCTCTTTCAAGCCACATATCCAAGCCCTTGCCACTTCCCGTGTACTCCAACTCAGAAATATTGCCAGGATTCATACATTCTTTGACCAAGAAACAGCAAAAACACTCATGCATGCTCTCATCATCTCACGCTTTAACCTCCTACTCTCTAGCCTCCCCTCTAGCACTCTTGCACCACTACAATCTATGCTAAACTCTGCTGCCCGACTAATCCACCTATCTCCCCATTATTCCCCAGCCTATCCTCTCTGCCAAGCCCTTCACTGGCTTCCTATTGTCCAGAGGCTCCAGTTAAAAAACATAACTATGACATACAAAGCCATCCACGACCTGTCTCCTCCATACATCTGTGATATGGTCTCCCGGTCCTTACCTACAAGCAACCTCCGATCCTCTCAAGATCTCCTTCTCTACTCCCCACTCATCTCTTCTTCCCACAACCGCATTTCTCCCATGCTTCCCTCATACTCTGGAACTTTCTGCCCCAACACATAAGACTCTCGCCCTCTGTGGAAACCTTCAAAAGCAACCTGAAGACCCAGCTCTTCCGACAAGTCTACAGCCTGCAATGATCCTCAGTCTACTGAACTGCCGAATGACCAGCTCAATACTTTCCTTGTGTATCCTCACCCATCCCTTGTAGACTGTGAGCCCTTGTGGGCAGGGTCCTCTCTCCTTCTGTACTTGTGTGTGCCTTGTATTGCTCATGTTTATTGTACTTATCTATGTATGCCCCTTTTCACATGTAAAACGCCATGGAATTAATGATGCTATAATAATGAATAACAATATTGATCATAATAAATTAACTCAAAAAATTGGTGAAAGAAGGAATGTGTTTTTTTCCAATAAAATAAATGTTATTGTCTTTATTTTTGTTATTAGAGACTGTGTTAGAAATGTTGACAGACACCTCAACATTACTCTGTGTGAAATTACAAAGGAGACAAACGAGGCGCAGAATAGTGCCCTATCAATGATGACACTATTAGAATTGGTGATTGTGGTGTCCACTCACCTTGTTTGGTTGTGCATACCCATAACCAGCTTGTGCATTTTATACAGCTGCCGCTGGACCTCCACCTCCACTGCTCGTGGACGAAAACGATGATCTATTGTTGGGAAGAAAGGTGTTCCACGGTCCGCGCTGCTGTGTCACAGAGATCACAAGGGAGACGATGCTCCGATAAAAACTTCCTTTATTTCTCCTTTCCTACGCGTTTCGGAGCCAGTTCCGAGCTCCTTCCTCAGGGATTAATGTCCCTGAGGAAGGAGCTCGGATGTGGCTCCGAAACGCGTAGGAAAGGAGAAATAAAGGAAGTTTTTATCGGATCATCGTCTCCTTTGTGATCTCTGTGACACAGCAGCGCGGACCGTGGAACACCTTTCTTTCCAACAATAGACCTCAACATTACTAACCCCTTGACTTGATGCCACCTGATATTACACAGCTGGCGTCAACCTTACATATAATTACCCCATTTGCCAATGCACCAGGGCAGTGACAAGAGATGGATTTAAGCATCAGGATTGGCGCATCTAATAGAAACGCCAGGTCTGGGGTGGCGGCAACCAATTATTTTTAGGCTGGGGAGGGCCCATTAGACCCCAGCTTTCTGCTTTACCTTAGCTGATTATCCAACATAGCGGGGCGGCCTCATTACTTTTTTTTTTTTTTTTCAAATTATTTATATATTTATAAATAAATAAGTTGCAAAAAACCTCTGTTTGTGATTAAGAGCCAAGGTTAATCTGAGATCTGCGGCCTGCAGGCTGCCTGCTTTAC
Source organism: Allobates femoralis (assembly GCA_033576535.1). Classification (NCBI taxonomy): domain Eukaryota; kingdom Metazoa; phylum Chordata; class Amphibia; order Anura; family Aromobatidae; genus Allobates; species Allobates femoralis. The sequence continues at coordinate 490,075,611 of JARQOC010000005.1, forward strand.
CCTAGCTGGCCATCAAAAATAGGGAGGACAGTCCCACTGATTATTTTGTTCATTTTTTTATTTTATGGCTAAGTACAAGGCTAAACACCTTTTAGTACCACATGAAAGGTACTAAAGGGTGTAAGCTTGCAATATATGCAATATATAAGGGGGTGGAACATTTTTTAGCTGTTTGACATCTAAGTAACTATCTATTATCTATCCTATCTATTCATATTTCTACTTGAAAAAATGCTGCAGCACTCCGTCATTAGATGTATCTTATGCCTTTATTACGGCCACAGGTACCATAGGGCAACGTATCGGGCACAAGCGCCCTTCATCCAGCTGGATTTTTTTTAACTCTACGGAATAGAAAGTAGACCATACTATGACCTATCACACTAAGGTCACATGTAAATGTATACATGTTTTCAATATGCCAAGTTATGTAATAAAAGTAATATGAGGATGCATGAGTTTTGAACTGTAGATACTTAGAAATTTAAGATATTTGTAGTTCAGGTGTCTTAGAAAGCTGAGTGACAGAACAACATTTAATTTCTAAAGAGAACAACTAGGATGCATATATTTTTGGAAATTGTCACTTCAGTGAGGTAGTGGACGAAATCTAGCATCACCCAATAAAGGTAGCAATCCTCAAAGTCATAATTGACTCTTTAACAAGCCTTTTAATATGACTTAAAGGGAACCTGTCACCTGGATCTAAGCCCCTACACTATCACTATCTGTCCCTGCACCTTCCTAGCTGCTCCCTATCTATCCCTCTCTGAGCTAAATCCGCCCTATAAAACTGCAGAAAAATAACTTATAACTTACAGAAAGTCCCTGAGGCTGGGGACTGAGAAGGCGGCGCCAGGCTCCATTCAGCCCCTCCTCCATGCAGCAGCACACGCCCCGCTGGGCGGCGTTATTCTTTCTTTATTGTCGCCTCCTCCATTTGGAATCTGTGCTTTACACCTATCATGTTGTGGTGATGCGACCTCGATGTGTCCCCTGACTGAGACACAGCATATGGGAGATTGTATCTTCTGCTCGGTAGCAGCACACACAGGGTGAGCTGCTACTGGAGCTAAGTGCTGATTGAAATCACTGACCCCCAGGTGTGCGGGTGAATAGGAGATGATATGAGCTGCCCTGGGCTGTGGGGAGGGGGTGGAGTGTGTCAGGACAGCAGCAGGAGCTGCTGGGATTGTATGAGGTTCTACTCGGCTGTGCCCCGGTGTAACAGGCCAGACTAACCCCCCCGACCAGAATATACTAGGGGTTAAAGTGGCCTAGGCCAGATTATACCCCTCCGTATACCACAGCAGCTGTAGATCAGGGCTCCAAGCAACACATGGGGGCCCGAGGCAGCACAAAGTGGCCCCAGGCAGCAGAAAGTGGCCCTACGCAACATACAGGGGCCCCAGGCAGTGCTAGGGCCCCAGGCAGTGCTAGGGCCCCAGGCAGTGCTAGGGGCCCCAGGCAGCACAAAGTGGCCCCAGGCAACATACAGGGGCCCCAGGCAGTACTAGGGGCCACAAGCTACACACAGGATCCCAGGCTACACACAGGGGCCCCATGCAGCATACAAGGACCCCAGGCAGTGCACAAGGCCCCAGGCAGCACAAAGTGGCCCCAGGCAACATACAGGGGCCCCAGGCTACACACAGGGTCCCAGGCTACATACAGGGGCCCCATGCAGCATACAAGGGCCCCAGGCAGTACAAAGGGGTCCCAGGCAGCGCATGGGGGCCAGAGGCAGCACACAGGGGCCCCAGGCAGCACAAAGTGGCCCACTGCCTGGGGCCCCTGTATATTGCCTGTGGTCACTTTGTGCTGCCTGGGGCCCCTGTGTGCTGCCTGGGGCCCTTGTATGCTGCATGGAGCCCTTGTGTGTAGCCTGGGATCCTGTGTGTAGCCTGGGGCCCCTGGTACTGCCTGGGGCCCCTGTATGTTGCCTGGGGCCACTTTGTGCTGCCTGGGGCCCTGTGCACTGCCTGGGGCCCTTGTATGCTGCATGGGGCCCCTGGGTGTAGCCTGGGATCCTGTGTGTAGCCTGGGGCCCCTAGTACTGCCTGGGGCCCCTGTATGTTGCCTGGGGTCACTTTGTGCTGCCTGGGGCCACTTTGTGCTACCTGGGGCCCTGTGCACTGCCTGGGGCCCCGTGCACTGCCTGGGGCCCCGTGTACTGCCTGGGGCCCTTGTATGCTGGCTGGGGCCCCTGTGTGTAGCCTGGGATCCTGTGTGTAGCCTGGGGCCCCTGTGTGCTGCCTCGGGCCCCCATGCACTGCCTGGGGCCCCTAGCACTGCCTGGGGCCCCTGTATGTTGCGTAGGGCCACTTTCTGCTGCCTGGGGCCACCTTGTGCTGCCTCGGGCCCTCATGCATTTCTTGGGGCCCTGTGCACGGCTTGGGGCCCTGATCTACAGCTGCTGTGGTATACGGAGAGTTATAATCTGGCCTAGGCCTGTTTATACCCCGGGGTATAGTTTGGGCTAGGCCAGAATATACCAAGGGTATATTCTGGCTCAGGGGGGTATATTCTGGGCTAGCCCAGTTTATACCTCGGGTATATTCTGGTCGGGGGGTTAGTCTGACCTGTTACATCGGAATCTGGAGGTCTGTGAATACCTGAACTGTGTGCTGTGTGAGTAAATACCTGAGTCACTGCCTTATGTCGTGCCGATTCTAACCACTATCTTACAGTGTAAAGTGGGTGGGAGATTCCAAATGGAGGAGGTGGTGATGAAGAAAGAATAACGCCGCCCAGCGGGGCGTGTGCTGCTGCTTCGAGGAGGGGCAGAATGGAGCCTGGCGCCGCCTTCTCAGTCCCCAGCCTCAGGGACTGCTGTAAGTTATAAGTTATTTTTCTGCAGTTTTATAGGGCGGATTTAGCTCAGAGAGGGATAGATAGGGAGCAGCTAGGAAGGTGCAGGGACAGGTAGTGATAGTGTAGGGGCTTAGATCCAGGTGACAGGTTCCCTTTAAGAGTTCTGCCAGATCAGAACCCCAAACTGCAGATGCTGCATTTCGAGGTGATTGCCCCTCATCAGTGCAGTTTGTGGGAATTCTGATCTGGCTGTATGAGAGGCTAAGACGAGGTCTGGGGGACTAGTTATTTTCTTTATGGAGAGGAATCTGCCTGCAGGCATAAAGAGACTGATAAGGAGACTTATAGCCACAATGCTCCTCTGGGGAATATGCAAATTGTCACTTCAGTGAGGAAGTGGACGAACTCTAATGCCACCCAATAAAGGTATCAATCCTCAAAGTCATACTTGACTCTTTAACAAGACATTTTTATTATTGTTTTAGGAGAAAGTTATCTTCAGATTCTTTTAAATGTGTGTAATTCAGTTATAGAAGGCAAATGGTGGGCACTCTATCGTGGTATAAAATACAATCATGTAGAAAAGATACCATGGCATGAAATTCATGCAAAGTGAGAATGCTTTAATAGTGCAGCGGCACACTACTGTACACTAAATGGCCTACGTTTCGGTCATCTGACCAAAAGAAGAAAACATGTGCTAATATCTTCAACGGCACTCACATATATCTCCTCTACTTTAGCTGTGAACAAGGAAGGATGATCAAAACTTAAGCCTTTTTGTACAGTATTTTGCCACTATATAGTACGGTGATAAATCAAAAAAGTATATTTTTCCAAAAATGAACAATTATATTTTGGATTTTTTTAAATGCAAATAAAAAGATATTTAAAAAACAATTGAAGAAATTCCCATAAGTATATAGCAAAGAGGTGCCAAGGATGAAAACCACAGTTGGTGGTCACAGTCAGGTGGATAAACACAGTTCAGTATATATGAAGGGGATCATAGGTCCATAAAACACAGACACTATCCCACAGTAATGGCCCCTTTACACGCAGCTACAGGTAACAGGTTTTCCACAGGTAACTTACTGGATGCAGTGAAATCATGGAGACATTGTTCTATCTTGGTGCTGTGTACAAATGGAACTATGTCTCCATGATTTCACAGCAACCAGTAAGTTACCTGTGGAAAACCTGTCACCTGTAGCTGCGTGTAAAGGGGCCATAAGAGCCAAATAGTCCCCCACTTGAGTGAATGTAATAGCTCACAAAGGGGATGGCAGGATGTATGCAAGAAAGGTGAACTCAGCAGCTTTGTATGTGTCCCAGTATCTAGATTGAGCCACCAGGGGACAAATCTATCTGAGGCTCAGACAAAATATGGTACCAGATTCAAGTGAGATGTTTTACAAGCGGGACCTAACCTAACCAACACTGTTACCCAAACCAACACTGACAATCCAGCAATGAAGGGTCACTCACAAGCATTACCCATGTGGGGAATTGCTTTCTGCCACTGTCCGGACTCACCCACGCAAGCGGTTGAGTTCGCCTTTTTTGCATACACCTGACTGTGACCACCAACTGTGGTTTTTATCTTGGGTACCTCTTTGCTATATCCCTATGGGATTTTGTTCAATTGTTTTTTAAATGTCTTGTTATTTGCATTTAAAAAATCCAAAATGAAATTGTTCAGTTTTGGAAAAAAAAATACTCTTTTGAGATTTATCACCGTATTAAATGCTGAAATGGATTTATCCTAGGGTCCACATAGGACCGTCTACTTTAATCTAATACTTTGAGGGATTTGGAGCACTTGACATGAGATAGCACTCAATATGATGGTGCACTTCCCTCTTTTTGTGAATTGTATGTTTCTGAGTATTTTGCCACTGCATCAGTAAAGCATTCTCTGTGTAGTTCACTCTTCTATCCAAAACATTTTTCGGTGATCGTTCAATCTTGCTTCAGTCACCAATTTAAGTGCACATATTTGCCAACCTTCCTGGTTATGTCCCTCTTAGTGCCCATGAATTTTGACCTGTCCTAACTCATGCAAGACTCAGGAAATAGAAGGTTCCTAATTTTGTATGAACCTTGTAATTTCCTTAAAATCAGAAACAAGAAGAAACAATCTACAAACATACATAAACCTTAAAGAATTACCTATCGCTAAGCTTGAGAAACAACTGAGACTGCTGTCTATGTTTCATTAGGCACAGTTCAAAGAATACACTGTTATAATAATCAGAGCAATGTAGATTATTGAGAAACCAGCGTAGAATTAACTGTAGTTAAAATAATTTACGGAAATTGAACAAAATAATTTAATTAAAATGAAAGAAAAAAGTTCAGGTTTGTGACCACTGTGCAAACGTCAATGGTTAAATAGATGGAAAAATTACCGTATGTATTTTTTTGTTTTTTATTAGGGGTAATGAAGATGTCTTCTTTGGTTACAATTTACAAAAGTTGTTTTTACTAAAGTACTAAAGATTGTTAGAAACAAGTCCAGCAACAAGTGTTATATTACTGCACACATTAATCACCAATCCACTAGATAGATGATAAATTCTTAATTAGTAAGGACTTCACTGCTGTATCCAGAACTGGTCCCTAGAAGGGGTCCCAAGTCCCTCATTATTTCTCATTCAACTACAACGCCATTCAAACTCTGCCATTGTTATGTGGCTGAAAAGCAAAGGAAGACGCAGCCCCAATTCTTTTTATAAGTTGGCAGTTTATTGATTAAAAAAATCTATAAATCAAAGATCAATGTATTTGCTGGAAGAAAAATAATTAACAAAACATGTTGATAATTTAATTCTAAACATTTATAAGATTTAACAATATCAATCTATTACTAGATACAGGTATTACATGCTACGGTCAGAGCTGCCGCTAGGAATTTCAGGGCCCTTGACTGCCAAAATTTTGGGGCCTCCCTGAGATTCCGCCCAGCCTCCACCCAGCTCTGCCTCCACCCATGCTCCACCTCCACCCAAAGATGCATTACATTTATAGTGAAAAATTGGAACAGCAGCAAAGATTACCTCAGTTTATGTGCAAAGCTTTCCCAACCAGCAATCCAGATGGTTCCTTACAATAGAATAAAAAAAAAGGAAAACAGAACAAAAAAAACATAAAAAAGTGGACTTTATTGCTCAATGCGTGGCCACGTGAGTGGGCAATAAAGTCTACTTTTTTCTATATTTTTGTTCTCTTTTTCCTTTTTTTACACTCTCTCTATTATATATTACACACACTTGAGACTGCTGTGGGCTGAATAGACAATAGCTGTATATACAATCGAGAATACACAATAGAGACAGCTGCTAGCTGTATACACAATAGAGATGGCTGCAGGCCGTATACACAATTGAGACTGCTGCTGGCTATACACACAATAGAGAATACACAATAGAGACTGTTTCTGGTGGTACACAATAGAGAATACACAATAGAGATGGCTGTGGGCCGTATAGGCAATGGAGACGGCTGCAGGCCCGGCCGTATAGACAGTGGAGATGGCTGCTGGCTATACACACAGTAGAGAATACACAATGGAGACTGCTGCTGGCTGTACACAATAGAGAACACACAATAGAGACTGCTGCTGGTCGTACACAGTAGAGAATACAAAATAGAGAAGGCTGCGGGCTGTATAGACAATGGTGACGGCTGCGGGCCCAGCCATATAGGCAATAGAGATGGCTGCTGGCTATACACACAGTAGTGAATACACAATAGAGACTGCTGCTGGCTGCACACAATAGAGAGTACATAATAGAGACTGCTGCTGGCTGTATACACATTGGAGATGGCTGCAGGAAAAATGCACAATGGAGACGGCTGCATGACAAATGCACAATGGAGATGGCTGCGGGACAAATGCACAATACAGACGGCTGCGGGACAAATGCACAATGGAGACAGATGCGGGACAAATGCACAATGGAGATGGCTGTGAGATGTATGCACATTAGAGACTGCTGCGAGACGTATGCACATTAGAATCTGCTGCAGGTCGTATGCACATTACAGACTGCTGTGGGTTGTATACACATTGGAGACTGTGCAGGATGTATACACAGACTGCTGGCTGTATGTAGAGACTGCCAGCCGTATATCTTGTATATAAAGACAGCAATCTCCTGTATAGACAGGTCCACACTATATACATACAGTATATAGGTACACAAATACAACATGTAGTGTGGACCTGTATATAGAGTATAGTGCTGTGTAGAGACAGAGAGACAGATAGACAGAGAGAGAGAGACAGACAGAGACAGAGAGAAACAGACAGAGAGAGAGACATCCATGTATTTAGTGTTGTCAGTTTCTACATTTTATGTAATTGAGAAAGGCTTCACCGCCGAAACGCGTCTGACGAGGCATCATGCCTGACAAGATACTTTTTAACAATGCTTAGGGAAAAAAAGGTGTGCTGTAGTCCGCGCTGCCAGGATCACTCACTCCAATAAATACGAGTAGAAAATCTTCATCAAAACCTCCTTTATTCTCCTACGCGTTTCAGTGCCCTCCTGGCACCTTCATCAGGGATCCCTGATGAAGGTGCCAGGAGGGCACTGAAACGCGTAGGAGAATAAAGGAGGTTTTGATGAAGATTTTCTACTCGTATTTATTGGAGTGAGTGATCCTGGCAGCGCGGACTACAGCACACCTTTTTTTCCCTAAGCATTGTTACAACCTACACGTGAGTGTGGCCGGTGGGAGTCCAGCAGCAGCCATCAGGACATTACCAATAAGCCTTCAAACCAGTTGTGGGTCTCACAACTGGACCAGGTGAGCAGATTTAATTACTCACCATTACACCCATCAGTGTCTAGTGATAGGGCACTATTGCGCCTCTTGTCCCCTCCCCCTTTTCTTAAGATACTTTTTAATATATTTTATATGTGATTTCCAAATAAAGCTAATTGTTGAACTGGATCCGGGTGCTGGCTCTCTTCATCTTGGATATTGCAAGTGGATACCAGCCACTGCCTTGGACCTGAGACGGATTATAGGAGGTCGAGGTGAGCGGATTCCCCATAGCTTTTTCCTCAGAATTCAGAGAGAGAGACAGACAGAGATAGAGAGGCAGACAGACAGATAGACAGACAAACCTGCATACTCACCACCAGCACCAGTAGTAGAGGCGGCAGGAGCAGCAGCTCCGTCCTGACTCCAGTCCCTTGCATCCTGCCAGTGTGGCACCCCACTATGTAGGTGCCACAAAAGGGGTACTGCACCCATAAAAGCAGTGTAGTCACTCCACTGCAAGTGGAACTATGGCCAGTAGGTGTAACCCTAGAACTAACACCCACACACTAGATCAGTAGGTGGGAGGAACCCCGGGAGCGTATATAGTGACCTCCAGGGGGAAAGAGAGAGAGGCAGTCAGCCGACCTGGAGGGAGCAAGGAGGGTCTCCTCGGCTGAGGGGCCCAGGAAAGAAAGAGGAGATCCTAGAAACAGAAGAAAGAGAGTAAGAAACTCAAGGCGTGAGTTCACTCTAGTGGGGAATAGAGTAACCAAAGAGTTTGCCCCAGGAAAGGAACCGGGTACCAGAGCCCGCACTTGTGAGCTCTATAAGGCTCACAGACAATCAGAAGAACAGGGGTATCTTCATGTATGCCCCTGGCTCCCAAAGATCCCAGAAAGAGGGGAGCCTGGAGTAGCAGGATGCTGCAGGATCCAGAGAAGGTTCACCCAACGGGTACAAGGGAGGGGAGAACAAGGAACAGCAGGAGGTCCATTTAAATCTTTAAAGGTACCTTTACACGCCACCATTGAAAGGTAGCAACTGCCTGGCATTGGGGATATTTATGCCTGTTGCCATGAAATTGCTATGAAATGGCGGCGTGTAAATAGGGAAATTCCTTCCTGTGTCCTGCAGTTGACTCAGATACCTGTTGCTGAGCCGTGCTCAAAAACCGAAGGCAACGGAAAGGCACAATTGCCATGGTAGTGGCGTCTAAACGGGGCACAGGCATGGATGTTGCGTCGCCTAGTGATTTCACAGGAGCGTGCCACAGCGTCATGGATACCATGCCCCATCAGCGATCATTGGTGGGGGCTACTGTGTTACCATTGGCTGTCCCTGCCCAGGGTGCCATATTTAAAGAGCTGACCATTCACACTACACAATTGCAATGGCGTCATGTATTAGCCAGCCTTCCTGCGCAGGCTGGCCAATCATGATGCTATTGCATTGTCCAATCAGCGTACGAGCGTCACGGAATACACAACTCTGTCATGCCTATGTACTTGCGTCGCGAAAGATGTACGCCCAAATTCCTTTGTGGCAGCGGCGTGTAAAGCAGGGAAGGTATTCAACAGGAAGTAAGCCGCAGGATTTGTCGGAACTTCCGGGTCACCACGATACCTTCAGTTGACAACGCAATGGCGGCGTTTATATGCGGCATTAGCGATTGGTATCCACCGTTAAAAACGTGCGCGTGCATGTGCGGTGGATACCAGTTGCTAGGCACAGTGGCGGCGTGTAAAGGTACCTTTAGAGATCAGACTTCACCGGCACTGGGAGGCAAGGAAAAGAAAGGAACAGGAACGACAAACAGTGAGGGATCCATCTATCATCCAGAAATTCCGCTTGCAGCACCCGTAGCCATTTGTCAGTGTAACATCTACTGCAACTGAAAGACTGTAAAGATGATTGAAAGTTTTCCAGTAAAGTACCCGGTGAAGTGAGTTATCGACTCTGCTGCATCCTTTCGTGCATAAACTGTTTCCTTACAGAAACGCTGCCCCGGCGGTCCAGTCCTGCCTGCAGGAGACTACACCATCCAAGCCGCACTATTATCGACCAGTGGAGGACTGTGGCGCCGCTGGTGTGCTTCACCAGGTACTGCAGGTGGCGTCACAAACTTGTATATACTTTATTTACACCCCTTATTCTTTGACTACCAGGGCCACCACGGCCCCGTGCAGCCACCTGTGACATCCCAGACCGAGCCCGAGAGCTGAGTACCCTACCCTGGGCGAGTCACCAGTGCCTGCGTGACTTCCATTTGCGGGACACACCGAAGCAGCGGTGATGGACAGAAGACAAGGCCTGCTCAAGAGGTGAGTGGGCGGGGTCCGATGGTGATTGACAGGAGAGGAGGCCCATGCAAGACATGAGGGGGCAGGGCCTGGAGGAGATCGAGGCCCACCCCCTCACCTCTTGCATGAGCCCAGCAAAGCAGCATCAGTGCGTGCTGGCCATGGGGGCGAGCCTTCCTGCTTTCTGCTCCAAACAGCCACACCCCCTGTGTCACAATTGGCCTCCTTGACCCTAATCCAATGGCCACCCCCCCTGCAGTAAGGCCTGGGGCATCTAGAAATATTTTGGCAGATTTATTAAAATTATCTAACAGAACAAACATGACCAAATATAAGAGATTAAAGCTGTGCCATAATTGGTTGCTGTTAATAGTAAACTTCTAGGCAGATTAATAAATCTCTCATTTTAGCTTTAGTTTTAGCGAAATAGTATCATGATATTGGAAAGGGAGTTATATGGGACCTTAACTTTCAAGAAACTTTATATAAATTATTAGTACCGTATATACTCGTGTATAAGCCGAGTTTTTCAGCCCAAAATTTGGGCTGAAAAGTCCCCCCCTCGGCTTATACACGGGTCATATACGGTACATGGAGTGGGGGGGCTGTGTCCCGGGGCTGTGGAGGCTGGAGGAGGCGGGGGGAGGCTGCTGTATGAGCGGCCCCGTCACGTGGGGCCGCTCATTATATATGCACTGCTTCCCCCTGTCAATCAGCGGCAGGGGGAAGCAGTTCATATAAGCCCCCCAAAAGCTGGCACTGTCCCCCCTTGTAAGGGCCCCCCCCCCCCGCTGCTTATACATTACCATCCCGGTGTTCTGATCGGCGCCGCTCCTCGGTGCGTCTTCATCCTCCCATCCGCGCTGGCTGCATCCGGGATCTCCGGCTGTCGCAGCGATATGACGTCATCGCGCGACGGCCGGAGATCCCGGATGCAGCCAGCGCGGACGGGAGGATGAAGACGCAGCACCGAGGAGCGGCGCCGATCAGAACACCGGGATGGTAATGTATAAGCAACGGGGGGGCCCTTACAAGGGGGACAGTGCCAGCTTTTGGGGGCTGTTGGTACCCCCAGGGGGCTGCTGGGTAACCCCTGGGGGCTGCTGGTACCCCCAGGGGGCTGCTGGGTACCCCCTGGGGGCTGCTGGGTACCCCCAGGGGGCTGTTGGTACCCCCAGGGGGCTGCTGGGTACCCCCTGGGGGCTGCTATATGTACCCCTGGGGGCCTGCTGTATACCACTGGGGCTGCTGTATACAACCACTGGGGCTGCTGGGTCTCCTGTATACTACAACTGGGGCTGCTGGGGCTCCTGTATACTACCACTGGGGCTGCTGGGGCTCCTGTATACTACCACTGGGGCTGCTGGGGCTCCTGTATACTACCACTGGGGCTGCTGGGGCTCCTGTATACTACCACTGGGGCTGCTGGGGCTCCTGTATACTACCACTGGGGCTGCTGGGGAATCTGTATACTACCACTGGGGCTGCTGGGGAATCTGTATACTACCACTGGGGCTGCTGGGGCTCCTGTATACTACCACTGGGGCTGCTGGGGAATCTGTATACTACCACTGGGGCTGCTGGGGAATCTGTATACTACCACTGGGGCTGCTGGGGAATCTGTATACTACCACTGGGGCTGCTGGGGAATCTGTATACTACCACTGGGGCTGCTGTATACTACCACTGTGGAGGCCTGTATACCACACTGCTGGGGGCTGTATACCTGTGCTGGGGTCCACCCTCGGCTTATACACGAGTCAATAGGTTTTTCCAGATTTTTGGGGCAAAAGTAGGGGGGTCGGCTTATACACGGGTCGGCTTATACACGAGTATATACGGTACATGTGAGAACCAAAGAGTCCAATTTGGATATAGTGGGTCACAGACCAAGACTGAACCAGTTCGAGGTTTTACCAGTGCCGTAATTTTAAGCTCATAGGCCCAAATCCAAAAGATCTAATTGGACATCCAATTATTGCAAATCTTTAATAGCATTAGTCTTTTTTCTATAGGACAAAGAGACTTTTGGGGCCCCCCTGGGCTCCAGGGCCCAGGTGCGATTGCAACCCCTGCACCTGTTGTAGTTACACCCCTGGGTTTTACTGAACATTTACTCAAAAGGCACCAGAGATAGAAGGCTAATGAAACTCAACTTACACTCAGCCCACACCAACTGACATATAAATAAATGAACAGACACCCAGCCCAGGGGACCATGATCAAAGTGCCATGCTAAAGACTCTGCTCAATGTAACAAGTTCCACAAAAAGCTGTTTTACCTTAGGCGGGAGGCCTCACAAACAATCCACACAACACTTCCAGAACAGTGTAAATTGATGTGTGTATCAGAAGCGAGTCTCTGGGATGGAACCCTGACTTACGAATTAAATCAATACTATAGCCTAACACAAACATTCTCTACGCAACTTGTGATACCTGTGTATCTGACTAACGGTACTATAGGATACCCTTCAGAGTTCAACACAGGCCTGTAACCTCAGCAGTTGCCATTAACATACATGTGGCAAAAAAAACATAGTGCATATGCAGTGCCCGAGTTCGGGGACTTAAAATTATAGTTGCAACTCCAGAACTTGAGCAAACAAACAGGTCCACAAAAGTCCCAACATAATTCAAATGGATAATGGAAGTATGGAAAAAGACAAAATCACATTATCAAGCGACGATATCGTCACACAATGGCCTTTTCAAAAAGCAATGATAGAAAAGTCCAGAAAACCACTGATTGACTAGCACTATATACTCCACTTACCATCCCTCCTTCTGGCAGGAAGAGTTGCTTCTTTCCAAGGGGAAAAATCCCAAAAAAGGTAAAACACTGTGTATAATCCTGTGCTGTCTGAATGCTACATTTGACAGTCCGGCTAAGGGTACTTTCACATCAGCGTTTTTTTGAAATCGCGGCAGATGCGGTGAAAAAACCGCATCTGCCGCGATTACCGCATATTGGCTGCACTTGCGGCACAGTTGCGGCACAGTTGCGGCAAGCCCCATACAATGTATATGTGGGCTTGCGGCAGGTGCGGCAAGTGCGGTTTTGGCACTTGCGGCAGTGCGGCCACGAAAAAAACGCGGCTGACCGCGTTTTTTTTTCGCGGCCGCACCTGCCGCAAGTGCCGAAACCGCACTTGTCGCACCTGCCGCAAGCCCGCATATACATTGTATGGGGCTTGCCGCAACTGTGCCGCAACTGTGCCGCAAGTGCAGCCGGTATGCGGTAATCACGGCAGATGCGTTTTTTTCACCGCATCTGCCGCGATTTAAAAAAACGCTGATGTGAAAGCAGCTTAAGGAGGACAAGCAACAGGACAAACCTCCGCCTCCCATCCATGCACTCTTAGCTCACTGAGGCGTCCCACTCAAACAAGGCTGGGCCTTGTTCGATTCAGAGCTTCCCTGGTGGCCAGAAAATGTTACTGCAGGTCCCATCATATATACCCCCATAAATACCTGCAAATCTAAATCACTCTATATTATATTTTGTAATAAAAATGGTTCTTTATCCACATATGAGCCATTTTTTCCCTTCATTGTTAACTTATCATACAACTTGAAAAAAAGCTCAACTCCTTTTTGCTAAAGACAAAACAGATTATTTGCACAGTGAGGTGCTGCATTATACCTCTAATTATTTTGTATGAACAAGTTAGTGAGGAGTGAGAATGAGAGTGAAAAAAAGAGACAGAGGGAGACACAGAAAGATCACGGTGAGCTTTCTAACAATTGTTTTGTACCACACCCCAGAGCTAGATCAGAGCTAGATCTACACTGCTCAGTACAGTTTTATTAATTTTCCATGCTGCTGATGTTTTCAGTGTGTTAACTAAAGAATGAAGAGCAGAAATCACTCTGTGTGCATTTCATGTAGGGGAGACTTCATAGCAGTTAGTGCCCACCCACCAGCTCAGAGTCAATTGCAAGTTAAGAGATAAAGCTTCCTAAGTGGAAACCTGGTGAAAGAGCAGAATACAGGTCAAATAATGTCTAGAAATAGTGTTATTTCTCATGAGCACACACAACAGTTAGTTGAAAGTACAGTTACCCTATATTTCCAATTACCACACTACAACAGTAGCAAAGTCTCCTGAGGATTGGGGACATTCACATTAAACTGCAAATTACTGTATTTGCAGTTCAGCTTCTGTCCTTTAAATAAAAATACAGTAAAGATAAGGTTGCACCCTGTCCACCTGCCCTCGAAACATTTGTGTGCTTGGCTTAGGCTGGTTTCACACTGCAGGATCTTCCCTGATCAGTGTCCATCTAGTAGATGTGCCAAAGCCAGGAGTGTCTCCAAAACTCAAAATAGGTGTCAATCTTTCAATTATAGTTTTTCTCTGCAAGTTTCTCTCCTGGTTTTGGCACACAAACCGGATGGAACCTGATCAGTGGAAAATCCTGCAGTGTGAAACCAGCCTTAGGCTAGGGTCAGACCTGCGTCTGCCCTCAGCCTGCCAAATCTGTTTAAAACTTAGTCTCTGGCAGGCTCAGCGCATAGCATTAACAGCATGTAACACTATGCGCTGCTGCCTATGCATCTCTATAGCAACTTGATGCTTACCGCAGCCACCGGCTCGACAGAGAATCCCCGGATATGCGCTATTCTAGAGCGAACAGGAAAACGCTGCAAACTGCATTTCCTGTGCACTCTGCAAAGCGTTATGCTGCAGGTAACCATAGGGATACATAAGCAGGCGGCGCATAGCGTTACATGCTGATAACGCTATGCGCTAAGCATGCCAGAGACTAAGTTTTAAACGGATTCGGAAGGCTGAGGGCTGACGCAAGTTTCAAAATGTTTCACCAGGAAACACAGGGTAAATACAAAATTTTACATTCTTTATTGAAAGGCTTAAAATAAGCTTGACAACATTGTAAAAAAAACACATGAAAATGGAAACATATAGAAAAAAGTACTTTAGCCTCATTATGAGTTCATAACAGTTCAAGATAGAAATCAGTGCCTCCCAGCTCACCGAGGAGACAGATAATGCAACCAATGAATTTAAGGTAGGGTACTTGTCATTACATTCTAGATAGTGGGTCTATAACAACCGTTTTTACACAATTAAGGTTTCGTGAGTGATCATATATCTATGCCGCCTGGATAAACTTTAAACAGGAGTCAATAATAGTTACAATTATCCTCTATCTCTAATCAATTATGCGCAATACAAATTCTGACACAAATATACAATGCACACCTCACTGACAAGAGGGGATTACTAAACAATCACCAATAAATTATCTATGACCAGTAATTAATTCACAGCAAAATGATATACA
The DNA here is from genome assembly GCA_033576535.1 of Allobates femoralis. Classification (NCBI taxonomy): domain Eukaryota; kingdom Metazoa; phylum Chordata; class Amphibia; order Anura; family Aromobatidae; genus Allobates; species Allobates femoralis. The sequence continues at coordinate 490,090,811 of JARQOC010000005.1, forward strand.
ATATATCCCAACTACACTGTACAGAAATAAAAAATAATCAGTTACCCACAAGATTTGAGACTGGAGGTGCGACAATACACAATCCAATGTCGATATAAAGGATAAAGGTTTCCTGACTTGGCTGGTACACAAAGACCTAGTATTCCACATACAGCAACAAACTGCAACAAACGTAAGACATTTTTATTAAATCAGTCCTTGAAATGAGTAAAAAAAATTATGTGGGTCTTCACAGTATTTTTAGATGCCAGCCAGGTACAGCAGGCAGGTATGGGCTGCCCCCTACCCCAGCTGCCTATTTTGTACCTGGCTGGAAACCAGAAATATAGGGAAGCCCTTTTCTTTAACTGTTTCATGAATTTCAGCTGGGGGCTGGAATCCTCAGTGCAGGGTGACCCAAGCTTCCTGCCCCCTCCTCCCTTCTGCAAATTGCAGCCCACATCCACCCCAGAAACTGGCACATTCATAAAAGCGCCATGTTCTGGTTCTGTACTCTGACTTTTCCAGCAGCCCTGGTGGCAATGGCACGCTGGGTAATAAAGGGGTTAATGCCGGCTTTGTTTTACCAGCTGGCAATAAGCCTTAAATTCATAGTGTCAGGCCAATATTACACCCAGCCACTATGAATTTATAATAAACAGTAAAAAAAAAACACAACACAGAGAAAAAAAAACATTTTAATTGAAATAAAACACAAAACACATCCTTTGTTCACCTCTTTAATAAATAAACACAAACCCTCTGATATTAAATCCATAGGTGAACACCTTCAGCCCATGTCTGCTCACAGCGATGGCAGGTTCAGACTGACAGCTTTACGTCTGGGATCCGTGTGCCTTGTGATGCAGTTCATGGGGTCATGGGGTCACTGACTTCTTCTTTACACACTTTGGGTTCAGTCTTTCCCCAGTTTGCCTACGAACATAATGTTTCCCATCAGACCCAAATAAATTAAACTTGCTTTCATCACTAAAATGAACTGTGGACCACTTCTCCTCTGTCCACATAATATGCTCCTCACCAAATGTGAGTCTAGCCTTTTGATTCTTTCTTCTAATGAGAGGTCACTGCAGATGGGTTTTGAGTCCAAATGCTATGAAAGTCGTGACACTATCATGTGACAGATTCTTACCCTGTTCAGTGCTGAACTGGCAAGCTATTCCAGCTGCAGTGTTGAAATGATTACCCAAGGAGATTCTCTGCATTATCCTGTCCTCTCTTGCATTTGTCTTTCGAGGTCGAACAGCCTTTTTAGGGGACTTCAAAAAGTTTTTGATGTTGTAAAGTTGTAATATTCTTGAAATCACAGACTTGGATTGACCAACTTCTTTTGCTATGGCTGATAGGGTGACCTCTTTGGCCTTCATCTGGACAACCTGCTACCGCAGGGCTTCAGTCACTTTGGAATGGCACACCATTTTTGCAAACTGAGTGCAAACTGCAAAGTTAGGCTGCCCATTAAATAGGGTTTGTCAGATAATTAAGGAAATTATCAGCAGGTACCAGAATAACACCAATAACTTCTAGGTATCTGAAAGTGTTCTCTAATTTTGATCGGTGTTCTTTTCATACATCTAATGTACATTTTTATTCTGTGCTTTAGAATATATTCAATTTATGAAAAAAGCTTAAAATACTGCTAATTTACTCATGTTAGGATATTTTCACATAGGACACAATGACCTTAACATTAAGGAAATTGTGTGTTGTTCTCTAATTTTGATCTCCAGTGTATATTAAGCATTGAAGCAGAGTCTAGTTTGCTGCTGAGAAACGCCATATATTGTAATTACAGGTATTTTTAGGAAATGTGATTGTTATTGTGTTGTTAATTTAAAAGACATAAAAACCTGTACTTTTATTGTTTTAATGTATAAAAAAATAGTTTTTTACGCAAATATGGTGGCTCAGTATTTAGCACTGTATGGTGGCTCAGTGGTTAGCACTGTATGGTGGCTCAGTGGTTAGCACTGTACGGGGCTCAGTGGATAGCACTGTATGGTGGCTCAGTGGTTAGTACTGTATGGTGGCTCAGTGGTTAGCACTGTATGGTGGCTCAGTGGTTAGCACTGTATGGTGGCTCATTGGATAGCACTGTATGGTGGCTCATTGGATAGCACTGTATGGTGGCTCAGGGTAGGACTGTATGGTGGGTCAGTGGTTAGCACTGCATGGTGGCTCAGTGGTTAGCACTGTATGGTGGCTCAGTGGTTCGCACTGTACGGTGGCTCAGTGGATAGCACTGTATGGTGGCTCATTGGTTAGTACTGTATGGTGGCTCAGTGGTTAGCACTGTATGGTGGCTCAGGGTTAGGACTGTATGGTGGTCAGTGGTTAGCACTGTATGGTGGCTCAGTAGTTAGCACTGTATGGTGGCTCAGTGGATAGAAGTGTATGGTGGCTAAGTGGTTAGGACTGTACGGTGGCTCAGTGGTTAGCACTGTATGGTGGCTCAGTGGTTAGCACTGTATGGTGGGTCAGTGGTTAGATTGTATGGTGGGTCAGTGGTTAGCACTGTATGGTGGCTCAGTGGTTAGCACCTTATGGTGGCTCAGTGGTTAGCACTGTATGGTGGCTCAGTGGTTAGCACTGTATGGTGGCTCAGTGGTTAGCACTGTACGGTGGCTCAGTGGATAGCACTGTATGGTGGCACAGTGGTTAGCACTGTATGGTGGCTCAGTGGTTAGCACTGTATGGTGGGTCAGTGGTTAGCACTGTATGGTGGCTCAGTGGATAGCACTGTATGGTGGCTCAGTGGTTAGTACTGTATGGTGGCTCAGTGGTTAGCACTGTATGGTGGCTCAGTGGATAGCAATGTATGGTGGCTCAGGGTTAGGACTGTATGGTGGGTCAGTGGTTAGCACTGTATGGTGGCTCAGTGGTTAGCACTGTATGGTGGCACAGTGGTTAGCATTGTATGGTGGCTAAGTGGTTAGCATTGTATGGTGGCTCAGTGGTTAGCACTGTATGGTGGCTCAGTGGTTAGCACTGTATGGTGGCTCAGTAGTTAGCACTGTATGGTGGCTCAGTGGTTAGCACTGTATGGTGGCTCAGTGGTTAGCACTGTATGGTGGCACAGTGGTTAGCATTGTATGGTGGCTCAATGGTTAGCATGTATGGTGGCTCAGTGGTTAGCACTGTATGGTGGCTCAGTGATTAGCACTGTATGATGCTCAGTGGTTAGCACTGTATGGTGGCTCAGTGGTTAGCACTGTATGGTGGCTCAGTGGTTAGCACTGTATGGTGGCTCAGTGGTTAGCACTGTATGGTGGCTCAGTGGTTAGCACTGTATGGTGGCTCAGTGGTTAGGACTGTATGGTGGCTCAGTGGTTATAACTGTATGGTGGCTCAGTGGTTAGCACTGTATGGTGGCTCAGTGGTTAGCACTGCAGCCTTCCAGCTCTGGGTTCTGGATTCAAATCCCACCAAGGACAACATCTGCAAGGAGTTTGTATGTTCTCCCCATGTTTGTGTGGGTTTCCTCCCACATTTCAAAGACATTCTGATAGGCTGTTTAGATTGTGAGCCTCAATGGGAACAATGTTGCAAATGTATGTAAAGTATAATAATAAATAATAATATAATATTTATTCATTTATATAGCGCTATTGATTCCATAGCACTTTACATACATCAGTAATGCTGTCTCTCTTGGAGCTCACAATCTAAACATCCTATCAGTATGTCTTTACAATGTGGGAGGAAACCGAGTGCCCGGAGGAAACCCACGCAAACACAGGGAGAACATACAAACTGCTTGCAGATGTTGTCCTTGGTGGGAAAGTGATATGGAATTAATATCGCTATATAAATGAATAAATATTATTTTATTATTTAGTGCAATTTGTTACACTTGGGGGGCAGTAGTATAGAGAAACCAACAGAAAAAGCACCATACTCAAAACATGCTGTATATTACAAAAAGAAAACATCCCCAATCCCTCCCACTCCAAATAACAAAAACTAACACAGAAAACTACGATTGATGTATGAGTAATGCATTTTATAGTTCATTTTTGTCTTTAAAAATGGATCTGGCTAAAAAGAAAAGAAAACAAGCCATGAAATACACAAATCCAGCCTTACAATGCTTGGAAATACAGATTAAAAAAAATATTGGTTGGGATAGAAAAAGAGGAAAATGAGAGTTAGGAATAAAGAGAAGTGAGAACAACACAGACGGAGAAGTTTAGAGATTAATAGAAGTGGAAGAACGAGAAAGAGAGAAAAGAGAAGGTGGCAGATTAAGAAATGAGAGTACAGATACACCGTAATTACATTGTATGACTTGTCTCTACTTATTGTTGCTGCCTATGTTTCCCATGAGTTGGGTTGTGTACCATGGCCGGGGGTCTGATGTGGACCCTGTTTCTTTGACTTACAGTTATCTATATCTGGATCTTCCTACGTCTCTTGTTTTCATCCCAACACTTGGAAAGATGTGACATGAAATAATTAGCTGATGATTACCGGCACATATATCCCACTCATTAAATGAACAGAGATGCCAACTTGTGGATCTTAAACAAGAATTCACTAACTATTCTTTTTTTTTTTTTTTAGACATTGCATCATGAACAGCAAATGCCTGGAAGCATATCTAAAGAGCAGTGTCCTTACTATCACACTAATTATATTATGCAGATTGCTAAATTGGAAGACCCCTATGACCCCAAGCCATTACAATCCCATTGACAGCGAATTTACCATGTGATAGCGGAGAACTGAAAGACATACGAGAAGACTCAAAGACGGCAAATTGTTGCTTGGAACAAAAATAATATTAATGATGTTTTCCTGACACAGAGAAATGAATGCAGAAAATAGGTTTCCTTTGCTTGTTTTCCACTAAAACCTTACCGACTGGAATAGGGAGCTATTTTCATTTGTGACGTGCATAAATATTAAATTAACCCCTTGTTTATTAACCAGTTCTAATAAAATAATGACACGATACTCGGAGGACTCGGTAAAGCGACGCATTGAGATAACGGGATATCTAATGTCCATCTAGATTGGCACTTAGCAGTTTGAGGCGCTGTGACATGTAGCAATTCACATACTGGCTGGCGCTTAGGGAAACAACACAAATTGTAAAGGTAAGGAACGAAATGTGACATAATATTGAGACAATGTGCAAATTACAGAGGTGATATATTTGATACACTTCTATTTAGCCTAAAAATATATGAGCGACACATACTAGTGCATCTCAATGAATTAGAATATCATCAAAAAGCAACGTAATATTGCCATGTGTCAGGGCGTTTCTGGGAGCCAACACGTTGACTAGTAAATCAATATTATATTCACCCTTTGATGTCTCATGGAGTACAGCAGTGCGGTTTTTAAACCTTCATCCTCATATTTTATGTGCAGCAGTCATGATATGCTTTCATAGTGGTTGTGACTCTCACAACCACACAAGTGAAGCCTCTGATACCTATTTAGGTAATATTTTATCTATCAGACTTTCTCCTCCCTACCTAAATTTTCTGAGTCAATGACCTTTGGGTTTTCACTGGCTGTAAGCTATAATCATCAACATTAACATAAATATACACTTGAAATCGATCACCCTGTTTGTAATGGCTCTATTTATTATATGCATATATATATAATATATATATATCACATCTATATATTATACGCATTTCATTTTTTGTATGGAATTACTGAGATAAATTTACTTTCTCATGATATTCTAATTCATTGAGATGCTCTAGTATATTAAGAGGTATTCTTGTAGAATTAATACATATGTCTGAATTAGATAACAAGCCTAGTTTAATCTATGGTATAGTAATGAATATGAAATGAATTATTATAGATGCACACTGAATGGTAAGTATTAGGCTATGTGCACACAGTGCGTTTTTGATGCATTTTTTTTGATGCATGCCAATCCTTATGCCAGCAAAGTCAATGAGAATCCTCAAGGTTCGTGCACATGTTGCTTATTTTTCCCTTGCAGATTTAGTGCAGAATTAAGCCTGCGGCATGTCAATTGTTAGCACGTTTTTGCATCGTAATTTCACTTGAAATGCATGGAAAAATACATAAAAAATGCACTGAAAATGTATAAATATGTCTCAAATACGAGTCAAAAATGCATTGTGTTTTTGGTGCCTTTTTCTGCCAGGAGTAGCAGATTTACAGACCTTCTGCACCCTTAATGCTGTTTCACTACCAATAGGAAAAACAAAAAAATATATTCCCCGTACCCCAAGTATCTATGATTAAAAAAGTACCAAAAAAATGAAAAAAAATTAAGATATTTTAAATAGGAATATAAAAATAATTCATCGTAATAAATACATATTTTAATGTTGTAAACATAAGTTCACATCTTTGAATAGCATCTGCTGTACTTTTTTTTTCTTACCTTTTTGCTGTTTGTATTTTTTTTTGTTTTTTTTTTTATTTTCTTTATTTTTAACCAGCCATCATAAACTGCCAAAACAGCAATTTGTGTAATATTGCTTTCTAGCCTTCTCAAGATAATCTGGACGGCACTCAACCTCATTACAGCATTTATGCACTTAGAAGTAACACATCACGGCATTTTGTATTTATTATGGATTTATCAAGACATGAAGGCATAAGTGGATTTAATCAGACATGTAATTATTTTTATGCCTACAACTGAAAATATGCAGAGATGAATTTATGGTTAGTTGGCAATCAGTGGAAATTGTATTTAAACATTTTGCAACATCTGCTTGCAAATGTATTTGGAGAATCGTAAAATGGGTTTTTGCAATGAAAAAAAAAAAAGAATAAAGTTTTATGCATTTATTTTTTTAACCTACTTTCGATGTTGTTGCTTTTTTCCTAGTATGTAAATATATAAATGCATCAAAGAGGTTAAATAGCAGCAACGTGGATGGATAATGTCACATAAATCATCATGAATACTCCATCAAGTCCAGAGACTCAGGACGAGTTCTATCCGCAAGGAGTTAAAATCAGCCAGATGGTCCTACATACATACACCCCATATGTAGCCTGTGAGCCCTCGTGGACAGGGTCCTCTCTCCTTCTGTACCTTTAAGCGCCTTGTACTGTTCATAGTCATTGTACTTATCTATGTATACCCCTTTTTCACCTATAAATTGCCCATAGAATAAATGGTGATATAATAATAAATAATAATAATATTTACTATATAGGAAGACAGATAAGACATTTTTCAGGTTCCTAAAAGTACAGTAACCTGATATTTTAGAGAAATATTAAATTCTTTTTTTAATGAATAAATCTATATCTAAGATGTTCTTCGCTGTATTTTTTATTCTTTTTTATTCTCTAAGTTCCTTTTCTGTTTTGTTAGCAAAAAGGTTTCTTTTATGTTCTCTTCCGTAAGGTTCAAATTACAAGGTTGAAAGGAAAATAAGACGCAATCTGTTGTATATCGGAGACTGGTGTAGAGATACCTGGTATGTGATTAATTATATATTACATTAATAATATGACTTTGTCATAAAGGCCCTAATTAGTAGAAGTAGATCTATAACGAGTATGTTTTATTTGCAGAACCAGAACATACAGAAAATATATTGTATCACTTAAAAGTGAGAATATATTTGTGAACGTTAGCTCCATATCTTACACTAACGCCAATATTGGCCGCCCCACATTGGGAGTAATGGAGTCCCTATTCGTCCAGTTGTTTTGCAGCCTAACAGCAACATGTAAAAGAGAAAATAATAGGAGGAAATCAGAGACTTGAGCTTCAGCGCTGGCGTTGGGCTCGTTCACGGTGTTGCTGGCAGAAGGTTTAACTGTTTGTAACCAAATCTACAATATCAATGAATCTCGTGTCAGAAACACCATTAGGCAGCCCTGTTTAATCATGACACTTGACATAATGCAATAATTACTGGAACCACCCAAAACATTCACGCCGCCTCGGTCGTACTGAGCAAACTTTCATTTAAGACCATAAATATTTAGTTTGTTGTCATCACGTTGTACGAAAAAGACTTTGACTTCTCACTTCTACACAATCACAAGGGCTCGGTAAACAGAGGTGCAGAAACCCAAAAATTGGCGGCACAATGAACAAATCAGAGTTCGGTCAGTCCTGAATCCTCTCCTTTTAGGAGGACTGATCTTTACATTGTGTCACAAGCTTCCAACTTCGCTTCTTCTCTTTAAAAAAACTCTCTGAGCGCCCTCTATTGGCCAAACATGGCATCACACGTAACGCGTTACATCTTAGTTTACCTAATACATTGTTCTGTCTTATTATTTACAGCCTCTAAATCAAGAATTTACGGAAAATGAATCGAGTGAACGAAGAACAATTGAAACAAATGTCATGATGCATCTTTTATCCAGAATAAATGTATATAGAAGTGAATACTTACAGCTACAGGTGGATCCTTTAGCATTTTAGTTCCATTCTAGAAATGCTGCTTTTGTCAGATGTGAAGGTCTAAAATATAATCAGCGATGGAGAGAATCAATGTGCAATTCTGCAAAATATGGAGAAGTTCAGAAACAACCCTACCGTCCATGGTGGTAGACATCCCTAAGGCTTGTGGAAAACATACTCCAGATCAGCCGGTACGGCTCTCATGTTATCTGCCCATGACACTGAGAAATTGATAGCTTTGTTCAATGCTACTGTATAATTTCTTAACTTACTACAGGCTTGTCAATACGATAAATCCTATCAAAACTATATGGCATAAGTCACACAGCACACACTGATCTCTGTGAATTACTAGTGTAAAACACAACTACTATTATTCTATTCTGCATGATAAAAAGCATCTAGTATATATATATATATATATATGCACAAATTCATGTGACGGATCTATGCAAAGTTCTTGGACATCAGAGTCATCAACAAAATACTCACACTTGTATATACATATATATTAATTGTAGATATATCATCTGGCATTGGATAATATATAGGCTTCTTTAATGCTTGGAATGGAAACAAAGCAATGTTTTGTTTAGGACTATAATTTTTAGTTCCTCAATTATTGTATTATTTCAATATTTACAGTCATGAGACAAACTAAGGGTGTCTTCACATGTTGCGTTCGTGGTGCGGACGAGAATGTATGATTTGTACGCAAGCCTCCGCATGCGTACAAATCACTCATTGCGGGCAATGGGTGCGCACCCAAGGGCATACACCGTGCGTCCCCATGTTAAACATAGGGACGCGCGGTGTATGCAATCAGCTTGGGCTCCCCCGCCGCAATACGCAGAGGCGGGGAACGCAAGTGTGAAGCCATCCTAAGTGCATTATATATACGTATCAGATCATAATGAGAAAATAGATATCAGATCCTTAGAAAGTCAATACAACCGAAGATGATCAACAACATATGACAAATTATGCCGTGTTGTTATTTATTTAACAAAAACTAGATCAAAAAGCAGAAACAATGCATGAAAAGAAAGTACACCCCATTAATCTGTAGCTTGCAGAACCACCCTTAGCAGCAATAAACTTGAAGAAAACATTTTCTGTTTGATTTGACATCATTCTGGAGGAATTTTGTTTCACTTGACTTTACAACACTGCTTAAGGTCATTGAGGTTTGTGGGCATTTGTTTATGTCCAGCTCTATTAAGGTCCCGCCACAGCATTTCTATTGGGTTGAGGTTTGAACTTTGAGCCACTATGACATCTTACGTTTTTTCTTTCTCAGTCATTCTATAGATTTGTTGCTGTGCTGGAGATCACTTTCCAGTTGTATGATCCAATTTCAGTAAAGCTTTAGCTTGTAGATAGATGGCGACACGTTTTACTTTAGAATACTTTGGAATACAGAGGAGGAGTTCATGGTCAACTTCATGACTGCAAGTTGCCTAAAGCTTGTGGCTACAAACCAAGAACAAATCATCATCATGCGTCACCATTCATATGAGTTGTTTGTGCTGAGATTCTGTTTTTGGTTTTTATCAAAGGTGCAGGACATTATTGCCAAACATCTCTACCTTGGGTTTTATGGTCAAAGGACATTTGTGTCTGAAGTCTTGTTATTTGTTCTGATGTAATTTTGCAGACTTTATCCATGCTGACATGTTTTTTTTAGACAGATGTCTTTCTCTTGAAAACCTATGCAAATAAGCCATAATTGTTCAGACTTTTTCGATTTGTACTATTACAAACTTGAACATTTATCATGCCAACTATAACCTATGAGCTCTTGAGATTTGTTGTAATTTCTGTAAACACAGAATCGTCTAACCTTACAGTGAATGTCCTGGGAAATTAGTCAACAGTTTCAACAAGGCTGCATAGGTCACTCATGGTCAGCACCAGACCCCGAATATCTAATGCATGGTGATGTCAGTAATTCAGTGATGTCACCATGAGCAAAACATTTCAGGTCTGACACTGATCAGAAGGGACCTATGGAGCCTCACTCTCTGAAGCGTTCTCAGGGTTTAGCCAGGCTTAATCTAATAAATAAATGAATAAAACAGCTTGGGGTGCAAACTATTATATGTCACCAGACAAGGTAAAGCAGACAGTTGTTGTGCTGGTATTATCAGGCTGGCAAGGCCCATGGACATTGGCAACTTCCCAGCCTAAAATATACCAGCTTGCAGCCATCCAAGAATTGGTGCATTAATTAGATATGCCACGTCTGACACTTTGGTTGGCTCTTACCAATTTCCCTGGTGCGTTGGCAATCAGGATAATATTTTTGGGGGCTGATGTCAGCTGTGTAATGTAAGCTGGCATCAACAGCAGGGGTTAGTAATGGAAAAGTGTCTATCAGATGCCCCCATTACTAACTCAGTAAGTGTAAAGTGAAAAAAAACACACACAGGAAAATTAGTTTATTTGAATAAAGACTCCCCCACACTTTCCATGGTTTACTAATGTATTATCAAAAATGTTACCACAAAGTTCCGTCATAATCCCCGATTCCCAAATGCCGCTCCGACGCCTGTAAATAGCAGTAAAGTACCGCGGTGCTTGGCAGTAACTACAACTCTCATCAATGTCACCAGGTGCCACTAAGCACAGTGCTGAGCCAGCCCCTCTGATGGAAATTGTAGTCAATTCTGGGTCGGCTGTTGGCTGGTATATTTAGGCTAGGAAGGGCCAAACCACTATGGGTCTTCCTAGCCTGATAATACCAGTTCGCAGCTGTCTGCTTTACCTTGGCTGGTTATCAAGAATAGATGGGACCATACAATTTTTTAAATTATCTATTAATTAATTTCCCAGCAGTGACCTGGGAGTCAGAGATGCATCTAAGCATCTTCTCCATGCTGTTCCCATTCATTTTGAACGCTCTTTCCATCTATTTAAAACATTTTCCTGCTCCCCAGTACTCCTAGGGGGTCTGCTGGAAAGATGCTAGAGTTCCCCTTTGACTTACATTATACTCATTACCCGAATCAAGCTCATCCGAGCATCGGACTTGCTTGATTCGAATAACGAGCACTCAAGCAGTTTAATGCTCAATTAATTCATCACAATTTTTTCCATTTCATTTAAATATTCCACAATTAACTGTGGATGAGATGATTGAAAAGTGCAACATGTAGGATCCGTAACAACTTTGCTATAAAGTGGCAGACCACATAAAGTTGCAAAATAGGGTCATCAAGTTCTGAGGAGTAGAGTACAAAAAAATCATCAATATTCTGTTCCCTTCATAACTACTGAATCCAAACCTTCTCTGGCATTAAAGAGAACCTGTTGTGAAAAAATGCTATGAACTTGCACGCCGCCGTGGATTTAGTTACCGCTCAGTGTACAGTGAGCAGCGACTGTAACCACGCACCACCCATTGACTGACAGCCAGCTCACAAACCTCAGCATGACTGTGGCCCAGTGCAAAAGCCAAGGTCCAAACAGACATGGATGGTAAGTTTGAAGTGGAAGAACTTGAAGAGCCAAACAACCTGACCTCAACCCTATTAATCACCTTTGGGATAAACTAGAATGAATACAGTAAGTCTGAATTTTTATCCAACATCGATGTCTGACCTCACAAATGCCCTTTTGGTTGAACGGGTAAAAATTCCCAAAGACACACATTTTGTGGAAACCCTTCCAGACAAGTGGAAACTGTTTTAACTGTAAAGGGGGAACTAACATCATATTAATGCCCAGAATGGGACGTCACCCCTTAATGCTTTCTAGCTACCAGTTGGCCACAACATTTTTTTTATTAAACGCCCACCCCTTACTCAGAAAAAGGCAGTAAAAGTGAAGCAAAAGTATTTTTCCAAGAACAGCCTTGCATGAAACCACCCTAATAAAATTATTACATCTGAACCCACAAGTGTGAGAGAACTGAAGTGTTTTTGTTGTTTTTTTCCAGTAAATTTTAAAGTAAAATCCATATACCGTACATATGATATCAAGGAAAAAAATTTAAAAGCTTACGTTTTTTCAAAAAAGTCATTATTCTTAATTTTTTTTTTCTGGGGATCTCAGTACATACATTGGCCAGTGTCTGCTTGCTCACCAACCACGTCACGGTGCCCCCAGGTCTGATATGTCCTGCGCTGACATCCCTGTCCTCCTTTTCCTCCCTGTCCCACTGTTAGGTGGGTGGACACCATTATAACCTCAGACCACTTGTATGTGATGAGGGTGCTAAGTGCAGTCATGGAGCCAGCAACTCCATATCTTATACACAAAGCAAAAAAACTGTACAGCACTCAAGACACAATGTGAACTGGTACCAGCAGCGACGCTGGGTCAAATACCAAGAAAAAAATGTCTCTGCAGCACACAGCTACTACCAATATCGTACATATGCTAACAAGCAAAAAATGAGAAAAAAATGGAAAAACTTACGTTTTTCAAAAAACTAATTATTCTTAATTTTTATTTTCTGGGAGTCTTAGTACATACATTGGCCAATGTCTGCTTGCTCACCAACCACACACTGTGCACACAATGGACATCAAAGGGGAATTTGCACCAGTTGCTTTAACCTACAAACCGTCTAATAATCCAATATACACATATGCTGGCATTGTTTAAAGTATCACAATATAACAAGGCAGTCCATAATGTATGATTATAGTATATTGGTGAGACGTATTCCTGATTCCATATAGGTTATGCAATTCCCGCATCAAGTAGACCTCAAGTTGTTCCTTAGAAGACCATACGTATCCTTATCAAAAGAGCCATAGATACCCCAACAGAGCCAAGGGAAGAACCTAAAAAAATCCTTAAAAAGAAAGAATAAAAGCATAAAATGTCAGAAAACTCTGACTATAAAAATTAAGAGGTACAAAAAAGCCCGGACACACCAGGCAACAGCGGCTACAGGAAAAGCGCAAAGCTTAAGTCTTCATTTAGACCACTAGGTGACATTGTGTCCAATGCCACAATCCACTTTGTTTCCAGCTGTGACAGTACTTTTCGGACATCACCACCCCTGATACCACCGTGTACCACGTCAATGCCTCTAAACATCAAGGTTGACGGGTCACTGCGGTGGGCGGTGCAGCGTCCTGCAGCACGAGTGCGCCCATTTCTGGTCAGGTGACCGGCTTGCGTAACGTCACTTCCGGTGACGCGAGACCCGAGCCGCACATAAAAGAAGTGACCGTCACCTAGAGGTCACGGAACGCGTTGGGATCCCTCGATCCGGACCACCCCTCTCTCACTCCTGTTGCTCTGTGCAGATGGCCAGCGATGGCCCCGGTAAATATGTGCATCAGTTAGACTATGTATTAACCTCTGCCTGTCATGTGTAAGCTTTACTGGTGCCTCGCTCTTTACCCAGATGCTGGGTCTAATACAAGTGTGTGCCTTTTTTACATCTGATCTATAGTGGCCAGTATAGGACATACGATATAGAACATGTTTGATATGTCTATGTAACCCCTGATCTTTGTGGCCAGTAGGAGATTGAGTTATAAAGTACCTCAGTATATAAAATATTTGTATGTGGGTCTCTGCGAAGACACCAATATCTGAATGTAACGACGAGATATGTATTTTCTGTCTGGTAAACTGTACTTTATATGAGCCATTGCTGACTCTAGGCACATGAGCACTTTATGATCTCCCCTTCCTGTGTCCTTGTTCTTTTGTTAATACAAATAAATGTCATACTTTTGCAAAATAATTCAAGCCTATACTCCTTTTCTAAGTTATGCAATTCCGTCGGAGTCGCTTTTTGAAGTATGCCCCCCTAATTTTAGTGTGGTCTACTTCTTATTATGGAATTCTGTTTGACTATGATATATCATTGTAAATTCTGTGATATTATTGTGCAACTCAATTTTTCTTCACTGGTTAAGTATGCTACTATGCCAGATCAGCTTTGCGATTGTTCCTCCAGTGCAACTCAGCTTTACTTCACTGGTTACTCTTCTTCCTTGTTAATTGTGCGACGCCCACCAGGGCCGTGGATAATTGGGGGCCGGGCCGGCAATACTTGGGGAGGCCATGGTGGCTGTGACCTGACTCCATGACCCTGGGCGTGCAGTAAGGGGATATTTACAAGGGAAAGTAGCCAACACTGCAGATTAAGACCGCTGAAACAGATGGTAGAGGAGCTGAGATGGTATCGCTCCACACAGGTGGAGAGGGACCCCAGGGTAAATGGTACAGTCTAATGTGACAGTGATGGTCAGGGTGAAATATGCGGAGAGTATTTGGAATAACGGGAGGACATCAGGTTGCAGTTCTCATAAGTTTACTCACTGTTCAGTTCAAAAGTCCAGCCCAGCGGAGCACCACGTCCTCCGAGTCAGCAGTTTGGTCAACTCAAAGGCATTTCAGGCTTGCTCCACCAGGACACCCTTTTATAAGCCTTTCCTGGTTGTCTCCCCATGTTGGCTACTCGCCTCTCCTGCTCTGGGTCTTTGTGGCGCCCCTGCGTCCAGGAGGCCACAAAGGGAACTGCAGCCAGGCAGGTAGGACACTTGTTGCACACCAACACCCTCACAGCCCACACAACCCACGTGTCAGAGAAGGTAACATCCAGCCCTGAGATTAGATACTCTATGAGATTGAGGGGTGGTGGATCAGAGGAGTGGGTTGGGCACACCAGAAGTCAGGTGACTTGACAGTATATAGTGAGGGGGAGGAGGAAAGGAAGTCAGTAAGAGTAAGAAGTAGGCCAGAGTGAGCCGAGATGCAAAGACCAGAAGCTGAGCTGTAAAGACAGAAAGACGATCACACGTTCTGTGAGTGCAAGGCTAGGAGCGCAGAATCCGTACTGAGCCAGTGCGAGCCAGAGCGGAGAGAAAGCCCGTCCGACGCTGATGCCACCAGACGTGTGACAGAACAGGGAGGGACGGAGGAACCCGTGCCCTAGAAAGCAGCTGAAGCCACTGACTGCAGGCAGAGAAGTCCCTCCTATGATACCGAGAGGAACAGAGAGAAGGAGCCTGGTAGAGCCTCAGGCTTGAGGACTGCTGGAGGCTGGGCTAACTAGAGTGTCGGCTCTAGAGGGGACCGCAGTTTACCCGGGATCCCCAAACAACACGACGGGGGACCACAGCTCCACGTTAGGGTCCCCAACCCAAAGGACAGGCAGCTCAGTGACAACCAGGAGGGCCCACCAGGGGTCCAAGTCACCGCCATACTGTCCAGTGTCGCACAACACGTAGCAGAGAGAATGTAATAGCCCGGAAAGGACACTAAAGACTGTGTGAGGGGTCACAGAGAGAGAGGCCTGGCTGCAGAGCAAAGGGAACCCGGAGAGGGAGAATGTGAAAGAGTCTTTGAACTGTGTACTGAGAACTGTACTTGAACTTTGTAAAGAACTGCCAATGACTTGTGAACTGCTTGGAAAGAACTGAGAGTAAAAACACGGAAAACCCTGAATTGGCCTCTCTTATCAGTCTCTATCTGCAGACTATTCCTCCCATACAGGTTGCAGCAGATTCCCACCTACAAAGCTACAAGCCTGTCAGCACCAGCAAGGAAGAGAGATCCTGCAGCGTCTGCAAAGTACCGTATATACTCGTGTATAAGCCGAGTTTTTCAGCCCAAAATTTGGGCTGAAAAGTCTCCCCCTCGGCTTATACACGAGTCAATACGGGGGGGGCTGTGTCCGGGGCTGTGGAGGCTTCAGGAGGCGGGGGGGGGGAGGCTGCTGTATGAGCGGCCCCGTCACGTGGGGCCGCTCATTAAATATGCACTGCTTTCCCCTGTCAATCAGCGGCAGGGGGAAGCAGTGCATAACTAAATAAATCCCCCCCAAGTGCTGGCACCTGCCCCCCCTTGAAAGGGCCCCCCCCCCCCCCGATGGTTATATTACCATTCCGAACTTCTGATCCGCGCCGCTCCTCGGTGCTTCATCCTCGCTGCTCCGTCCGTCTTCTACATCCCGGATCTCCGGCCGTCGCAGGCATGTGACGTCATCGCGACGGCTGGGGATCCCGGATGTAGAAGACGGACGGACGGAGCAGCGAGGAGCAGCGAGGAGCGCGCGGGATCAGAAGTCCGGAATGGTAAGAGAAGCGGGGGGGGCCCTTGCAAGGGGGGGCGAGTAGACAGCATTTGGGGGCTGCTGGGGACCCCCAGGGGGCTGCTGGGGGCCGCTGTGTACCCCCAGGGGCTGCTGGGGACCCCCAGGGGGCTGCTGGGTACCCCCTGGGGGCTGCTGGGGTACCTGCTGGGGACCCCGTGGGGGCTGTTGGTACCCCCAGGGGGCTGTTGGTACCCCCTGGGGGCTGTTGGTACCCCCAGGGGGCTGTTGGTACCCCCAGGGGGCTGCTGGTACCCCCTAGGGGCTGTTGGTACCCCCTGGGGGCTGTTGGTACCCCCAGGGGGCTGTTGGTACCCCCTGGGGGCTATTGGTACCCCAGGGGGCTGTTGGTACCCCCAGGGGGCTGCTGGTACCCCCTGGGGGCTATTGGTACCCCCAGGGGGCTGTTGGTACCCCCTGGGGGCTGTTGGTACCACCAGGGGGCTGTTGGTACCCCCAGGGGGCTGCTGGTACCCCCAGGGGGCTGTTGGTACTCCCAGGGGGCTGCTGGGTACTCCCAGGGGGCTGCTGGGTACCCCCTGGGGCCTGCTGTATACCACTGGGGCTGCTGTATACTACCACTGGGGCTGCTGGGGCTCCTGTATACTACCACTGGGGCTGCTGGGGCTCCTGTATACTACCACTGGGGCTGCTGTATACTACCACTGGGGCTGCTGGGGCTCCTGTATTCTACCACTGGGGCTGCTGGGGCTCCTGTATACTACCACTGGGGCTGCTGGGGAATCTGTATACTACCACTGGGGCTGCTGGGGAATCTGTATACTACCACTGGGGCTCCTGTATACTACCACTGGGGCTGCTGGGGCTCCTGTATACTACCACTGGGGCTGCTGGGGCTCCTGTATACTACCACTGGGGCTGCTGGGGCTCCTGTATACTACCACTGGGGCTGCTGGGGCTCCTGTATACTATCACTGGGGCTGCTGGGGCTCCTGTATACTACCACTGGGGCTGCTGGGGAATCTGTATACTACCACTGGGGCTGCTGGGGAATCTGTATACTACCACTGGGGCTGCTGTATACTACCACTGGGGAGGCCTGTATACCACACTGCTGGGGTCTGTATACCTGTGCTGGGGTCCACCCTCGGCTTATACACGAGTCAATAGGTTTTTCCAGATTTTTGGGGCAAAAGTAGGGGGGTCGGCTTATACACGGGTCGGCTTATACACGAGTATATACGGTAAGTGTCCTGGACAATTCCACAACCCTTAACTCTTACTGCCCCGGGGGATACAGTTCTTCCCACTGGAACTATAACATCTCTGCTGCCACTCCATCACCCCCGGAGGTTCTGCAGCAGCGGCGGCCCCATCACTGGCCGCATCAAGTGGGTGGCGTCACGAGTGACATTTCCCCTGTAAATATTCCCCTTTATTTGCCGAGCCAGGGACACGGTCCAGACCAAGCCACCCGTGACTTCCCTGGCACCGTCCGGTCCGGTACCGAGTACCCCCGTCTCGTGGGGCCCGACATCTTCATACACAGTGTCCCAAGCAGGTAGCTGCGGGCCTTGTCAGGCAACAAGTGCAACGTCCCCTGACCCTAGTTCTGGACACCATTTCACAGAACATGTATGGATGTGGCCACTGCCCATGCAGGTGCAGCAGCCTCCGGTTTCCTAGCGCAGACTTGAAGTGTGTCGCTAGATCAAGGCTAGTCGCCTCGTATGACCTAGCTCTGCCAGCAGTGCCCTCCAGGGTGATTGCTGGTTCGGGGTTCTTCTGGCCAGGGCTCCGTGGCGATCTCTCTGGACCCACTTCCCTGGAGTGAGCCTCCCCTAGAGCTCCATTCTCTCAGCAGAACATCTCCCTCCAACTGATCTAACTCCTCCTCTTTGCTTTTCCTACCTTCTGTTCCAACCCCCTCTGCCTATTCCTTCCGCCAGCCTGAAGATGGGTCCCTCACTCTTAATAGGGTCAGCCGAGATCCCCAAGTCTGAAGTAAGGATGGGTGTTGGGTGCAGGTGTGTTTGTGTCCCAGGTTTACATCCCCTCCTTACCTGGAAGATGGGACACCACACCTATGGCTTAGGTGCAGTACCTCTGTGGTGACCAGACCGCAGGGGTGCCACAATTGCATGTCAATGGTTCTTCATCAGATCCCATGATTCATATTTGCTCCTCCATTCAGCTGTGACAGCTTCTATCTGCATGTCACTGCTGCATCAATTTCATGTAAAATAAGAAATAAGTCCAACTCACTCACCATAAGTATAATCAGGAGGATCATGATAAAAGATGCTGTGACATCTGAAACGCATGGATAATTAACTACTGCAATCTGGGCAATGGGGTTTACTAAGAATTTTAATGAACAAAGGAGAGCATAAGATTGTGAAGCTGGAGTTATTTTTCAATTATTATTATTAATATTATTTATTTATATAGCGCCATTAGATTCCATGGCGCTTTACATATGAAGAGGGAAGCACATGGACAAATACAGAACATGGACAGTTGAGTTTTACAGATACAGGAGGGGAGGGGACCCTGTCCACTAAGGCTTACATTCTACAAGGGCGGGCAAGGAAACAGTAGAAGGGGGATATGCCGATCGTGTAATGGTGCGGCGGTCAGGTCTCATTGTAGGCCATAGGTATGGCAAAAAGGTGGGTCTTCAGGTTTCTTTCGAAGTTTCCAAGGGTAGCTGAGTGTCTAATATGATGGGGGAGAGAGTTCCAGAGTATAGCAAATCTACGGGAGAAATCTTGAATGCTGTTGTTGGAGGATAAGATGAGGGGGGGAGTAGAAAAGGAGGTCTTGGGAGGATCGTAGGTTGCGTACGGGCAGGTAACGGGAGACCATGTCAGAAATGTATGGGGGGGAAAGGTGATGGATTGCATTGTATGTCATAGTTAGGGTTTTAAACTGGGATCTCTGGGGGATGGGGAGTCAGTGGAGGGCTTGGAGGAGGGGGAGACAGGGGAGTAACGGGAAAACAGATGGATTAGTCAGGCAGCAGAGTTTAGGATAGATTGGAGAGGATCAAGGGAAGTGGCGGGGAGGCCAGTGAGCAATAGGTTGCAGTAGTCAAGGCAAGAGATAATGAGAGCATGAACAAGGGTATTAGCTGTGTTGTGGTTAAGGAAGGAACGTATCTGGGAAATGATTTTGAGCTGGAGCCGACAGGAGGTGGTGAGGGCTTGGATGCGAGGTCTGAAGGAAAGGGAGGATTTGAAAGTAACCCCAAGGCACTTAGCACGTGTGAGCAGCCATTGACAGTGATCGATAGGTCAGGTAGTGGGGGAAAGTGATTAGGGGGAAAGATGATAAACTCAGTTTTGTCCATGTTCAGCTTGAGGAAATGAGCAGAGAAGAAGGATGAGATGGCGGAGAGGCATTGTGGAATTTTGGATAGTAGGGAGATGATGACGGGTCCAGAGAGGTAGATCTGGGTGTCATTTGCGTACAGCACTTGAGAAAGACGCCGATTTGTGTGTCGAAACGCGTTGTGGTCGCACCCTGCAGCTTTGTGTAATAAACTTAAGGTAATTCTATGAAGGCTTGATCTTGTGTTACCTAGCGCCGCATTCTAACACCGCTCCTTCTATCATTCATTTGCGTACAGATGGTACTGGAGGCTGTGGGACTCGATGAGTTGTGCAAGGCCAAGGGGGCAAATAGAGAAGAATAGCGGTCCCAGAACTGAGCCCTGGGGGACACTGACAGATAGGGAGTAGGGCGAGGAGGAGGTGTGGGAGTGGGTGATGCTGAAAGTCTGGTCCGTTAGATAGGAGGAGATTCAGGAGAGGACTAGGTCAGTGAAGCCAAGAGATTTCAGGATCTGGAATAGGATGGCGTGGTCAACAGTGTCAAAGGCAGCAGAGAGGTCAAGGAGGAGGAGGATGGAGTAATGTTGGTTGCTCTTTGCAGTCAGTAGGTTGTTGGTGACTTTGGTCAGGGCTGTTTCGGTGGAGTGATGAGGTCAGAAGCCGGATTGTAGGGGGTCAAAGAGGGAGTAGGAGGAGAGGTGGGAGGACAGTTCTGAGTGGACATATTGTTCAAGCCATTTTGATGCGAAGGGGAGAAGAGATAAGGGGCGATAGTTAGAAACAGAAGATGGGTCGAGGGAGGGTTTCTTGAGGATGGGCGAGATCAGGGCATGTTTGAAGGATGAGGGGAAGATGCCGGTGGTGAGTGATAGGTTAAATAGATGGGGTAGGGCAAGGATTAGGACAGTGGTGAGGTTTGGGATGAGGTGGGAGGGGAGCGGGTCGAGGGCATAGGTGGTGAGGTGTGATTGTGACAGAAGGGTGGCGAGTTGATCTTCCGTCATGATTGAAAAGCTTCCTTTGCATGAAGTGAGGTGAGCGGTGATGGGAGAAGCTGGGGGGAAAATGGGTCAAAACTTTCTCTGATTTTGTCAATCTTCTATTTGAAGAAGGTGGCAAAGTCATCGGCAGAGATGAGGGGGGAGGTGCAGGGGGACGAAATAGGGAGTTGAAAGTTTTGAATAATTGTTTGGGGTTGCGGGACAGTACGTCAATTAGGGAAGAGAAGTAGGTTTGTTTAGCGGTGGTGAGTGCATTCTTGAATTTGGAGAGGGATTGCTTGTACGTGGCGAAGTGCGCAGCGGAGTGGGATTTCTTTCATCTCCACTCAGCCACTCTGGACGCCCGATAACAAAATATGTCCGGTCTGCATAACAACTGTTCATCTGGAACAATACATTCAAGTATCCACATCTATTCAGCTCCTCCTGCTCTATGACATGTCGCAAGCAGATTGGATGACATCATCATGATGCAAGTGTGGCACCCCAGGGGTTAATGTGCCACAGTAACATCACCAAGGGTTAATTCCCCACACAACTCACAACACTAGCGCCTCCAGGCCAGAAGGGGGAGCTAAACCTGCTTCACTACATATTCTGGTGTGGAGAGGAAGTGGCAGTTAGTTCAGTTCCTGAGAGGACTGAGGGAAAGGACCTGGGTGTAAAAGGGCTGTGTTAGACACAACCCACAGTCCACTGTCCACTTCCAGGCCGGCTAAGGTCTAAGGAGAGGAGTAGAAGAAGCAGAGGAACACACCCGGGACACAGAGTTACCCTAAACTCACCCCGGTGAAGCGTAAAGACCGGATACCGGATCCGACATTGTGCCTGATACAAGCAGCACAGTAAACACCGGATGAGTGAGGATTACATATCTTCACTGTACCACAGCGAACCAACACGGTGGGGTCAGAAACACAAGATTAAGACTCAAGTTGCCTAGCAAGTGGGTACCCGTGAGGGGAGACAGGGGCAGCAGCTTAGCTAAAGCGGCAGCAGGGCCACACATAAAGCGCAGGAGTAGGAAGCCAAGGACCAGGTCAGGGTGGGAGCAACCCGGCCCCGTACAGACTCCGTGGACAATATCTACTGAACAACATCTGCAGTAAAGACTTGGAAAACTACAAAACCGTGAGTCTGTGTGATCCTTGCAAACCCTGTTATCCCTCACAAACTGTCATCTCTACCCCTGCCCTGCATCAATCTCTAGATTATTATCACCACTGCCCCGGTGAACCAGGCTCTGCCTGCGGAGAGCCGTTACATCACTGGCTGCCAAACATCATCCCTGGAGGTTCTGCAGCAGCGGTGCTCACCCTGACCACAACCCGTGGGTGGCGTCACAACTTTCTCCCCTGTAAATACCCCCCATTACTTGTGGGCTCAGGACACGATCCGGACCAAGACTACCGTTATACCCCCTGTGAAACCCCGGTCTGGTACCGAGTACCCCGTCCCAGTGGGCTCCACATAAGGTTCCCTCAAATTTGTGAATTTGATTCTATAAAATATAACTATGCATCACTGATGGCCTTACACCAATTTTGGTGTGAGGTCATCAATGAAACATTGTTACAATTCTTAAACTATAATCTAGTAGTTTATTCTCAAATCAAATATCATGGATGACGCCTTACATAGATTACTTTGCCGCCTCATATGTTTTAATAGATCTTCACTTAAGAGCAAATTTAAGAAAACTGTAAGGGGCACGGTGGCTCAGTGGTTAGCACTGCAGTATTACAGCGCTGGGGTTCTGGGTTCAAATCCCACCAAGTACAACATCTGCAAGGAGTTTGTTTGTTCTTCCTGTATTTGCATGGGTTTCCTCTGGACACTTCAGTTTCCTCCCAGACTCCAAAGACTGATAGGATATTTAGATTGTGAGACCCAATTGGGACAGTGTTGCAAATGTATGTATAGAACTATGCAAATTAATAAATATTATTCAAGGATGAAAAAAATATTGTGAAAGTATTGCTGTGCCTTATGGGTAACTTGCTTTTGCCACACATCTCACCACTTTACACACTCTCAAGCACCCAGAACAATTGTGGAGCAATATAAGAAAAAAAATATAACATTTCCTTCTGCCACCTTCACCATAATTAAATCCATGTGTCTCATGATGTTAGACTGAAAACAGACGACAAAATCTTAATAAATGAGGTTGTCAGACTTACCAAGAATTTCTCTCTGTCAGCACTTTACATGGTAATAACTAGATGACATTGGCAGTCATACGAAGTAGCCCTTGTCTTGGTAAATAGGTCAGATAACAAATGACGTACCAATGAGAAAAAACACAAGACAGTTAGGTTATACTTTATTCACCATGAAGTTATCCCAGCTCATGTTTTTCATTTGAGAAACACTTAGGATGACATTATTAAAGGGAATATGTAAGCAGGTTTTTCAATGTAAGCTGAAGAAGTTAAAAAACAAAAGTCAACTGTGTTTCTCAATTCAGGTTCTGTGCTATTGTTTACGTAGACTAAAGGTTTTCTCACCCTGTGATTAACATTGCAGGACTACTTTGTCACACCCATGGCAGTCCAACATGCTTCCTGCAATAATTGACACCTTACAGTCAATATACAATTGTAGCGACCGGTGGTAAGGCCGCGGGTGTGTGTGTATGATCTTTCTCAACAGAATCCCCATACTCAGATTTAACCGGTAGTAACATGTCTTTACTGTAAAACATATTTATATCACAGTCAACCGAACTATATGCGCACTTGTATATATTAGAGTCTCTGGATCTTCACTTCTTCCGGGTACGCAGCAAGAAAAAAACACAACAATGAAGGTATCTTTCCCTAACTTTCCCTAAAATCACGTACCAGTTTATCACAGAAGAAAATGTCGCTCCCACGTAGCAGGCCTGGGGGTCTCCTCAGTCTTCTTCTTTGGTCTCCTTCCGCAGGTAACAGAACTTTTCTTTTAATGTCTCTCCCAGTCTCAGGGCACACCGAGCAGGAGGGAGATCACAACAGCCAAATGGCTCCCTTATGTCGGTCACGGCCCCTGCACATGCACTCTGGGTGCTCGGCGGGCAAGGTTTTGCAGAGCGGCCAGATACACAGCACCAATGTCCAGTGGCCCAGGATCAGTCACAGGGGCTTCTGCGGGGTTATTTTTCCGGCAAGGTGTAGCAAAATAGTCCACTTTCAACAGACATCCACAGGGAGATCTTCTCTGTCTCAGCTCTGGACCTAGACTGACTTCCCGCCCTTTCTGCTCCTGAGCACACGGCTGTTGTGGGAGGGGATCAGTAATCAATGTTTTTTTCTCTGCAGTCAATTCAGCACTTGTCCACAAGGGGGCAGCAGCGGACTGTGCACAGTTCATTTCCATATTCATTTCTATGATACAGTCTGAATTGCACACCTCATTACACAATCTCTATAGAAAGCCTGGTATGGGCAGGGGCAGCTCTTCGATCTCTGCTATATGCTTAAAACTCAGTGCTTTGATTGTGACAGAAAGGATGCAGCCAGTAATCTATGTCAAACATCATTAGTTTCAGAATCTCTCTGCCTACAACATGCTGCTCTAGGATGAAAAAGCAAAAACCTGCTGACAGATTTTATTTAAAAATAGTTATGGTAATGTCTGTCAAAATGATCAAAATTTTGCTCCTTGTGAGAAGATTTTGTGGGCAGGAATGGACTATTTGCTAGTGGCCAAGAGATCAGGCCCTGTCCTTCAAACCACACATTCAAACTCTTGCCACCTCCTGTCGCCTCCAGCTCAAAAATATTATTAAAACTCTTGTACATGCCCTCATCATCTCCCACCTTGATTACTGCAACATTCTCCTCTGAGGCCTCCATGCTAACGCTCTTGCACCTCTCCAGTTTGTCCTCAACTCTGCTGCCCGACTTCTCTCCTTGCTACTCAGCTGTTTCTTCCCTCTGCAAATCTCTTCACTGGCTCCCAATTCCACAATGAATTCAGTTCAGTTCAAACTACTAACACTGATCTCCAAAGCCATCCATAAACTGTCTCCTCCCTATATCTCCAAACTAATCTCCCAATATCTTCCCTCAGATAACCTTCGATCCTCCCAAGACCTCCTCCTCTCCTCCACACTTATTCGTTCCTCACACAACTACCTCCAAGATTTCTCCCGAATATCCCCCATCCTCTGGAATTCTGCGCCCCAACACGTCCGATTATCCACCACAATCGGATCCTTCAGACGGAACCTGAAAACCCATCTCTTCAGAAAAGCTTACAGCCTGCAATGACCATTCTGTCGCCTCACCACCACCAGAGCTGCTGCCTCACCACCACCAGAGCTGCCGCACCCCAACCTTCTGTCTCCTTCCCATTATCCCGTAGAATGTAAGATCGCAAGGACAGGGTCCTCTTCCCTCTGTACCAGTTTGTCGTTATTAATTTGTTTATTGTAAACTATATCTATAATTTTGTATATAATCCTTTCTCATGTACAGCACCACAGAATTAATGGTGCTATATAAATAAATAATAATCAGGCCAAGGCTGCGTTACAAAAGCTAGATGGGGCCAACGGCCAGAAGTTCAGATACATTAAAATTAAAGTGCAGGATTGCTAAAACAAAAATCTTTTATTACCAACTACAGTCACACTCGTTTTATGCAGAGCCAAAGATTCTAACTTACATAGGCTGGCTTCACACTGCAGTTTTTCACTGATCAGTGTCCATCAGTGTTTGGGTGCCAAAACCAGGAGTGTCTCCAAAACCCAGAACAGGTGTCAATCTTTCAATGATAGTTTTTCTCTGCAAGTTCCTTTCCTGGTTCCTCTCCTGGTTTTGGCACCCAAACACTGATGGACACTGATCAGTGAAAAACTGCAGTGTGAAGCCAGCCTTATTGGTGTTTCAAATGTGTCAGCTCTCATCAGTGTAAAGGCCCAGTTACACACACAGATAATTGTGCAGAGATTGTTCGCAGATCTCTGGTTGCAGTGAAATCATGGACACCTTGTTCTATTTTGTGGCCGTGTACAAATGTAAAAATGATGATTTCACTGCAACCAGTGATCTGTGAACAATCTCTGCACCGTTATCTGTGTGTGTAAGGCTAGGGTCACATTTAAATACAGAATTGCGTTTACCGCATCCAGATCCGGATGCGGTGAACGCAATTGTCTTCTGACATTCAGCAATCCGGGAACCGGATTGCTCTGGATGTGTAATCCTGAGCAATCTGGTTACCGGATAGTTTGCTCATCCCTGCTGCTGCAGGGATGAGCAAACTGTTCTGTGTTGTGTAAAACTTTAATTTGATAAATAAATGTTCCTATAATGTCTCTAGGGGGTGCCCACTCCCCCTAGAGACCTTCCACCCACTCAGGTGGGCATATAACACTATAATCACCTCTGTACAACAGCTGACTCCTGTCAGCTGCTGTACAGTTTTATGAATGAAAGCGCCGGGCTCCTCTGAGAGTAGCGTGCATACTTTGCTATTGCTATAGTATGTGCGCCGCTGTCCGAGGTCCTGAAGCCATTTACAGTAGATCTACAGGCAGCGCTGCCCATAGATCTACTGTATAAGGCTTCAGGACCTCAGACAGCGGCGCACATACTATAGCAATAGCAAAAGTATGTGCGCCGCTCTCAGAGGAGCCCGGCGCTTTAGTCATAAAACTGTACAGCAGTTGACAGGAGTCAGATGTTGTACAGAGGTGATTATAGCATTATATATCCACCTGAGTGGGTGGAAGGTCTCTAGGGGGAGTGGGCACCCCCTAGAGACATTATAGGAACATTTATGTATCAAATTAAACGTTTTACACAACACAGAACACTTTGCTTATCCCGGCAGCAGTCGGGATAACCAAAGTATATGCGGAACCGGATAGCTCAGGATTACAGATTCTGAGCAATCCGGTTCCCACATTGCAGATAACAGAACTGCAACCCGGTTTTTAGCATAGGCTCCTATGAGGAGTGTTTCCTGATCCGGTTTTGAGCTTTTTAAAAGCTCAAAACCGGATCAAGTTTTAAAAAAAAAACTGATGTGTGACCCTAGCCTAACTGGGCCTTAAGTAATAGAACTACATTAAAGGAAGCTTGGGAGCCAATCAGAAATAGTGAGGTTATGGCATAGCCGAGCTGTAAGGATTATATGCACAGTGTGAGGATTTGCATCACATTTTTCTGCAGCAAAAACCAGAGCCATAAGAAAAACTGTAAAATACACAATTTTTTTGACATTTTTTAAGGCATTTTTGACACATTTTTACTTGTGTTTTTTCCCATTAATTGAATAGCTGAAAACCCCTGTAAAAGCGCTGAAAGAGTTGACACACTGCAGATTTGATGATTCAAATCTGCAAGGTAAAAATAAGCAGCATAAGGCTAGGGTCACACTTAAATATAGGATTGCTTAAACGCATCCAGATCCAGATGCAGTGAATGCAATTGGCTTCACACAACCAGCAATCGGACCGGATTGCTAAACAGCATCAGGTAACGATTGCTCAGGATGTGTAATCCTGAGCAATCCGGTTACCAGATAGTTTGCTCATCCCTGCTGCCGCAGGGACGAGCAAACTGTTCTGTTTTGTGTAAACTTGTAATTTTATTATTAAATGGTGCTATAATGTCTCTAGCGGGTGCCCACTCCCCTAGAGACCTTCCACCCACTCTGGTGGGTATATAATGCTGGAATCACTTATCTACAGCAGCCGACTCCTGTCAGCTGCTGTACAGTTTTATGAATGAAAGTGCCGGGCTCCTCTGAGATCAGCGCGCATACTATAGCTATTGCTATAGTATGTGCGCTGTCCGCAGGTTCTGAAGCCATTTACAGTAGATCTATGAGCAGCGCTGCAAAGGGGCGGGGCTACGGTATGATGCAATTTTAGCCCTGCCCCTTTCATGATGCGGCCAGGCTCTCAGAACTGAAACAAGCCCAGAGGGGGCGTGCATAATTAATAAGCGGGCGGAGGGGGCAGCAGACAGCCCCGCCTTTGGACATTGTTACTGACACAGAGAACTCACATACGAGGGGGAGGTGATTATAACCTGTATTCTTTACTTTACACAATCGTTTGGATAAGCAAAAGGGATGGCTATAAATCATAAGAGGGGGTGCAGGGACAGGTATATAGATACGGCGGGGGGGCAGTTTGTGGGGTCTTGCGCACCGCTCTTTGGAGCCATGCACTTTTGGACAGAACAGATTAGAGCTGTATAAGCCCACCTGAGTGGGTGTAAGGTCTCTAGGGGGACTCGGCACCCCCTAGAGACATTAAACCAAAATTTATTTATTAAATTATTACTTTTAATATATAGAGTACACTTTGCTTATCTCGGCGGCAGCCGGGATAAGCAAAGTATATGCGGGAACCGATTGCTCAGGATTACACATCCTGAGCAATCCGGTTCCGGCATTGTGGATGCTAAAACCGCTCCAAAAACTGCAGCCTGCGTGATTTTTCACGCAGGCTGCAGAGCCGGAGACCAGATTGCTTGTGGGGAGCGTTTCTTGATCCTGGTTTTGAGCTTTTGAAAGCTCAAAACCGGATCAGGTTTAAAAAAAAAAAAAAGCAGATGTGACCCTAGCCGTACTCCAAAACCCAGAACAGGTGTCAGTCTTTCAATTATACTTTTTCTCTGCAAGTTTCACTCCTGGTTTTGGCACACAAAACCTGATGAACCGTAATCAGTGAAAAAACTGCAGTGTGAAACCAGTCTAAGGCTAGGGCCACACTTCAGTTTGCCATCCAGCTACTGGATCCAGTTTTTCATCCTGAATACCTGATCAGTACTGACCCATAGGCCTTGTTCACACATACCAATCCGTTTTTTAATCCCTTAGAAAAACAGATCCGTTTTTCTAAGGGTGCCAAATAGTGTCCCCTGAGGTTCTGACGTTTTTTGAACTTTTGGGACTTAGTAATTTTTTCACCAAAAATGCATGTCAAAAACGCATGAGTTAACGCATGGGGCCTATATGTTCCATGCAAAAACGCATGCATTTTCCATAGGGCCCCATGTTAAAAAAAGCATGTGTTTTTTTACAGCACCCAAAAACGCTGCATGCAGTGTTTTTTGGAATGCTGAACAAAAACGCATGTGTAGTAAAAAAACGCATTGACACTTAAGTGCACCACGCGTTAACACATATGCATTTTTAATCTTTGAAAAAAAACAGTCCAAAATGTTCCCAAAAACTGATTTAAGGCAAAAACGGATAGTATGTGTGAACAAGGCCATAGACTCCAATGTTAACAATTGTTTGCCAAAGTGCAATCCATCTACTGGATCCAGTTTTGAGAAGTCAGGTTTTAATAGGGTCTGCAATGTTTTTTGGCCTTTTAGCAAAACCTGATCATTTTTTTTAACATGGAACCCTATGGGAACCTGATCCTGTTTCAGATGGTACATATAGGTACCATCCGGTACCTGATCCAGTACCTGATCCAATAAAAATGCCTCAAAACAGACAAGGGGAAAAACTGGATCCAGTAATGCATCCAGTTATTGGGTGTAGGCTCCCAAGTGTGACCCTAGCCTAAGTTGTTTAACTACAATTTTGAAAGAGTGCAAAATATTGTGTCCAGACCATTTTGGGGGTTTTGTGTGAAATTATGTCCAATTGCCTTTTCTTCTCAGTTTTTTTTTGTGTTGTTCTAATACATACAAAGAAATAAAACATGTGTATGACAAAAGATGTGTAATTGCAATCATTTTCTGGGAGAAATGTTTCATTTTCTGGACAGTTTCAAGGGTGCCACCGGAAGTAATAGATAATGAACTGGAATTCCTAAAATTCATAAAAGGAAAAATCAAGCACTAGTATAGTAAATTTAGTCCCAATGCAGCTTGGCAGGCAGGTAAAGCAATGTACTATGGTCCAATAAGGCTAGGGTCACACTTACCGTATATCCTCGAGTTTAAGCCGACTTTTATAGCCCTTTTTTTTTGGCTGAAAAAGTCCCCCTCGGCTTATACTCGAGTCACTAAACTTGAGTCTGTCGGGCCCCTCGGGACGGGGGTACTTGGTACCGGACCGGATGGTGCCGGGGAAGTCACGAGTGGCTTGGTCCGGACCGTGTCCGGGCTCGGCAATTAAAGGGGATATTTAAAAGGGATGTCACTCGTGACGCCACCCACTTGATGCGGCCAGTGATGGGGGCCGCCGCTGCTGCAGAACCTCCGGGGGTGATGGAGTGGCAGCGGAGATGTTATAGTTCCAGTGCGAAGCACTGTGTCCCCCGGGGCAGTAAGAGTTAAGGGTTGTGGAGTTTTCCAGGACACTTACTTTGCAGACGCTGCAGGATCTCTCTTCCTTGCTGGTGCTGACAGGCTTGTAGCTCTCTAGGTGGGAATCTGCTGCAACCTGTATGGGAGGAATGGTCTGCAGATAGAGACTGACAAAAGAGGCCAATTCAGGGTTTTCCGTGTCTTTTACTCTCAACTCTTCAAGCAGTTTACAAGTCAGTTGCAGTTCTTACAATTCAAGCACAGTTCTCAATACACGGGCACATTCTCCCTCTCCGGGTTCCCTTTACTCGCCAGCCAGGCCTCTCTCTCTGTGACCCCTCACACAGTCTTTAGTGTCCTTTCCGGGCTGTCTACGGTCTCTGTCTGTACGGGTGATGTGTGGTGCGCTGGACAGTATGGCGGTGACTCGGACGCCTCGTGGGCCCTCCTGGTTGTCACTGAACTGCCTGTCCTTTGGGTTGGGGACCCTAACGTGGAGCTGTGGTCCCCCGTCGTGTTGTTTGGAGATCCGGGTAAACTCTTCCAGGATGTGTGGCTGTCTGCTCAGTCTTCTGCTCAACCTGTTGCTGTTCTCTTGCCTGTGCTTGATCTTTACTTTTCAGCTCACTATGTGCCTACTGAACTCTCTTCCTCCTCCCCCTTCACTATATACTGTCAAGTCACCTGACTACGGGTGTGCCCAACCCACTCCTCTGATCCACCACCCCTCAATCTCATAGAGTTCTAATCTCAGGGCTGGATGTTACCTCCTGCTCGTGGGTTGTGTGGGCTGTGAGGGTGTTGGTGTGCAGCAAGTGTCCTACCTGCCTGGCTGCAGTTCCCTTTGTGGCCTCCTGGACGCAGGGGCGCCACAAGTCACTTCACCTGCCCTTCATATTGCTCCTCATCCCCCTCAAAGCCCCCCCTGCTGCTTCCCTCTGTCCTCCTCCTGCCACCCCTCAGTATTTGGTGCCCTCGGCCACTGGTTACCGTCCTCCTGATTCAGGTCTCCCACGCTCCTCGATCCTGCAGCCCGGATCCCTCCGCTTCTTCCCTCCGTCGTCCTGCGATGGGACGGCCTGGATCCCTCCGCCCTGCAATAGGAGTGCGGCGGCCTGGATCCCTCCGCCCTGCTCTGGTGATGTGCGGCTGGATCCCTCCGCCGCATCGCTCCGTCCTGCTGTAGCGATGTGGCGGCCGGATCCCTCCGCTGCATTGCTGAGTACACCCCGCGTGGCCAGCTCCCCACTGCACACACACAAAAAAAGTCCCCTGCGGCCAGACATTGGCCTAATGCACAGTGTGGCCGCAGGGGACTTTAATTGCGGTACAAGTGTCTAAGAGGAAGGAGGTGAGGCGTCACTATACTATACTATACTGTACTATGTACTCTAAGTTTATTTAGTATAATAGAGTAGAGAAAGGAAGAATAGTGAGGGAAAGATGAGTAGAGCAGGGGAAAGATGGATTCTCAGGGAAAGTACAGTAGTATTAGTGCAGGGGAAAGAAGACTAGTGAGGGAAAGGAGAAGCAGTGCAGGGTATAGAATTAGCTGGGTGCTTAGGGAAAGATCAATAAAGCAGGGGAAAGATGGATTCTAAGGGAAAATACAGTAAGGGTACCGTCACACGAGGCCATATCGGTGGCGATTTTACAGGCGATGCAGGGGCCTATCGCCGCCGACATGGCCTGTGCGTCGACTAATGTAAATAGGCGATGGCGACACCTTTGAGTGGTCGCCTGGTTTCTCAGCAGTGCTCTGAAACCAGGCGAGCACTCTGGGGCGATGTGTACACATCGCCCCATGTAACTGGGGGACAGCAATCTTACAGGCAATGGGAGCCGTAGGCTCCCATGTAACAATCACTGCTGGGGTTTTATTTTACAGCGGCGATGGCGCCTGTAAGATCGCCGGTGCATCGCTGGAGGTATCGCCGCTGCTGCATTTCCCACCCTAGGCTTATACTCGAGTCAATAAGTTTTCCCAGTTTTTGGGGGCAAAATTAGGGGCCTCGGCTTATACTTGGGTCGGCTTATACTTGAGTATATACGGTAAATCTAGAATTTAGTGCTATGAAGTGAAGCAAGTGCCTTACAGGCACAGGGATGCTGAATGCATTCATACCTTTACTTGAATTATTCCATGTTTGATTGCAGAGAAAAAAAGTCATACAACTCATAGAAAACAGGGCAGTAAATGATTGATGTGTGCAGCACTGCATCACTATTTGTTTGTTTTTGTTATTACTCCCCATGGGCATACCTTTCTGCTGTAAACCACACCCCCTCCCTTTATTTTCACTATCCTCCAACTCCAGCAACATGGCAAAATGAAAGTCTGAATGAGGAGGGGGGTTGAGCTTACAGTCAAAAGGCATGCCAACAAAGGAGGAGTAAAAAAACAAATAGTGACGTAATACTGCACGCATCAATCACCTGCTGCCCTGTGTTGCCAGGAATAATATGACACTTTTCTCAGAAACCAAACCTGGAATCTTTCAATTAAAGTTATGATTGTATTCAGCATACCAGTGCCTGTCAGGGCCGCTTTACACACACCAACTTCTGTGACCAACTTCTGAACAGATCTCTGGTTGCAGTGAAATCATGGACACATTGTTCCATTTTGTGGCTGTGTACAAATGGAACAATATGTCCATGATTTCACTGCAACCAGACATTTGTTCAGAAGTTGGACACAGAAGTTGGTGTGTGTAAAGCGGCCCTAAGGCACTGGCTTTACTTTATAGCCCTAAATCCTGCTGGTTGGTTCCCTTTAAGGGCAAAACAAAGCAAACAAGTACTAAAAAACACTAATTATGAAGAGACACTCCCACTAACTTTTTTATTGATTATGTGCATGTAATCTGATGTAATGTGATGTGAGTGTATCACTGCTCTCTGATGTCTGCTGACATCATTTAGAAGCAGAGCATGGCACTGGACACTGGATCAATAAAAAATACTAATCAATAAAAAAGTTAATGGAAGGGCATCAATAATAAAGACGACTTACTGTTGTTTAGAGATGAGCGATCTTTCCCCAAACATGTTTGCCAATTAAATTGGGCAAGAACATTGCAGATTCTGTTTGCGATTGGAAACCCGACCAAATTTACCAATTGACCAAATAATCAGTGGATGTGGCTTTATTCAGGAAAAAAAGTTTGAAATTTAAAATGGCCCTAAAACTTTTTCTGAATGTTTGGGGCCAAAATGCTCGCCGGCAGACCTGCTGGCTGAGAACAACACCTAACCTCACAGTTAGGGTGGCTTCACACTGCAGTGTGATCCGGTCCGGGGCTGTCCGGGATGAACCTGACAGCCCCGGACTGGATCAGTACACAGAACTGGAGGGCAAATTTGCCCTCTGGTCCGGTGTGCAGCCGCACGCAGCTCCCGCTGCTGATAGGTCAGGACCACGGCGGCGCGGTCCAAACATCAGCGGCTGCAGCTGCGTGCGACTGCACACTGGACCAGAGGGCAAATCAGCCCTCCAGTTCTGTGTACTGATCCAGTCCGGGCCTGTCAGGTTCATTCCGGACAGCCCCGGACCGGATCACACCGCAGTGTGAAGCCGCCCTGAGAAGTGTTCCCAGCCATCAGGTCTACCATATTCTTTCAACCGGAAGAATTGTTTGGAGCTTTATAATAATTTTAATTAAGATTCTTGGAGTGTGCAAATGTTTTTGACACCAGCAGGTTGTGAATTTAGGAAACTGTGATGTCCAGAAACCTTACAATGTCCTTAAAGGGAACCTGTCACCTAATCTATGGCCCCTAAACTATCACTACCTGCCCCTACAGACCCTAACTAGCTCCCTAACCATCCCTGCCTGACCTAATATGGCTTTATATAAGGTGAATAAAACACTTTATAAACTTACATTTTTTCCGTCTGTGGGGCGTTCCTGTCGGCTCTTGTCTGCAGGGCGGTGTCCCCAGAGCCGCGCTCCCCCCGCCTCGCTCCCTTCCTAACGCCCTAATGGGCGGCATTATCGATTTGAAGAGCGGGGGAGCCCATTGGAATCTTCCCGCCCCGCTCTTCATGACGCGGCCGGAGACCGCGTCATTTCCGGGTCCGCGCATGCGTAGTGTGCCAGTTGAAGCCAACCGGAATCGCAGCGTCGCTAGGCAACGACCGGCGTCTTCGGAAGGTGAGTATCGGCGGCCCCCTCCCTCCCAAACCAGCACATATATATGTGTGTGTAATCCACATGT
Source organism: Allobates femoralis (assembly GCA_033576535.1). Lineage (NCBI taxonomy): Eukaryota > Metazoa > Chordata > Amphibia > Anura > Aromobatidae > Allobates > Allobates femoralis. The sequence goes on from JARQOC010000005.1 coordinate 490,124,986, forward strand.
ACATATGGATTACACACACACATATATACATTCACTTTGATTAGGCACATTTCATATGTGCATCTATATATATATATATATATAGATGCACATATATATATATAGTTAGATTATATATATGTGTGTGTGCATCTATATATATATATATATGTGTGTGTGTGTGCATGTATATATGTGTGTGTGTGTGCATGTATATATGTGTGTGTGTGTGCATGTATATGTGTGTGTGTGTGTGCATGTATATATATGTGTGTGTGTGTGCATGTATATGTGTGTGTGTGTGCATGTATATATCTGTGTGTCTGTGTGTGTGCATGTATATATATGTGTGTGTGTGCATGTATATATCTGTGTGTGTGTGTGTGTGTGTGCATGTATATGTGTGTGTGTGTGTGCATGTATATGTGTGTGTGTGTGCATGTATATATCTGTGTGTGTGTGCATGTATATATCTGTGTGTGTGTGTGTGTGCATGTATATGTGTGTGTGTGTGTGCATGTATATGTGTGTGTGTTGCATGTATATATCTGTGTGTGTGCATGTATATATATATTGTGTGTGTGTGTGTGCATGTATATATTTGTGTGTGTGTGTGCATGTATATATCTGTGTGTATGTGCATGTATATATCTGTGTGTGTGTGTGCATGTATATATATATATATATATGTGTGTGTGTGCATGTATATATCTGTGTGTATGTGCATGTATATATCTGTGTGTGTGTGTGTGCATGTATATATCTGTGTGTGTGTGTGTGCATGTATATGTGTGTGTGCATGTATATATATGTGTGTGTGCATGTATATATATGTGTGTGTGTGTGTGTGTGCATGTATATATCTGTGTGTGTGTGCATGTATATATATGTGTGTGTGTGCATGTATATATATGTGTGTGTGTGTGTGCATGTATATATCTGTGTGTGTGTGTGTGCATGTATATATCTGTGTGTGTGTGCATGTATATATCTGTGTGTGTGTGCATGTATATATATATGTGTGTGTGTGTGTGTGTGCATGTATATATATATATATATATATATATATATGTGTGTGTGTGTGCATGTATATATATATATGTGTGTGTGTGTGTGCATGTATATATATATATATATGTGTGTGTGCATGTATATATATATATATGTGTGTATGTGCATGTATATATATATGTGTGTGTGTGTGTGCATGTATATATATATATATGTGTGTGTGTGTGTGTGTGCATGTGTATATATATATGTGTGTGTGCATGTGTATATATGTGTGTGTGTATGTATATATGTGTGTGTGTGCATGTATATATATGTGTGTGTGTGTGTGTGCATGTATATATATATATGTGTGTGTGTGTGCATGTATATATATATATATATGTGTGTGTGTGCATGTATATATACAGTTAGGGCCAGAAATATTTGGACAGTGACACAATTTTCGCGAGTTGGGCTCTGCATGCCACCACATTGGATTTGAAATGAAACCTCTACAACAGAATTCAAGTGCAGATTGTAACGTTTTATTTGAAGGGTTGAACAAAAATATCTGATAGAAAATGTAGGAATTGTACACATTTCTTTACAAACACTCCACATTTTAGGAGGTCAAAAGTAATTGGACAAATAAACATAACCCAAACAAAATATTTTATTTTCAATATTTTGTGGCGAATCCTTTGGAGGCAATCACTGCCTTACGTCTGGAACCCATGGACATCACCAAACGCTGGGTTTCCTCCTTCTTAATGCTTTGCCAGGCCTTTACAGCCGCAGCCTTCAGGTCTTGCTTGTTTGTGGGTCTTTCCGTCTTAAGTCTGGATTTGAGCAAGTGAAATGCATGCTCAATTGGGTTAAGATCTGGTGATTGACTTGGCCATTGCAGAATGTTCCACTTTTTTGCACTCATGAACTCCTGGGTAGCTTTGGCTGTATGCTTGGGGTCATTGTCCATCTGTACTATGAAGCGCCGTCCAATCAACTTTGCAGCATTTGGCTGAATCTGGGCTGAAAGTATATCCCGGTACACTTCAGAATTCATCCGGCTACTCTTGTCTGCTGTTATGTCATCAATGAACACAAGTGACCCAGTGCCATTGAAAGCCATGCATGCCCATGCCATCACGTTGCCTCCACCATGTTTTACAGAGGATGTGGTGTGCCTTGGATCATGTGCCGTTCCCTTTCTTCTCCAAACTTTTTTCTTCCCATCATTCTGGTACAGGTTGATCTTTGTCTCATCTGTCCATAGAATACTTTTCCAGAACTGAGCTGGCTTCTTGAGGTGTTTTTCAGCAAATTTAACTCTGGCCTGTCTATTTTTGGAATTGATGAATGGTTTGCATCTAGATGTGAACCCTTTGTATTTACTGTCATGGAGTCTTCTCTTTACTGTTGACTTAGAGACAGATACACCTACTTCACTGAGAGTGTTCTGGACTTCAGTTGATGTTGTGAACGGGTTCTTCTTCACCAAATAAAGTATGCGGCGATCATCCACCACTGTTGTCATCCGTGGACGCCAAGGCCTTTTACAGTTCCCAAGCTCACCAGTCAATTCCTTTTTTCTCAGAATGTACCCAACTGTTGATTTTGCTACTCCAAGCATGTCTGCTATCTCTCTGATGGATTTTTTCTTTTTCAGTCTCAGGATGTTCTGCTTCACCTCAATTGATAGTTCCTTTGACCGCATGTTGTCTGGTCACAGCAACAGCTTCCAAATCCAAAACCACACACCTGGAATCCACCCCAGACCTTTTAACTACTTCATTGATTACAGGTTAACGAGGGAGACGTCTTCAGAGTTAATTGCAGCCCTTAGAGTCCATTGTCCAATTACTTTTGGTCCCTTGAAAAAGAGGAGGCTATGCATTACAGAGCTATAATTCCTAAACCCTTTCTCCGATTTGGATGTGGAAACTCTCATATTGCAGCTGGGAGTGTGCACTTTCAGCCCATATTATATATATAATTGTATTTCTGAACATGTTTGTGTAAACAGCTAAAATAACAAAACTTGTGTCACTGTCCAAATATTTCTGGCCCTAACTGTATATATATATATGTGTGTGTGTGCATGTATATATATATATATATATATGTGTGTATGTGCATGTATATATATATGTGTGTGTGTGCATATATATATATGTGTGTGTGTGTGTGTGTGTGCATGTGTATATATATGTGTGTGTGCATGTGTATATATGTGTGTGTGTATGTATATATGTGTGTGTGTGCATGTATATATATGTGTGTGTGTGTGTGTGTGCATGTATATAATATATGTGTGTGTGTGTGCATGTATATATATATATGTGTGTGTGTGTGCACACATATATATATATAATATATATATGCACACACACAAATATATATATTTATATTTGCATGTATATGTGCACACATATATAATCTAACTATATATATATATATACACACATATATATATGTGTATATATATAGTTAGATAGATTTTATATATATATATATATATATAATCCAATATCTATTGTATGTATTCAGAGTATATATACATGGTGCATCTATAGATATGGTGAGTATATATATATATATATATATATGTGTATATACACCTAAGTGTATAGATGCATCATATGTCTAGATGCGTCATATATATACTGTATATATATATAAGTGGATGCAGCTAATATATAGTGTGTGTATATATATATATATATATATATATATGATCCATCTACTGTATATATACAGTATATATATACAGTATATATATATGGTGCATCTATAGATATAAGTCTCAATATAATATATATATATATATATATATATATATATATATATATATATATATATATATACAAGTGTATAGAGGCATCACATATATACTGTATATATACAGTAGATGCATAATCTATATTATATATAGATATACACTATATATATATTATATATAGATGCATCCACTGTATATATGCAGTATATATATGATCCATCTATACACTTGTGTATATACAGTTAGGGCCAGAAATATTTGGACAGTGACACAAGTTTTGTTATTTTAGCTGTTTACAAAAACATGTTCAGAAATACAATTATATATATAATATGGGCTGAAAGTGCACACTCCCAGCTGCAATATGAGAGTTTCCACATCCAAATCGGAGAAAGGGTTTAGGAATTATAGCTCTGTAATGCATAGCCTCCTCTTTTTCAAGGGACCAAAAGTAATTGGACAATGGACTCTAAGGGCTGCAATTAACTCTGAAGACGTCTCCCTCGTTAACCTGTAATCAATGAAGTAGTTAAAAGGTCAGGGGTGGATTCCAGGTGTGTGGTTTTGCATTAGGAAGCTGTTGCTGTGACCAGACAACATGCGGTCAAAGGAACTCTCAATTGAGGTGAAGCAGAACATCTTGAGGCTGAAAAAAAAGAAAAAATCCATCAGAGAGATAGCAGACATGCTTGGAGTAGCAAAATCAACAGTTGGGTACATTCTGAGAAAAAAGGAATTGACTGGTGAGCTTGGGAACTCTAAAAGGCCTGGGCGTCCACGGATGACAACAGTGGTGGATGATCGCCGCATACTTTATTTGGTGAAGAAGAACCCGTTCACAACATCAACCAAAGTCCAGAACACTCTCAGTGAAGTAGGTGTATCTGTCTCTAAGTCAACAGTAAAGAGAAGACTCCATGACAGTAAATACAAAGGGTTCACATCTAGATGCAAACCATTCATCAATTCCAAAAATAGACAGGCCAGAGTTAAATTTGCTGAAAAACACCTCAAGAAGCCAGCTCAGTTCTGGAAAAGTATTCTATGGACAGATGAGACAAAGATCAACCTGTACCAGAATGATGGGAAGAAAAAAGTTTGGAGAAGAAAGGGAACGGCACATGATCCAAGGCACACCACATCCTCTGTAAAACATGGTGGAGGCAACGTGATGGCATGGGCATGCATGGCTTTCAATGGCACTGGGTCACTTGTGTTTATTGATGACATAACAGCAGACAAGAGTAGCCGGATGAATTCTGAAGTGTACCGGGATATATTTTCAGCCCAGATTCAGCCAAATGCTGCAAAGTTGATTGGACGGCACTTCATAGTACAGATGGACAATGACCCCAAGCATACAGCCAAAGCTACCCAGGAGTTCATGAGTGCAAAAAATTGTAACATTTTGCAATGGCCAAGTCAATCACCAGATCTTAACCCAATTGAGCATGCATTTCACTTGCTCAAATCCAGACTTAAGACAGAAAGACCCACAAACAAGCAAGACATGAAGGCTGCGGCTGTAAAGGCCTGGCAAAGCATTAAGAAGGAGTAAACCCAGCGTTTGGTGATGTCCATGGGTTCCAGACTTAAGGCAGTGATTGCCTCCAAAGGATTCGCAACAAAATATTGAAAATAAAAATATTTTGTTTGGGTTATGTTTATTTGTCCAATTACTTTTGACCTCCTAAAATGTGGAGTGTTTGTAAAGAAATGTGTACAATTCCTACATTTTCTATCAGATATTTTTGTTCAACCCTTCAAATTAAACGTTACAATCTGCACTTGAATTCTGTTGTAGAGGTTTCATTTCAAATCCAATGTGGTGGCATGCAGAGCCTAACTCGCGAAAATTGTGTCACTGTTCAAATTTCTGGCCCTAACTGTATATATTGAGACTTATATCTATAGATGCACCATATATATATACTGTATATATACATTATATATATGGTGCATCTATAGATATGATGAATCTATATATATATACACAAGTGTATAGATGCATGACATAAATACTGTATATATACAGTAGATGCATTGTATATATTATATATAGATATACACTATATATATAATATATATAGATGCATACACTGTATATATGCAGTATATATATGATCCATCTATACACGTGTGTGTGTATATATATATATATATATATATATATATATATATATATATATAATACATAGCTGTATATACAGACATACATATCAATATACACACATTATCTATGTATATATGTGCATGTGTATATATATATACTTGTGTGTGTATATATATGTATGTATATATATTTTGTAGAGAGAGAGACTGAGGGTGAGAGGGTCTGTGAGTTTTGTGTAACGCTGGGACCTGGGTGACGCAGTAAACTTCACCTGAGGTCAGAGTTAATCCTCGTCACTCTATCTGACCTCAGGTGATCTACACTGATGTCACCCTGTTCACATCGGTAACAGAAAACTCACTCTATGTGGGTCACGCTGTGAAGTGGGAAGTTTCACATGAGGTCAGAGAAACACATTGCTTTATCCGACCTCAGATGACACAGACCATGAACTCTCCCCCTTCACTGCACGAGCCTTCAAATATAATTTTTAGGGAATCTTCACTAACGGACGGACCTCTACCAGGATCCTGGATGGGTATGTGGGAGTAATAAAGATGGAGTCAAAATACGTGTTTGTGTTTTTGTTGTAATAAAAAATTTTTTCACGGTGTTGTGTCTTCTTTACTACTAAATAGAGATTCATAATGGCCGTGTCTAACATTGGCACGACATTATAAATCTCGGGCTTAGTGCCAGCTGCTAAAAGAAAGGTGGCATTAACCCCTTATTACCCAGTCTGCCACCGCCACAGGGCAGCTGGAAGAGCTGGGTACAGCTCCAGAATATTGCGCTTCTATAAATGCGCAATTTTCTGGGGTGGCTGCGAGCTGCAATTCTCAGCGGGGGTGGCCCAGAACGCTTGGGTCTCCCTACGCTGGGGATTCCAGCCCTCAGATGCCTAATTGTACCTGGCTGGCAAAGAAAAATGCGGCGAAGCCCCACGCCGTTTTTTTTCTTGTCAGCCAGGTACACCTAGGTAGTTGGGGGTGGATGGCAGCGCCCAGCTGCCTAGTTGTACCTGGCTGGCAAAGAAAAATGCGGCGAAGCCCCACGCCGTTTTTTTTCTTGCCAGCCAGGTAGACCTAGACAGCTGTGGGCTGCCATCCACCCCCTACTACCTAGGTGTACCTGGCTTGCATGAAAAAACGGCATCTGTCTTCACCACATTTTTCTTTGCCAGCCAGGTACACCTAGGTAGTGGGGGGTGGATGGCAGCTCCCAGCTGCCTAGTTGTACCTGGCTGGCAAAGAAAAATGCGGCGAAGCCCCACGCCATTTTTTTTCTTGTCAGCCAGGTACACCTAGGTAGTTGGGGGTGAATGGCAGCTACCAGCGACCTAGTTGTACCTGGCTAGTAAAGGAAAATACAGCAAAGCCACATGCCATTTTTTTCTTGCCAGCCACATACAACTAGTCAGCTGGGAGCTGCCATCCACCCCCAACTACCTAGATGTACCTGGCTGGCAAGAAAAAAAACGGCGTGGGGCTTCGCCGCATTTTTCTTTGCCAGCCAGGTACAACTAGGCAGCTGGGAGCTGCCATCCACCCCCAACTACCTAGGTGTACCTGGCTGGCAAAGAAAAATGTGGTGAAGACAGATGCCGTTTTTTCATGCAAGCCAGGTACACCTAGGTAGTAGGGGGTGGATGGCAGCCCACAGCTGTCTAGGTCTACCTGGCTGGCAAGAAAAAAAACGGCGTGGGGCTTCGCCACATTTTTCTTTGCCAGCCAGGTACAACTAGGCAGCTAGGAGCTGCCATCCACCCCCAACTACCTAGGTGTACCTGGCTGGCAAGAAAAAAAACGGCGTGGGGCTTCGCTGCATTTTTCGTTGCCAGCCAGGTACAACTAGGCAGCTGAGGGCTGGAATCCCCAGCGTAGGGAGGCCCAAGCGTTCTGGGCCACCCCCGCTGAGAATTGCAGCTCGCAGCCGCCCCAGAAAATTGCGCATTTATAGAAGCGCAATATTCTGGAGCTGTACCCAGCTCTTCCAGCTGCCCTGTGGCGGTGGCAGACTGGGTAATAAGGGGTTAATGCCACCTTTCTTTTAGCAGCTGGCACTAAGCCCGAGATTTATAATGTCGTGCCAATGTTAGACACGGCCATTATGAATCTCTATTTAGTAGTAAAGAAGACACAACACCGAGAAAAATTTTTTTATTACAACAAAAAACACAAACACGTATTTTGACTCCATCTTTATTACTCCCACATACCCATCTAGGATCCTGGTAGAGGTCCGTCCGTTAGTGAAGATTCCCTAAAAATTATATTTGAAGGCTCGTGCAGTGAAGGGGGAGAGTTCATGGTCTGTGTCACCTGAGGTCGGATAAAGCAATGTGTTTCTCTGACCTCATGTGAAAC
>JARQOC010000005.1:492583215-492590715 GCA_033576535.1 Allobates femoralis
GGAAAAGGGGGGGCCCCCTTGGGGAAGGGGGTTTAAAAAAATTTTGGGTTTTTTTTGGGGGGGTAATTTTTTCCCTTTTTTAAAATTTTTGGGAAAATTTTTGGGGGGGGGGAAGGGGGGTTTTTTTTTTTTGGGGGAAACTTCCCAAATTTTTTTTCCCCCCCTTTTTTTTTTTTTTTTTTTTAAATTTTTTAAAATTTTTTTTTTATTTTTAAATTTAGTTGGGGCCCGGGGGGAAACCCCGGGGGAAAAATTTTGGGGCCCAAAAAAAAACCCCTTTTTTTTTTTTTAAAAAAAAAATTTTTAATTTTTTTTGGGGGGGGGGTTTTCCCCCGGGGGGCCCCCCTTTTAAAACCCGGGGGGCCCTCCCCAAAAAAGGGGGGGGTTTTTCTGTTTTTAAAGGGGTTTTGGGGTTTTTTTGGGGTGGGGTTTTTTTTTTTTTTAGGGTTTTTTAAAATTGGGGGAAATTGGGCCCCCAAAAATTTTTTTTCTGGGGGGAAAAAAAAAAAATTGGGGTTTTTTTTTTTTTTAAAAATTTTTAATTTTTCCCAAAGGGGGGGGGTGGGGTTTTTTTTTCCCCCCAAAAAAAAGGGGTTTTTTTTTTCCCCAAAAAAATTTTTTTTTTTTTCCCCAAGGGCAGTTTGGGGGGGCCCATTCCCGGGGGAAAACCCGGGGCCCCCCTTTTCCGGAGGGGGGGTTTTTTCCCCCGGGCCCCCTTTTTGAATGGGGTTTTGGGGCCCTTTTTTTCCGGGGGAAAATTTTTTTTGGTTTTTTTTTTTCCCCCTTTTTCCCTTGGGGGGGTTTGGGGTGGGTTTTCCCCTTTTTTTGGGGGGAAAAAAAACCAAACCCCTTTTTTTTTTGTTTTTTCAAAAAAAAAAAAGGGGGGAAAAACCCCGGGGGGGGGGGGCCCCAAAAAACCCCCCCCCCTTTTTTTTGGGCCCAAAAACCCCCCCAAAAAAACCCCAAAATTTAAAGGGGGGGGGCCCCCCCCCAAAATTTTTTTTTAAAAAAAACCCCCCAAAAAATTTTTCCCTTTTGGGGGGTTTGGGGTTTTTTTTTTTTGGAAGGGGGGGTTTTTGGGGGGTTTTTTTTAAAAATTTTTTTTAAAAAAGGGGAAAAATTTTTTTTTTTGGGGGGGGATTTTTTTCTTTTTTTTTAAAAAAAAATTTTTTTTTTTTTTTTTTAAAAAAATTTTTTCCCCTTTTTTTTTTTTGGGGGGGGAAAAAAAAAAATTTTTTTTTTTTCCCAAAAAATTTTTTTCCCCAATTTGGGGCAGGGGGGGGGCCCCCCCCAAAAAAAAAAAAAGGGGGGCCCCCCCCGGGGGGGGGGCTTTCCCCCCCCTTTTTTTTTAAAAAAAAAAGGGGGGGGGGGGAAAGGGGGGCCCCCCCCCCCTTTTTTTTTTATTTTGGGGGGGGTTTTCCCCCTTTTTTTTTTTTTTTTAAAAAAGGTTTTTTTTGGGGGGGTTTTGGGGGGGGCCCTTTTTTGGGTTTTTTTAAAAAAAAAACCCAACAAAAATTTTTTTTTTAAAAAAAATTTTTTCCCCTTTTTTTTTTTTTTTTTAAACCAAAAAAAAAAACCCCCTTTTTTTTTCCCCCCGGGCCCGGGGCCCAAAGGGGGGTTTTTTTCCCCCCGAACATTTTGGGGGGTTTCCTTTTTGGGGGGGGGGCCCCCCCCCCCCATTTTTTGGGGGGGGGGCCCCCCCTTTTTAAAACCCCCCCCCTTTTTTGGGGGGGTTTTTTTTCCCTTTTTGGGGGGAAAATTTTTTTTTTTTTTTTTTGGTTTTTTTTGGAAGGGGGGGGGTTTTTTTTTTTTTTTTTTTTTTTAAAAAAAAAATTTTTTAAAGGGGGGTTTTTTTTTAAAAAATTTTAAAAATTTTTTCCAAAAACCCCGGGGGGTTTTTTCCCCTTAAAAATTTTGCCCCTTTTGGGGGGGCCCGGGTAAGGGCCCCTTTAAATTTTTGAAATTTCCTTTTTTCCCCGGGGGGGAAAGGGGGGTTTTGGGCCCCCCTTTTAAATTTTTTTTGGGGGTTTCCCCGGCCCCGGGGGGTTTCCCCCCCTTCCCTTTCGGGGGAAACATTTGGGTTTTTTTTGGGGGGGGGGTGATTTTTTTTTTTTTTTGGAAAAAATTTTTTTTGGGGGGGGAAAAATTTTTGGGGGTTTTTTTTTTTTATTTTTGTTTTAAACCGGAAAAAAACCCCAAAAAAAGGTTTTTTTTTTAAAAAATTTTAAAAATTTTTCCCCCCAAAACCCTTTTTTTTCCCCCCAAAAAAATTTTAAAATTTTTTCCCCCCCGGGGGGGCCCCCGGGGTTTTTTTGGGGGAAAAAAAAGGGGGGGGGGCTCCCCGGGGGGGGGGGCCCCCCCTTTTTCCCCTTTTTTGGGGGGAAACCCCGGGAATTTTTTAAAAGGGGCCCCCCCCCCCCTTTTTTTGGGGGGGGGGGTTTTTTAAAAAAACCCCCGGGGTTTTTTTTTTTTTTTTTCCCTTTAAAGGAAGGGGCTTTTTTTTGGGGAATTTTTTTTTTTTTTTTCCCCTTTTTAAAAAAAATTTTTGGGGGTTTTTTTTTTTTTTGCCCCCCAAAAAAATTTTTTTAAAATTTTTTTTTTTAAAAAAAAAAATTTTTTTTTTCCCCCCCCCGGGGGGGGGGGGCCCCCATTTCCCCCCTTTTTTTTTTCCCCAAAGCCCCCCGGGGGGGGTTTTTCCCCCCCCCCCCGGGGGGGGGGGCCCGGGGGGGTTTTTTTTAAACCCCCCCAATTTGGGGGGGTTTTTTTTTCCAAAAGGGGGGGGGTTTTTTTTTTCTTGGTTTTGTAAAATTTGGGGTTTTTTTGGGGGTTTTTTCCGCTTTTTTTTTTTTAAAAAAAAAACCCAAAAAGGGGAAAAAAAAGGGAAAATTTTTAAATTTTTTTAAAAAAAACCCCCCCCCAAATTTTTTTTTTAAAAATTTTGGGTTTTTTTTTTCCCCCCCCCAAATTTGGGGGGAAAAGGGGGGGAACCTTTTAAAATTCCTTTTCCCCGGGGGGGGGGGGGGGGGGGGGGCCCCCCTTTTCCCGGGGGGGGCCCCCCCCCTTTTTCCCCCAAAACCCCCCCCACCTTTTTGGGAAAAGGGGTTTTTTTTTTTTTAAAAAAAAGGGGCCCCTTTTTTTTTTTTTTTTTTTTGGGGGGTGGGAAAATTTTTTATTGGTTTTTGCTTAAAAAATTTTTTTAAAAAAAACCCCCAAAAAAAAAAAAAAAAAAAAATTTTTTAAAAAACCAAAATTTTTTTTTTAAAATTTTAAAAAATTTTGGGGTTTTTTTTTGGGGGTTTTTCCGGGGGGGGTTTTTTAAAAGGTTTGGGAAAAGGGGGGGCCGGGGGGTAGGTTTGGGCCCCCCCCTTTTTTTTTTTTGGGGGGGGGTTTTTGGGGGGGCCCCCCCCCCCTTTTCCCGTTGGGGAAAGGTTTGGTTTTTTAATTTTGGGTTTGGTTTTTTTAAATTTTTTTTTTTTTTTTTGGAAATTTTTTTTTTGGGGGGTTTTTTTTTTAATTTTTTTTTTTAAAAAAAAATTTTGGGGGCCCCCCCCCCCTTTTTAAAAAAATTTTTTTTCCAAAAAAAAAACCCCCCCCCAAAAAACCCGGTTTTTTTTAAAAAACCCAATTTTCCCCTTTTTAAAAAAAGGGGCCGGGGGGGCCCAAAGGGGGGGGGGAAAACCCCCTTTTTTAAAAGGGGGGGCCCGGGGGGGGGGAAAACAATTAACCCCCAATTTTGGGGGGGGAAAAAAGGGGGGTTGGCCCCCCTTTTTTGGGGGGTTTAAAGGGGGTTTTTTTCCCCCAAAAGGGTTTTTTCCCGGTTTTTTTTTTTTTTTTTTTTTTTTGGGGAAATTTTTTTTTTAAGGGGGGGCCCCTTTTTTTTTAAAAAGGGGGCCAAAAAATTTTAAATTTTTTTTTAAAAAAAAAAAATTTTTTTTTTTTTTTAAAAACCCCCTTTTTTTAAAAAAAATTTTTGGGGGGGGCCCCCCCTTTTGGAGGGGGGAAAAATTTTGGGGGAAAGGGGTTTTTTTTTTTTCCCCCAAAAATTTTTCCCGGGGGGTTTTTTTTTTTTCCCCCCCCCCCCGGGGGGGGGCCTTAAGGGATTTTGGGTTTTTTTTGGGGGGAAAATTTTTTTGTTTTTTTTTTTTGGTTTTTTAAAATTTTAAGGGGTTTTTTTGGGGGTTTTTTTTTTAAAATTTTTTCTTTGGGTTTTGGGGCCCCAAAAAAAATTTTTGGGAAAAAAACCCAAAAAAAATTTAAAATTTTTTATTTAACCCGGGAAAAAAAAGGGGGGGTTTTTTGGGGTTTTGGGGGGGGGCCCCCCCCGGGGGGGAAAATTTTGGGGGCCCTTTTTAAAAACCCCCCTTTTTTTTAAACCCCCATTTTTGGGGGGGGAAAGGGCCCCCCCCCCTTTTTGCGGGAAATTCCCCCCCCCGGGGGGGGTTTTTTTTGGGGGGGGGGTTCCCCCAAATTTTTTTTTTTCCCAAAAAAATTTTTTTTTTTTTTTTGGGGTTTTTTTTTTTTTTTTTTTTAAAAAAAAAATTTGGGGAAATTTAAAGGGTTTAACGGGCCAAAAAAAAGGGGAAAAACCCAAAAAAACTTTAAATTTTTTTTTTTTAAAAAAAAATTTTTTTTTTTTTTGGGGGAAACCCAAGGGGGCCCCCCAGGGGGGGGGAATTTTTGGCCCTTTTCCCCGGGGGTTTTTTTTTCCCCGGAAAACGGGGGGCCCCCCCCCAAGGGGGAAAGGGGCACCCCCCCTTTTTTAAAGGGGGGGCCCCCCCCTTTTCCCCCCTTTTTTTTTTTTTTTTAAGGGTTTTTTTTCTTTTTTTTTTTTTTTTGGGTTTTTTTTTTGGTTTTTTAAAAAAGGGGGCCCTTTAAATTTTGGGGGCCCCCTAAAAAAATTTTTTTTTTTAAAAAAAAAATTTTTTTTTTTAACCATAAAAGGGGGGTTTTTTTTTTTTTAAAAAATTTTTTTTTTAAAAACCTTTTGGGGGGGGGGGTTTTAAATTTTTAAAATTGGGGGGAAATTTTGGGGAAAGGGGTTTTAAACCTTTAAAAAAAATTTTTTTAAAAAAGGGGCTTTGGGGGTTTTTGCCGGAAAAAAATTTTTTTAAAGGGGGTTAACCCCAAATTTTTTTTTTTTGGGGTTTTTTTTTTTTTTTTTTAATTTTTTTTTTTTTTTTTAAAATTTTTCCCTTTTTTAAGGGAAAAAATTTTAACCCCCAAAAAAAAGTTTTTTAAAAAAACCAAAAAAAACTTTTAAAAAATTTTTTTTAAAAAAAATTTTTCCCTTTTTCCCCCCGGGGGGGGAAAAATTTCCCCCCCCCCCCAAAATTTGGCCCCCTTTTTTTTAAAATTTTTTTTTTTAAGGGCTCCCCCCAAAATTTTTTGGGGGGGGGCCCCCCCAAAGGGGGGGGGTTTTTTAAATTTTTTAAATTTTTTTTTTTTGGGGGTTTAATTTTTTTTTTTTTTTAATTTTTTTTTTTTTTTTTGGGGGGGAAAAAAGGTTGGGTTTTCCCCCCCGGGGAAAAACCCGGAAAATTTTTAAAATTTTTTTAAAAAAATTTTTAAAAAAAATTTTTTTTTTTTTAAAAAAAATTTTTGGGCCCTTTTTCCCCCCAAATTGGGCCCAAAATTTGTTTTTTTGGGGGGGGGGGGGAAACCCCAAAAATTTTTTTTTTTTTTTTGGGGGGAAAGGTTTCCCCGGGGGGAATTTTGGGAAAAACCCCCCCCGGGGGGGCCTTCCCCCCCTTGGGGGGGTTTTCCCAAAAATTTGGGTTTTTTTTTAAGGGGTTTTTTTTTTGGAGGGTTTTTTTTTTTTTTTTTTTAGGATTTTGGAAATTTTTGGGTTTTGGGGGGAACCCTTTTTTTTGGGGGAAAAAAAAAAAAAAATTTTTTTTAAAAAAAAAAAAATTTTTTTTTTTTATTTAAAAAAGGGATTTTTTGGGGGCCCCCCCCCCAAAAAAGGGGGGCCCCCTTGGGGCCCCCCCCGGGGGGGGGTTTTTTTTTTGGGGACCGGGGAAAAATTTTTAAAGAATTTTAAAAGGGGGAAACCCCCCCCCTTTTTTTTTTTGGGGGGGGGGTTTTCCCCCAAAAGCACGGGGCCCCCCCCCTTTGGGGGGGTTTTGGGTTTTGGGTTTTTTTTTTTTTTTTTAAATTTTTTCTGTTTTTTTTTTTTTTTTAAAAAATTTTTAAAAAAAAAAAAAAATTTTGGGGGGGGAAAAAAAAGGTTTGGGAAAAAAAAAAAAAAAAAAAAGGGGAAAAAATTTTTTAAAAAAAAAAAAAAAAAAAAGGGGGGGGAAAAAGGGGGAAAAAAAGGGGGGGGGGGGGAAAGGGGGGGAAAAAAAAAAAGAAAAGGGGGAAAAAAGGGGAAAAAAAAAAAAAAAAAGGGAAAAAAAAAGGGGGAAAAAGGGAAAAAAAAAAAAAAGGGAAAAAAAAAAAAAAAAAGGGGGGGGGAAAAAAAAAAAGGGGGGGGGGGGGAAAAAAAAAAAAAAAAAAAAAAAAAGGAAAAAAAGGGAAAAAAAAGGGGGGGAAAAAAAAGGGGTTTAAAAAAAGGGAAAAAAAATTAAAAAGGGGGAAAAAAAAAAAAAAAGGGGAAAAAAAAGGGGGGGGGGGGAAAAAAAAGGGGAAAAAAAAAAAAGGGGGAAAAAAAAAGAGGGGGAAAAAAAAGGGGGGGAAAAAAAAAGAAAAGGGGGGGAAAAAAAAAAAAAAGAAAAAGGGGGAAAAAAAAAAAGGGGGGGGGAGGAAAAAGGGGGGAAAAAAAGGGGGGGAAAAAAAAAGGGGGGGGGAAAAAAAAAAAGGGGGAAAAAAAAAATTTTTAAAAAAGGGGAAAAGAAAAAAGAAGAGAAGGGAAAAAAAAGGAAAAGGGAAAAAAAAAAAAAAAAGGGGAAAAAAAAAAAAAAAAAAAAAAAGAAAAAAAAGAAAAAAAAGAAAGAAGAAGATGAAAAAAAAAAAAAAAAAGGGAAAAAAGAAAAAGAAAAAAAAAAAAGGGGGAAAAAAAAAGAAGGGAAAAAAAGAAAAAAAAGAAAAAAAAGAAAAAAGAAAAGGGAAAAAAGGGGGAAAAAAAAAAAAAAAAAAAGGAAAAAAGAAAAAAGGAAAAAAAAAAAGGGGGAAAAAAAAAGAAGGGGAAAAAAAAAAAAAGAGGAAAAAAAAAAAAAAAGAAAGAAAAAGAGAAAAAAAAAAAGGAAAAAGGAAAAGGGAAAAAATAAAAAAAAGAAGAAGAAAAAAAAAAAAAGAAAAAAAAAAAAAAAGAGAAAAAAAGGGGGAAAAAAAAAAAAAGAAGAAAAAAAAAAGGGGAAAAAGGGGGAAGGGAAAAGAAAAAAGAAGAAGGGAAAAAAAAAGGGGAAAAAAGAAAGGGGGAAAAAAAAAGGGGAGAAAAAAAAGGGGAAAAAAAAGGAAAAAAAAGGAAAAAAGAAAAAAAAAAAAGAAGAAAAAGAAGAAAGGAAAAAAGGGGGGAAAAAAAAAAAAAAAAAAGGAAAAGAAAAGGGAAAAAGAAGAAGGGGA
>JARQOC010000005.1:492600715-492621497 GCA_033576535.1 Allobates femoralis
TTTTTTTTCTCTTCTTCTTCTCTCCTTTTTCTTCTTCCCTTTTTCTTTCTCTTTCTCCTTTTTTTCTCTTCTTCTTTCTCTTTCTCTTTTTTTTTTTTCCTTTTTTCTCTTTCTTTTCTCTTTCTCTTCCCTTTTCTCCTTTTCTTCTCCTTTTCTTTCCTTTTTCTCCTTTCTTCCTCTTTTTTTTCTCCCCTCTTTCTTCTTTCTTCTCTTTTCTTCTTCTCTCTTTCTTTTCTTTTCCTTTTTTCTTTTCTCTTTCCTCTTTCTCCTTTTTTTCTTTCTTCCCTTCTTCTTCTTTTCTCTTTTTCTTTTTTCTTCTTCTTTTTTTTTTTTCTCTTTTTCTCTTTTCTTTCTTTTCCTTCTTTTTCTTTTTCTTCTTTCTTTCTTCTCCTCCTTTTCTTCTTTTTCTTTTCTCTTTCTTTTCTTCTTCTCTTCTCTTCTTCTCTCTTTTTTTCTCTTTTCTCTTTTTTCTTTTTCTTCTCTTCTCTCTCTTTCTTTCTTTTTCTTCTTTCCTCTCTTTTCTCTTTCTCTTTTTCTTTTTTTTCTTCTTCTTTTCTCTTCTTTCTTCTTTTTCTTCTCTTCTTTTCTTTCTTTCTTCTTCTTTCTTCTCTTTTCCTTTCTCTTTTCTCTTTTTCTTTCTTCTTTTTTCTCTTATCTTTTTCTCTTTTCTTTTTCTTTTCTTTTTCTCTCTTCTTCTTTCTTTTTCCTTCTTCTTCTTCTTTTCTTTTCTTTTTTTCTTCTCCTTTTCCTCTTTTCTCTTCTTCTTCTTTCCTTCTCTCTTTTTCTTTTTTCTCTTTCTTTTTTCTCCCCTTCTTCCTTTTTTTTTTCTCTTTTTCTTTTTCTTTTTTTTTTTTTTTTTTTTTCTTTTTCTTTTTCTCTCTTCCTTTTTTCTTTTTTTTTTCTCTCTCTTCTCTTCTTCTTTTTTTTCTTCTTTTTCTTTTCTTTCTTCTTTTTTCTTTTTCTTTCTTTCTCTTTCTCTCTTTCCTTCTCTTTTCTCTTCTCTCTTTCTTTCTCTTCTCTTTTTCTTCCTCCTTTCTTCTCTTTTTCTTTTCTTCTTTCTTTCTCTTTTCTTCCTTCTTTCTTTCTTTTCTCTCTCTTTTCTTTCTTCTTCTCTCTTTCTTCTTTCTCTCTTTGCTTTTTCTTCCTTTTCTTTCTCTATTCTCTTTCTCTTCTCTTCTTCTTCTTTCTTTTCTCTTTCTTTTCTCTACTTTTTTTCTTCTTTCTTTCTTCTTCTTCTTTCTTTCTTTCTTTCTCTTTTTTCTTCTCTCTTTTCTTTCTATCTCTTTTTTCTTTTTTACTTTCTTCTCTCTTCTTTTCTTTTCTTCTTTCTTTCTCTTTCTCTCTTTCTTCTCTCTTTCCTTCTCTTTTTTTCTTCTCTCTTTCTTCTTCTTCTTTCTCTTCTCTTCTTCTCTTCTTTCTCTTCTTCTTCTTCTTCTCCCCCCCCCCCCCCCCCCCCCCCCCCCCCCCCCCCCCTTTTTTTTTTTTTTTTTTTTTTTTTTTTTTTTTTTTTTTTTTTTTTTTTTTTTTTTTTTTTTTTTTATTTCTTTCTCTCTTTTCTTTCTTTCTCTCTTCCTGCCTTTCTTTCTTCTATCTTCCTTTCTTTCTCTTTTCTTCTTCTCTTTCTCTTTCTTTTTTTCTTCTCTTCTTCTTCTTCTCTTTCTTCCTCTTCTCTCTTTCTCTTACTTCTCTTCTTTCTTCTTTTCTTCCTCTTTTCTCTTCTTTTTACTCTTTTCTTCTCTTTTTCCTCTCTTCTTTTTCTTCTCTCTTCTCTCTTCTTCTTCTTCTCTCTTCTTCTCCTTCTTTCCTCTTCTTCTTCTTCTCTTTTTCTTCTCTCTTCTTCTTCTTCTCTCTTTTTCCTTTTCTTCTTCTCTCATTCTTCTTCTCTCTCTTGTTCTTCTCTCTTCTTCTTTCCTCTTCTCTCCTTCTTTTTTCTTCTTCTTCTCTCTTCTCTCTTCTTCTTCTCTTCTTTCTTCTTTTCATCTTCTCTCTTCTTCTTCTTCTTTTTCACTCTTCTCCTTCTTTCCTCTTCTCTCCTTCTTTTATCTTCTCTCTTCTTTTCTCTTCTTCTTCTCTCTTCTTCCTTTTTCTCTCTCCTTCTTCTTCTTCTCTCTTCACTCTTCTGTACAAAAACTACTAGAAAAAAAGCAGCATCAGAAAACTTACCATCCATGCCAAAAACAGAAACCAAATGCACTTACAGGACGCAGTCAGAGCCCAATTGTGGAGCAAGCCCAGCTGCTGGCTGATGACTCACCTCTACCAGCAAAATGTGGGAGGCGAGCTGCCATGCATACACTAGGCCTGCATAGAGCACCATTCACACTGATACATATGATGCAGAGTGTCTGAAAGCTACCCAACCGCTCTGCTGCCTGAGCATTGGGCCGCACAGTACGATGCTTCTGCACCACTGGATGAATGGCGCCCCTATGGGCCCAACTGCACCCTGGATGGATAAAAAAGTGCAAAAGTTTTTTATATGATAAATAAAAAACCTTTATAGATGGGATTTTGGTTCATGTGTTGGCCCAAGACATTTAAGCTGATGACCCACGATCAAGGGATCCCATGCTCACCAGTCCTAACTAAATTGTACAAAAACTACTAGAAAAAAAGCAGCATCAGAAAACTTACCATCCATGCCAAAAACAGAAACCAAATGCACTTACAGGACGCAGTCAGAGCCCAATTGTGGAGCAAGCCCAGCTGCTGGCTGATGACTCACCTCTACCAGCAAAATGTGGGAGGCGAGCTGCCATGCATACACTAGGCCTGCATAGAGCACCATTCACACTGATACATATGATGCAGAGTGTCTGAAAGCTACCCAACCGCTCTGCTGCCTGAGCATTGGGCCGCACAGTACGATGCTTCTGCACCACTGGATGAATGGCGCCCCTATGGGCCCAACTGCACCCTGGATGGATAAAAAAGTGCAAAAGTTTTTTATATGATAAATAAAAAACCTTTATAGATGGGATTTTGGTTCATGTGTTGGCCCAAGACATTTAAGCTGATGACCCACGATCAAGGGATCCCATGCTCACCAGTCCTAACTAAATTGTACAAAAACTACTAGAAAAAAAGCAGCATCAGAAAACTTACCATCCATGCCAAAAACAGAAACCAAATGCACTTACAGGACGCAGTCAGAGCCCAATTGTGGAGCAAGCCCAGCTGCTGGCTGATGACTCACCTCTACCAGCAAAATGTGGGAGGCGAGCTGCCATGCATACACTAGGCCTGCATAGAGCACCATTCACACTGATACATATGATGCAGAGTGTCTGAAAGCTACCCAACCGCTCTGCTGCCTGAGCATTGGGCCGCACAGTACGATGCTTCTGCACCACTGGATGAATGGCGCCCCTATGGGCCCAACTGCACCCTGGATGGATAAAAAAGTGCAAAAGTTTTTTATATGATAAATAAAAAACCTTTATAGATGGGATTTTGGTTCATGTGTTGGCCCAAGACATTTAAGCTGATGACCCACGATCAAGGGATCCCATGCTCACCAGTCCTAACTAAATTGTACAAAAACTACTAGAAAAAAAGCAGCATCAGAAAACTTACCATCCATGCCAAAAACAGAAACCAAATGCACTTACAGGACGCAGTCAGAGCCCAATTGTGGAGCAAGCCCAGCTGCTGGCTGATGACTCACCTCTACCAGCAAAATGTGGGAGGCGAGCTGCCATGCATACACTAGGCCTGCATAGGCACCATTCACATGATAATATGATGCCAAGTGTCTGAAAGCTACCCAACCGCTCTGCTGCCTGAGCATTGGGCCGCACAGTACGATGCTTCTGCACCACTGGATGAAATGGCGCCCCTATGGCCCAACTGCCCTGGATGGATAAAAAAGTGCAAAAGTTTTTTATATGATAAATAAAAACCTTTAAGATGGGATTTTGGTTCATGTTTGGCCCAAGACATTTAGCTGATGACCACGATCAAGGGATCCCATGCTCACCAGTCTAACTAATTGTACAAAAACTACTAGAAAAAGCAGCATCAGAAAACTTACTCCATGCCAAAAACATGAAACCAAATGCCCTTACAGACGCAGTCAGAGCCCAATTGTGGAGAAGCCCAGCTGCTGGCTGATGACTCACCTCTACCACAAAATGTGGGAGGCGAGCTGCCATGATACACTAGGCTGCATAGAGCACCATTCACACTGATACATATGATGCAGAGTGTCTGAAACTACCCAACCGCTCTGCTGCCTGAGCATGGGCCGCACAGTACATGCTTCTGCACCATGGAGAATGGCGCCCTAGGCCCAACTGCACCCTGGATGGATAAAAAAGTGCAAAGTTTTTTATATGAAAATAAAAACCTTTATAGATGGGATTTTGGTTCATGTGTTGGCCCAAGACATTTAGTGATGACCCACGATCAAGGATCCCATGCTCACCAGTCCTAACTAAATTGTACAAAACTACTAGAAAAAAAGCAGCATCAGAAAACTACCATCCATGCCAAAACAGAAACCAAATGCACTTACAGGACGCAGTCAGAGCCCAATTGTGGAGCAAGCCCAGCTGCTGGCTGATACTCACCTCTACCAGCAAAATGTGGGAGGCGAGCTGCCATGCATAACTAGGCCTGCATAGAGCACCATTCCACTGAACATATGATGCAGAGGGTCTGAAAGCTACCCAACCGCTTGCTGCCTGAGCATTGGCCGCACAGTACGATGCTTCTGCACCACTGGATGAATGGCGCCCTATGGCCCAACTGCACCCTGGATGGATAAAAAAGTGCAAAAGTTTTTTATATGATAAATAAAAACCTTATAGATGGGATTTTGGTTCATGTGTGGCCCAAGACATTTAAGCTGATGACCCAGATCAGGGATCCCATGCTCACAGTCTAACTAAATGACAAAAATACTAGAAAAAGCAGCATCAAAAACTTACCATCCATGCCAAAAACAGAAACAAATGCACTTACAGGACGCATCAGAGCCAATTGGGAGCAAGCCCAGTGCTGGCTGATGACTCACCTCTACCAGCAAAATGTGGGAGGCGAGCTGCCATGCATAACTAGGCCTGCATAGAGCACCATTCACACTGATACATATGATGCAGAGTGTCTGAAAGCTACCCAACCGCTCTGCTGCCTGAGCATTGGGCCGCACAGTACGATGCTTCTGCACCACTGGATGAATGGCGCCCCTATGGGCCCAACTGCACCCTGGATGGATAAAAAAGTGCAAAAGTTTTTTATATGATAAATAAAAACTTTTATAATGGATTTTGGTTAGTGTTGGCCCAAGACATTTAAGCTGTGACCCCGATCAAGGGATCCCATGCTCACAGTCCTAACTAAATTGTACAAAAACTAGAAAAAAAGCAGCATCAGAAAACTTACCATCCATGCCAAAAAAAAGAAACCAAATGCACTTACAGGACGCAGTCAGAGCCCAATTGTGGAGCAAGCCCAGCTGCTGGCTGATGACTCACTCTCTACCAGCAAAATGTGGGAGGCGAGCTGCCATGCATACACTAGGCCTGCATAGAGCACCATTCACACTGATACATATGATGCAGAGTGTCTGAAAGCTACCCAACCGCTCTGCTGCCTGAGCATTGGGCCGCACAGTACGATGCTTCTGCACCACTGGATGAATGGCGCCCCTATGGGCCCAACTGCACCCTGGATGGATAAAAAAGTGCAAAAGTTTTTTATATGATAAATAAAAAACTCTTTATAGATGGGATTTTGGTTCATGTGTTGGCCCAAGACATTTAAGCTGATGACCCACGATCAAGGGATCCCATGCTCACCAGTCCTAACTAAATTGTACAAAAACTACTAGAAAAAAAGCAGCATCAGAAAACTTACCATCCATGCCAAAAACAGAAACCAAATGCACTTACAGGACGCAGTCAGAGCCCAATTGTGGAGCAAGCCCAGCTGCTGGCTGATGACTCACCTCTACCAGCAAAATGTGGGAGGCGAGCTGCCATGCATACACTAGGCCTGCATAGAGCACCATTCACACTGATACATATGATGCAGAGTGTCTGAAAGCTACCCAACCGCTCTGCTGCCTGAGCATTGGGCCGCACAGTACGATGCTTCTGCACCACTGGATGAATGGCGCCCCTATGGGCCCAACTGCACCTCTGGATGGATAAAAAAGTGCAAAAGTTTTTTATATGATAAATAAAAAACCTTTATAGATGGGATTTTGGTTCATGTGTTGGCCCAAGACATTTAAGCTGATGACCCACGATCAAGGGATCCATGCTCACCAGTCCTAACTAAATTGTACAAAAACTACTAGAAAAAAAGCAGCATCAGAAAACTTACCATCCATGCCAAAAACAGAAACCAAATGCACTTACAGGACGCAGTCAGAGCCCAATTGTGGAGCAAGCCCAGCTGCTGGCTGATGACTCACCTCTACCAGCAAAATGTGGGAGGCGAGCTGCCATGCATACACTAGGCCTGCATAGAGCACCATTCACACTGATACATATGATGCAGAGTGTCTGAAAGCTACCCAACCGCTCTGCTGCCTGAGCATTGGGCCGCACAGTACGATGCTTCTGCACCACTGGATGAATGGCGCCCCTATGGGCCCAACTGCACCCTGGATGGATAAAAAAGTGCAAAAGTTTTTTATATGATAAATAAAAAACCTTTTATAGATGGGATTTTGGTTCATGTGTTGGCCCAAGACATTTAAGCTGATGACCCACGATCAAGGGATCCCATGCTCACCAGTCCTAACTAAATTGTACAAAAACTACTAGAAAAAAAGCAGCATCAGAAAACTTACCATCCATGCCAAAAACAGAAACCAAATGCACTTACAGGACGCAGTCAGAGCCCAATTGTGGAGCAAGCCCAGCTGCTGGCTGATGACTCACCTCTACCAGCAAAATGTGGGAGGCGAGCTGCCATGCATACACTAGGCCTGCATAGAGCACCATTCACACTGATACATATGATGCAGAGTGTCTGAAAGCTACCCAACCGCTCTGCTGCCTGAGCATTGGGCCGCACAGTACGATGCTTCTGCACCACTGGATGAATGGCGCCCCTATGGGCCCAACTGCACCCTGGATGGATAAAAAAGTGCAAAAGTTTTTTATATGATAAATAAAAAACCTTTATAGATGGGATTTTGGTTCATGTGTTGGCCCAAGACATTTAAGCTGATGACCCACGATCAAGGGATCCCATGCTCACCAGTCCTAACTAAATTGTACAAAAAACTACTAGAAAAAAAGCAGCATCAGAAAACTTACCATCCATGCCAAAAACAGAAACCAAATGCACTTACAGGATGCAGTCAGAGCCCAATTGTGGAGCAAGCCCAGCTGCTGGCTGATGACTCACCTCTACCAGCAAAATGTGGGAGGCGAGCTGCCATGCATACACTAGGCCTGCATAGAGCACCATTCACACTGATACATATGATGCAGAGTGTCTGAAAGCTACCCAACGCTCTGCTGCCTGAGCATTGGGCCGCACAGTACGATGCTTCTGCACCACTGGATGAATGGCGCCCCTATGGGCCCAACTGCACCTGGATGGATAAAAAGTGCAAAAGTTTTTTATATGATAAATAAAAACCTTTATAGATGGGATTTTGGTTCATGTGTTGGCCCAAGACATTTAAGCTGATGACCCACGATCAAGGGATCCCATGCTCACCAGTCCTAACTAAATTGTACAAAAACTACTAGAAAAAAAGCAGCATCAGAAAACTTACCATCCATGCCAAAAACAGAAACCAAATGCACTTACAGGACGCAGTCAGAGCCCAATTGTGGAGCAAGCCAGTGCTGGCTGATGACTCACTCTACCAGCAAATGTGGGAGGCGAGCTGCCATGCATACACTAGCCTGCATAGAGCACATTCACACTGATACATATGATGCAGAGTGTCTGAAAGCTACCCAACCGTCTGCTGCTGAGCATTGGGCCGCACAGTACGATGCTTCTGCACCACTGGATGAATGGCGCCCCTATGGCCCAACTGCACCCTGGATGGATAAAAAAGTGCAAAAGTTTTTTATATGATAAATAAAAAACCTTTATAGATGGGATTTTGGTTCATGTGTTGGCCCAAGACATTTAAGCTGATGACCCACGATCAAGGGATCCATGCTCACAGTCCTAACTAAATTGTACAAAAACTACTAGAAAAAAAGCAGCATCAGAAAATTACCATCCATGCCAAAAACAGAAACCAAATGCACTTACAGGAGCAGTCAGAGCCCAATTGTGGAGCAAGCCCAGCTGCTGGCTGATGACTCACCTTACCAGCAAAATGTGGGAGGCGAGCTGCCATGCATACACTAGGCCTGCATAGAGCACCATTCACACTGATACATATGATGCAGAGTGTCTGAAAGCTACCCAACCGCTCTGCTGCCTGAGCATTGGGCCGCACAGTACGATGCTTCTGCACCACTGGATGAATGGCGCCCCTATGGGCCCAACTGCACCCTGGATGGATAAAAAAGTGCAAAAGTTTTTTATATGATAAATAAAAAACCTTTATAGATGGGATTTTGGTTCATGTGTTGGCCCAAGACATTTAAGCTGATGACCCACGATCAAGGGATCCCATGCTCACCAGTCCTAACTAAATTGTACAAAAACTACTAGAAAAAAAGCAGCATCAGAAAACTTACCATCCATGCCAAAAAACAGAAACCAAATGCACTTACAGGACGCAGTCAGAGCCCAATTGTGGAGCAAGCCCAGCTGCTGGCTGATGACTCACCTCTACCAGCAAAATGTGGGAGGCGAGCTGCCATGCATACACTAGGCCTGCATAGAGCACCATTCACACTGATACATATGATGCAGAGTGTCTGAAAGCTACCCAACCGCTCTGCTGCCTGAGCATTGGGCCGCACAGTACGATGCTTCTGCACCACTGGATGAATGGCGCCCCTATGGGCCCAACTGCACCCTGGATGGATAAAAAAGTGCAAAAGTTTTTTATATGATAAATAAAAAACCTTTATAGATGGGATTTTGGTTCATGTGTTGGCCCAAGACATTTAAGCTGATGACCCACGATCAAGGGATCCCATGCTCACCAGTCCTAACTAAATTGTACAAAAACTACTAGAAAAAAAGCAGCATCAGAAAACTTACCATCCATGCCAAAAACAGAACCAAATGCACTTACAGGACGCAGTCAGAGCCCATTGTGGAGCAAGCCCAGTGCTGGCTGATGACTCACCTCTACAGCAAAATGTGGGAGGCGAGCTGCATGCATACACTAGGCCTGCATAGAGCACCATCACACTGTACATATGATGCAGAGTGTCTGAAAGCTACCCAACCGCTCTGCTGCCTGGCATTGGGCCGCACAGTACGATTCTTCTGCACCATGGATGAATGGCGCCCCTATGGCCCAACTGCACCCTGGATGATAAAAAGTGCAAAAGTTTTTTATATATAAATAAAAACCTTTATAGATGGGATTTTGGTTCATGTGTTGGCCAAACATTTAAGCTGATGACCCACGATCAAGGATCCCATGCTCACCAGTCCTAACTAAATTGTACAAAAACTACTAGAAAAAAAGCAGCATCAGAAAACTTACATCCATGCCAAAAACAGAAACAAATGCACTTACAGACCAGTCAGAGCCAATTGTGAGCAAGCCCACTGCTGGCTGATGACTCACCTCTACCACAAAATGTGGGAGGCGAGCTGCCATGCATACACTAGGCCTGCATAGAGCACCATTCACACTGATACATATGATGCAAGTGTCTGAAAGCTACCCAACCGTCTGCTGCTGGCATTGGGCCGCACAGTACGATGCTTCTGCACCACTGGATGAATGGCGCCCTAGGCCCAACTGCACCCTGGATGGATAAAAAAGTGCAAAAGTTTTTTATATGATAAATAAAAAACCTTTATAGATGGGATTTGGTTCATGTGTTGGCCAAGACATTTAAGCTGATACCCACGATCAAGGGATCCCATGCTCACCAGTCCTAACTAATTGTACAAAAACTACTAGAAAAAAAGCGCATCAGAAAACTTACCATCCATGCCAAAAAAAACCAAATGCACTTACAGACGCAGTCAGAGCCCAATTGAAGCAAGCCCAGCTGCTGGCTGATGACTCACCTCTACAGCAAAATGTGGGAGCAGCTGCATGCATCACTAGGCCTGCATAGAGCACATTCACATGAACATATGATGCAGAGTGTCTGAAGTACCCAACGCTCTGCTGCCTGAGTTGGGCCCACAGTACTGCTTCTGCACCACTGATGAATGGCGCCCCTATGGCCCACTGCCCCGATGGATAAAAAATGCAAAGTTTTTTATTGATAAATAAAAAACCTTATAGATGGATTTTGGTTATGTGTTGGCCCAAGACTTTAACGATGACCACGATAGGGATCCATGCTCACCAGTCCTAACTAAATTGTACAAAACTACTAGAAAAAAGCGGCATCAGAAAACTTACCATCCATGCAAAAACAGAAACCAAATGCACTTACAGGACGCAGTCAGAGCCCAATTGTGGAGCAAGCCCAGCTGCTGGCTGATGACTCACCTCTACCAGCAAAATGTGGGAGGCAGCTGCCATGCATACACTAGGCCTGCATAGAGCACCATTCACACTGATACATATGATGCAGAGTGTCTGAAAGCTACCCAACGCTCTGCTGCTGAGCATTGGCCGACAGTACGATGCTTCTGCACCACTGGATGAATGGCGCCCCTATGGGCCCAACTGCACCCTGGATGGATAAAAAAGTGCAAAAGTTTTTTATTATAAATAAAAAACCTTTATAGATGGGATTTTGGTTCATGTGTTGGCCCAAGACATTTAAGCTGATGACCACGATCAAGGGATCCCATGCTCACCAGTCCTAACTAAATTGTACAAAAACTACTAGAAAAAAAGCAGCATCAGAAAACTTACCATCCATGCCAAAAACAGAAACCAAATGCACTTACAGGACGCAGTCAGAGCCCAATTGTGGAGCAAGCCCAGCTGCTGGCTGATGACTCACCTCTACCAGCAAAATGTGGAGGCGAGCTGCCATGCATACACTAGGCCTGCATAGAGCACCATTCACACTGATACTATGATGCAGAGTGTCTGAAAGCTACCCAACCGCTCTGCTGCCTGAGCATTGGGCCGCACAGTACGATGCTTCTGCACCACTGGATGAATGGCGCCCCTATGGGCCCAACTGCACCCTGGATGGATAAAAAAGTGCAAAAGTTTTTTTATATGATAAATAAAAAAACCTTTATAGATGGGATTTTGGTTCATGTGTTGGCCCAAGACATTTAAGCTGATGACCCACGATCAGGGATCCCATGCTCACCAGTCCTAACTAAATTGTACAAAAACTACTAGAAAAAAAGCGCATCAGAAAACTTACCATCCATGCCAAAAACAGAAACCAAATGCACCTTACAGGACGCATTGTCAGAGCCCAATTGTGGAGCAAGCCCAGCTGCTGGCTGATGACTCACCTCTACCAGCAAAATGTGGGAGGCGAGCTGCCATGCATACACTAGGCCTGCATAGAGCACCATTCACACTGATACATATGATGCAGAGTGTCTGAAAGCTACCCAACCGCTCTGCTGCCTGAGCATTGGGCCGCACAGTACGATGCTTCTGCACCACTGGATGAATGGCGCCCCTATGGGGCCCAACTGCACCCTGGATGGGTAAAAAAGTGCAAAAATTTTTTATATGAAAATAAAAAACCTTTATAGATGGGATTTTGGTTCATGTGTTGGCCCAAGACATTTAGCTGATGACCCCCGATCAAGGATCCCATGCTCACCAGTCCTAACTAAATTGTACAAAAACTACTAGAAAAAAAGCAGCATTTAGAAAACTTACCATCCATGCCAAAAACAGAAACCAAATGCACTTACAGGACGCAGTCAGAGCCCAATTGTGAGCAAGCCCAGCTGCTGGCTGATGACTCACCTCTACCAGCAAAATGTGGGAGGCGAGCTGCCATGCATACACTAGCCTGCATAGAGCACCATTCACACTGATACATATGATGCAGAGTGTCTGGAAAGCTACCCAACCGCTCTGCTGCCTGAGCATTGGGCCGCACAGTACGATGCTTCTGCACCACTGGGTGAATGGCGCCCCTATGGGCCCAACTGCACCCTGGATGGATAAAAAGTGCAAAAGTTTTTTATATGATAAATAAAAAACCTTTATAGATGGGATTTTGGTTCTTGTGTTGGCCCAAGACATTTAAGCTGATGACCCACGATCAAGGGATCCATGCTCACCAGTCCTAACTAAAATTTTACAAAAACTACTAGAAAAAAAGCAGCATCAGAAAACTTACCATCCATGCCAAAAACAGAAACCAAATGCACTTACAGGACGCAGTCAGAGCCAATTGTGGAGCAAGCCCAGCTGCTGGCTGATGACTCACCTCTACCAGCAAAATGTCAGTGGGTAGTGAGAGTGGGAGCATTGGGGTGAGGTGCAGATGGGAGTGGTGTGTGGCGGGGCTACAGCAGCTGAGAGGAGGAGGTGTGCAGTAAGGTTGTATGGAGGCAGGGGGACCGACAGTAGTACAAGGAGTAGCAGTAGGGGTGAGATAGAGGCAGGGTCTGACCAACAGTAGACCGTGCAGCATGAAGGGGTGTGCAAAGTGGGTGATGCCAATCAAGTCCAGCAATTATATTGCCTTTGCAATCAGACTGCATTTCCACAATATGGACGGTGATTGTGCTTGGTTGCTATGCACATAAAGTGTATTCAAACAACCTCCATCATAGATTGCTAAATAAATAAATAAACAAATATGTAGGCATTGCAGTATTTTTTCAGTCAGCACAGATAAATCAAACAGTTGTGAGCTACCACCCTCAGCTGCCCTAATTTTTACATTGGCTCGGCAAAAAAATGCTAGGGCTCAGCCTTATTTTTAATTGTCACCAAGTAAAAAGTAGGTAACTGGGGGCTGGTAATTCTCAGTGGATGCGGGTTCCCCACAGTAAAGAATAGCAGCCACAGCTGCCCTTACAATGTGGCGCATTCATTTTAGCACATTTTTCCAGTGCATTAGCCGGCTTTTCAGCGGCCCTTGAGGCGGTGGCACATGGGTATTAACGGTTAATGCCAGCTTTGTAATGACAGCTGGCGTTAAGCCCGATAGTTCCTAATGTTGGGCCCAATATTAGGACCCGTCCATTAGGAATCCTCAACTAAATTGTAAAGAAGACACACACACATAGAAAAAAACATTTTATTGGAAATAAAAACACAAAGACATTTTTGAACTCCATCTTTATTTACTCCCGCAGTCATACCCATCCTCAATCCCTCTGTGAAAGTCTTGTCTCTGCTGGAGATGATGCACTCTCTCTTCTCAAGGCTGTGGAAAGAACAAAGCATCCACTAAAAAGAAAGGGCCGTCACTCACCAGTGACTGGGATAATTCATTAGTCCAGAAAGTTCATGGAAAGACCGGGTGCAGGGAGGGGCACGAAGGGCCATTGGACGGACTAAACGACGCCGTTCGCGACGTAATATTCGCTTCTACGGGTCCGATTGATAATCGACCCGTATAAGCGATATAAGTCGCGGAAACGGCGCGTATCCCGTCCAATGCCCTTCGTGCCCCCGCCATGCACCTCTGTCTTCATGAAACTCTGGAATAAAGAATTATCCCCAGTCAACTCCGGTGAGTGCCGCCCTTTCTTTTTATTGCTGTTGAAATGCTGGTGCTTTGCTGGGAGGGTGAATGGTGTGAGGCCAAAGCAACCAGCATTTCACCGCCATAGAAAAGAAAGGGCGGCACTCACGAGGAGTTAGACGGGGATAATTCTTTATTTCCAGAATTTCATGGAAAGACAGGGTGCAGGAGGGGCACGAAGGCCCCCATTGGAGCGAGTACGACGCCGTTTCGCGACTTATACGCTTCTTCTACGGGTCCGATATCAATCGGAGACCGTAGCAGCCGATATAAGTCGCAAACGGCGTCGTATTCCCGTCCAATGGCCCTTCGTCCCCCGCCCACACCCTGTCCTTTTCCATGAACTCTGGAATAAAGGAATTAACCCTCAACTCCGGTGAGTGCCGCCCTTTCTTTTATTGATCCTTTGTGTCTTTACCACAGCCTCTGATGAAGAAGAGGGCATCATCTCCAGCAGAGACAAAGACACACAGAGGATTGTGGAGGTAACTGAGGAGTAATAAAGAGGGAGTCCAAAAATGTCTTTTGTGTTTTTATTTTCCAATAAAATGTGTTTCTATGTGTGTTGTGTCCTTCTTTACAATTTAGGTTGAGATTCCTAGATGACGGTCTAATATTGGCCCAACATTAGAATCTCGGCTTAACGCCAGCTGTCATTACAAAAGCTGGCATTAACCCTTAATACCCAAAGTGCCACCGCCACAAGGGCCGCTTAAAATCCGCTAAAGCACTGGAAATGGTGCTAAAATGAATGCGCCACATTTTAAGGGCAGCTGTGGCTGGCTATTCTTTAATGTGGGGAACCCTCATACACTGAAGAATACCAGCCCCCAGTTACCACTTTACCTTGGCTGACAAATTAAAAATAAGGCTGAGCCCTATCATTTTTTGCCAGCCAAGGTAAAATTATGCCAGCTGAGGGTGGTACTCACAACGTCTGATTTATCTGTGCTAGACTGAAAAATACAGCAAAGCCCTACATATTTGTTATTATTTATTTAGCAACTAGGATGGCAGGTGGGGGGGTGGGGGGGTTTTTTTGGGGGGGGGGGGGGGGGGGGGGGGGGGGGGGGGGGGGGGGGGGGGGGGGGTTTTGGGGGGGGGGGGGGGGGGGGGGGGGGGGGGGGGGGGGGGGGGGGGGGGGGGGGGGGGGGGGGGGGGGGGGGGGGGGGGGGGGGGGGGGGGGGGGGGGGGGGGGGGGGGGGGGGGGGGGGGGGGGGGGGTGTGGGGGGGGGTGTTTGCAATACACTATTTATGTGCATAGCAACCAAGCCAACAATCACCGTCCATATGTGAAATGCAGTCTGATTGCACAGGCATTCTAATTGCCTGACTTGATTGCACTCCCCACTTTGCACACCCTTCCTGCTGCACGTGTCCTCCTGTTGGTCCAGACCCCTGCCTCTATCGCACCTCCTGCTACGCCTGTACTACTGTCCCCCTGCCTCTCCCAACCCTGACTGCACCTCCTCCCTCTCAGCTGCTGTTGCCCCCCGACACCACCACTCCCCATCATGCCCTCACCCCCCTGCTCCACCTCTCACTCCCACTGAATCCTATACCCCTATGCAATGTTTTTCCCTTCTCTCACACTCAATTCAATCCTACTCCACTTCCTACAACCCCCCTCTGTCCCTCCTACTGACAAACACAATAATACTCTCCCCCCTCCATCCTACCTAGCCATCTCCACCCACTCTCCTGCACTCTTCCTCCACACCCAAGCCTTATCTCCAAACATGCCCCGCCCGCCCACGCAAGCTCTCATGCCCCCTCCTCCCTGACCCTTTTCCTCCTCCTCCTATCTGCTGCGACAACTCCCCCTAATCCGGTCCCCCCAACACATCCCCCCCCCCACAATCACCTCTAGCACACCCCACTCCCACCATTAACCTCTGCAACCCCCGCACCTTACCACTCATCCCACAAGCCACCCCCCCCTAATTCTGGTGCAATCTGGAATGCCCGCTCAGTATGCAATAAACTCACTTCATCACGAGTCCTCTTCATCACCAAAAACGCTCTTCCTTGGCATCAACCGAAACATGGCTCACCCCCCGACAACACCTCCCCTGCCGCCCTCTCCTATGGTGGACTTACCCTCTCCCACGCCCCCCCCCCCCAGCAACTCCCGAGCGGAGGTGGGTCCTCTCTCAGCCACACACAATGACGGTCACACACTAGACCTCGTCTTCACCCCCTCTGTTTCCCTCACCGACCTTGCATTTGCTGGTAGAGGGATCCATCACAGCAGCTGGGCTTGCTCCACAATTGGGCTCTGACTGCGTCCTGTAAGTGCATTTGGGTTTCTGTTTTGGCAGGATGGTAAGTTTTCCTTATGCTGCTTTTTTCTAGTAGTTTTTGTACAATTTAGTTAGGACTGTGAGCATGGGATCCCTGATCGTGGGTCACCAGCTTAAATTCTTGGCCAACACATGTAACCAAAATCCCATCTATAAAGTTTTTTATTTATCATACATATAAAACTTTTGCACTTTTTTATCCATCCAGGGTGCAGTTGGGCCCATAGGTCGCCATCATCCAGTGGTGGCAGAAGCATTGTACTGTGCGGCCCAATGCACAGGCAGCAGAGCGGTATGGGTAGCTTTCCCAGACACTCTGCATCATATGTATCAGTGTAGAATGGTGCTCTATGCAGGCCTAGTGTATGCATGGCAGCTCGCCTCCCACATTTTGCTGGTAGAGTTGAGTCATCAGCCAGCATCTGGCTTGCTCCACAATTAGGGCTCTGACTGCGTCCCTGTTAAGTGCGATTTGTTTCTGTTTTTGGCACGGATGGTAAATTTTTCTGATGCTGCTTTTTTTCTATTAGTTTTTGTACAATTTAGTAGGACTGTGAGCATGGGATCCCTTGATCCGTGGTCACCAGCTTAAATGTCTTGGGCCAACACATGAACCAAAATCCCATCTATAAAGGTTTTTTTATTTATCATATAAAAAAAGTTTTGCACTTTTTTATCCATCCAGGTTTGCAGTTGGGCCCATAGGGGCGCATTCAACCAGTGGGGCAGAAGCATTGTACAGTGAGGCCAATGCTCAGGCAGCAGAGCGGTTGGGTAGCTTTTCAGACACTCTGCATCATATGTCATCAGTGTGAATGGTGCTCTAATGGCAGCCTATGTAAATCAGGCAGCTCGCCTCCCACATTTTTTGCAGGTAGAGGTGAGTCATCACCAGCACTGGGCTTGCTCCACAATTGGCTCGACTGCTCTGTAAGTGCATTTGTTTCTGTTTTTGGCATGGATGGTAAGTTTCTGAGGCTGGCTTTTTTCTAGTAGTTTTTGTACAATTTAGTTAGGACTGGTGAGCATGGGATCCCCTTGATCGTGGTCACCAGCTTAAATGTCATGGGCCACACAATGAACCAAAATCCCATCTATAAAGTTTTTTTATTTATCATATAAAAAACCTTTTGCACTTTTTTATCCATCCAGGTGCATTTGGGCCCATAGGGGCGCCATTCATCCAGTGGTGCAGAGCATTGTATCTGTCGGCCCATGCTCAGCAGCAGAGCGTTGGGTAGCTTTCAAGACACTCGCATCATAGGTATCAGTGTGAATGGTGCTCTAATGCAGGCCTAGTGTATGCATGGC
The DNA here is from genome assembly GCA_033576535.1 of Allobates femoralis. Taxonomy (NCBI): domain Eukaryota; kingdom Metazoa; phylum Chordata; class Amphibia; order Anura; family Aromobatidae; genus Allobates; species Allobates femoralis. The sequence goes on from JARQOC010000005.1 coordinate 492,618,036, forward strand.
AGCTCGCCTTCCCACATTTTGCTGTAGAGGGGAGTCATCTAGCCCAGCAGCTGGCTTGCTCCACAATTGGCTTTTGACTCGTCCTGTAAGTTCATTTGGTTTCAGTTTTGGCATGGATGGTAAGTTTTTTTCTGATGCGCTTTTTTCTAGTATTTTTGTACAATTTAGTTAGGACTGGTGAGCATGGGATCCCTTGATCGTGGGTCACCAGCTTAAATGTCTTGGCCACACACATGAACCAAAATCCCATCTATAAAGGTTTTTTATTTATCATATAAAAAACTTTATGCACTTTTTTATCCATCCAGGGCGCAGGTGGGCCATAGGGGTGCCGTTCATCCAGTGTGCAGAAAAGCATTGTACATGTGCTGGCCCAATGCTCAGGCAGCATAGCGGTGGTAGCTTTCAATGACACTCTGCATCATATGTATCAGTGGAATGGTGCTCTATGCAGGCCTAATGTATGATGGCAGCTCGCCTCCCACATTTTGCTGGTAGAGGTGAAGGTCATCAGCCAGCAGATGGGTTGCTCCACAATTAGCTTCGGACTGCGTCCTGTAAGTGCATTTGGTTTCCTGTTTTTTGGCATGATGTAATTTCTGATGCTGCTTTTTTTCTAGTAGTTTTTGTACAATTTAGTTCAGACTGGTGAGCATGGGATCCCTTGATCGTGGGTCACCAGCTAAATTCTTGGCCAACACATGAACCGAATCCCATCTTATAAAGGTTTTTATTTATCATATAAAAAACCTTTGCACTTTTTTATCCATCCCAGGGTGCAGTTGGGCCCATAGGGGCGCCATTCATCCAGTGGTGGCAGAAGCATTGTACTGTGGCGGCCCAATGCCAGTGCAGACAGAGCGGTTTGGTTAGCTTTCATACACTCTGCATCATATGTATCAGTGTGAATGGTGCTCTATGCAGGCCCTAGTGTATGCATGGCAGCTCTCCTCCCACATTTTGCTGGAGCGGTGAGTCATCACCACAAGCTGGGCTTGCTCCACAAGTGGGCTTCTGACTGCGCTGTAAGTGCATTTGGTTTCTGTTTTTTGGCATGGATGGTAAGTTTTCTGATGCTGCTTTTATTTTCTAGTAGTTTTTTGTACAATTTAGTTAGGACTGGTGAGCATGGGTCCCCCCTTTTCGGGGGCCCACTTTTTTTGTCTTGGGCCAACAATGAAAACCAAAAACCCCTCTATAAAGGTTTTTTAAATTTTCATATAAAAAATTTTGCATTTTTTATCCTTCCCCCCGGGCAGTTTGGGGCCCCAAAGGGGGCCTTCTCCAGTGGGGCAGAAAAAAAATTTTACGTGCGGGGCCCCCAAACTCGGGGGGGAAGGGGGGGGTGCTTTTAGCACTCTGCCTCTATTTTCAGTGTGAATGGTGCTCTATGCAGGCCTATGTATGCATGGCAGCTTTCCTCCCCCATTTTTCTGGGGGGGGGGGGATCCCTAGCCACAGGGGCTTGCCCACAATTGGGCTCTGACTGCGTCCTGGGAAGTGCATTTGGTTTTTGTTTTTTGGGTGGTGGTAATTTTCTGATGCGCCTTTTTTTTTGTATTTTTTTTTACAAAATTTTTTTTTGGGTGGGGAGCATGGGATCCCTTGAGGGGTCAAACCCCCCTTTTAAAAGCTTGGGCCAACACAGGCCAAAAAACCCTCATAAAGGTTTTTTATTTATCAATTTTAAAAAAATTTTCACTTTTTTATCCATCCAGGGGCAGGGGGGCCCATAGGGGCCCTTTATCCCGTGGTGCAGAAGCATTGTTTCTGTGCGGCCCAATGCTCAGGGAGCAAGCGGTTTGGGTAACTTTTAGACACCTGCATCATATGTATCAGTGTTTTTTGGTGCTCAAAGCAGGCCCAGTTTAAAGCATGGCAGCCCGCCTCCCAAAATTTTTTCTGGTAGAGGTGATCATCACCACAAACTGGGTTGCTCCACAATTGGGCTCCCCGACTGCGTCCCCCCAAGTGCAAATTTGGGTTTTTGTTTTTGGCATTTTATGGAAGTTTTTTTATGCTGCTTTTTTTTAGAGTTTTTTTACAATTTAGTTTGGGCGGTGAGCATGGGATCCCCCCTTTCGTGGGGGCCCAGCTTTTAAAAGTCTTGGGCCCCAAAACCTTTTTCCAAAAACCCATCTATAAAGGTTTTTTATTTATCATTTTAAAAAACTTTTGCACTTTTTTATCCCTCCCCGGGGGCTTGGGCCCCCCCGGGGGCCATTCATCCAGTGGGGCAAAAAACATTGTACGTGCGGGCCCCAAACTCCGGGAAACAGAGGGTTTTGGGTTTCTTTTAGCCCCTCTGCATCATATGTATCAGGGAAAAGGTGCTCTAAAGCCCGGCCCCCCGTATCATGGCAGCTCGCCTCCCCATTTTTCTGGGAGAGGGGGTCATCAGCCCCGCACTGGGGTTTTCTCCACAATTGGGCTCTGACTGCGTCCTGTAAATGCTTTGGTTTTTTGTTTTTGGCAATTTGGGGGGTTTTCTGATGCTGCTTTTTTTTTAGTTTTTTTTACAATTTTTAGGGCGGGGACATGGGGTCCCTTATCGTGGGCACCCGCTTAAATGTCTTTGGGGAACACATGCCAAAAAACCCCTTTTGGTTTTTTTTTACATATTTTAAAAAATTTTTTTCCCCTTTTTTTTTCCACCAGGGGCATTTTTGGGGCCCCCCGCCTTATCCATTGCAAAAATTTTGGCGGCCCCCGCCCGGGACAACTTGGGGACCCGACACCGCTCTAGTACAGTGTGAAAAATTTTTTTTACGGCCTATTTTGCATGGGGTCCCCCCCATTTTTTCGGTAAGGGGGTCATCACCCAGCTGGGGTTTCTCCACAATTGGGGGGTGACTGCTCCTTAAAACATTTTTTTTGTTTTTGGGAGGGGGTTTTTTTCGATGCGCTTTTTTTTTTTTATTTTTTTACTTTTTAGGGCTGGGGACAGGGTCCCTTGAAACTTTACCAGGAAAAAATTTTGGGGAACACATAAACCAAAAAAAACCCTCTTTAAAAGGGTTTTTTTTTTTTTAATAAAAAACTTTTGCACTTTTTTATCCCCCTGCCGTTGGGGGCCTTTTTGGGGGCCCCTTTTCCCCCCGGGAAAAGGGATTTTACTTGGGGCCCCAAAACCCCGCCAACGGGTTTGGGGGCTTTTAGACAACCTTTCCCCCTAATTTTTCATTAAGGGGGCCTATCAGGGCCCAGTGATGCATGGGGCCCCCCCCCCACAAATTTTGGTAAGGTATCCACCCCATGGGGTTCTCCAAAATTTTGGGGTACTGCGCCTGAAGGCATTGGTTTTTTTTTTTTCAGGATGGGAAGTTTTTTGATCGCTTTTTTTTAGTAGTTTTTACAATTTTTAAAACTGGGGGTGGCCCTTATCGGGGTCCCCCTTAAATTCCCAAACAAAAACCAAAATCCCATTTTTAAAAGGTTTTTTTTTTTTCCCAAAAAAAAACT
>JARQOC010000005.1:494075258-494170864 GCA_033576535.1 Allobates femoralis
TGTGTGTTTGAGACTTATTATAGTCTGTGCTACAGTAAAGTTTTTTGTACTATACTCCTTGTGGGCTGGACTGTTTCTGAAAACAGGTGCTTTGATACTTCCATACAGAGACTGGTTAACAAGCCTCTGGCCTGATGGTATGAGGTATGGAAATGCAAGACACTACACACACTCTGGTAGAACAAGGCTGGCCAAATGCAATCCTGAAGGGCCACAAACAGTGCATGCTTTCAGGATTTACTCAGCATTGCACAAGGTACTGGAATCATCAACTCTGCAGGTGATGAAATTAGCCCCTTTGCAATGCTAAGGAAATCCTTGTGAAATCAAACCTTGTGGACTGTGGGCCAACCCTGCCCTAGAAGTCTCTGTGAAAGTAGCCAGAGGGCAAGAGGAATTCTCAAGCCCTTTCAACAAAACTGTGGCTTTCCCTGAACCCTGTTAGGCCCTTTGACCACTGCGCCTTGTTTGATGCTATGAGAATCTGCATCAAAGTCTGCATGTGACTCACCGTGGCCGGGTCTTCACGTCGCAGGCGTTGCTTCTCCTGTCACGGTTCTGCGCCTGCGGCTGTGGGGCCCGGTGGTCCAGATCAAAAGGGGTTTTGTTGAATGAATAGGGGTTAATTCTTACTTGTCTCGTGACACCACCTGCGGGAATTCCGGTGATTCCACCGGCGCTGCTTAGGCCTCCGGGGAATGGACGGCAGCAAGATGGGATGCTCCTCCAGGACGAGCGGGAGTCCCCGGAGCCAGGAGCTGTGCCTGATGTAATATGGCAGCTCTGGTAGTTACTGTGTATGGAGTTAAACAGTTTTGAAGGAGACATGGACACCAAGTTCCTCTATAATGGGTGTTTACTGTAACCGGTAAGATGGTACAGGGTATACAGTCTTGGGTAACGGACCGGGTGATCCCAGCAATGACTGGTGTTGTTTCAGAGCTCCGCGGTGTTTCTCCGTTCTTAACCTGTTCTATTTGCCAATGTCGCCTTAGTGTGCCAGTTCGGGTACAAGGGAGGCTACTTAAATTTCCCTGCCGGCCGTGTTCCCGGTGTGAGGGGAGCCTGATTCCCTATGAAGGGTACTCCGTTGGCAAGACGGCTATAGTTGTGGCTGCAGTGAGGTGCTCCTAGGAAGCGGTTCCTTCACTTCTGGTTTGCTGAGCTGCGATGAACGACTTGCTCGCCTCGGAACCAGTGATCCGGTGGTTGATGGGCGCGGGTGTATTTTTACCCGTTTAGGTAGTCGCCCAGGTTCCGGTTTAGGGCACCGAATGATGGCGCCAACCGGTGGGTGGTCTTCAGGGCTGCACGGCACTGTGCAGAGCCCCCTCTCCTCCGTTCCCTTCCTCTCGACCACTACTCCTCCTCTCCTACTTTACTCCTACACACTACTGCTACACTCCGCCCACCAGGACCTGATTGGCCCTCTATACTAGTGGTGCATGTAGAGTATGGAGCTCTGAAGATTAACCATGTCATTACTGAGATGGAGAATATTGCATCTTCAGTCAGGGATGCAATACCCTCCTGTGACGCACTCATTGCGGGGCGCCACACATGTCTATCCTCAGGCCAGCAAAGTCTATGACAGGTCATAAGTGCTGTGCCCACATTGCTTTTTGTTAGTGGTGACAGCAGTGCTGAAGCTTGCTAAGGAATAGTGTAGGAAGATAATATCTGTGCCAAAACAGCAGGTTCGCTCATCTCTAATGATAACCTTTATGGCCTATTATGGCTGCAGGCGGCATATATGGAGGGAATCTGCTGAGAATTTCCTGTAGCCCATGGTATCAAGTAATTGCTATTAGGTAATTTACTTCTGCTTGCAAGAAAATGTCAGATTGATACCCCAAGTCAATATCTAATAGTTGTATGTGCATACATTAATTAAAGTGTCTTTTAGTAGGAAAATTGCTACATAAAAAACATGCGTTTTTCATGCTTTCATGCATTTTTTTCTATGTATTTCCTTATGTCCATGCTCAACTTTCCTCCCACCTTTCATCTAACTCTATCTTTGATAACCTCCAATCTGGCTTCCACCCCCACAACTCCACCGAAACTGCCCTGACCAAAATTACTAACGACATACTGCCAAAGCTAACAGAAATGTCTCCTTCTAGACCTGTCCTCTGCCTTCGACACAGTCGACCACTGCCTACTGCTACAGATTCTCTCATCCCTTGGCCTCAAAGACTTTGCCCTATCCTGGATCGCCTCATACCTTTCTGACCACACATTTAGCGTTTCCGACTCCCACACTACCTCCTCATCCCACCCACTCTCTATTGGAGTCCCACAAGGCTCTGTCCTGGGGCCTCTACTTTAATCAATCTATACCCTTGGTCTAGGACAACTCATAAAGTCCCATGGCTTCCAATACCACCTGCACGCGGACAACACTCAGATCTACCTCTCTGGCCCAGATGTCAACTCTCTGCTGTCCAAAATCCCGGAATGTCTGTCGGCCATATCCTCCTTCTCCACCTCTCGCTTCCTGACACTCGATGTAGACAAAAACTGAACTCATCATCTTTCCTCCATCATATGTATTTACCTTACCCAAACTATCTATTATAGAAAATGGTATCACACTCTCCCGCACCTGAAATCCGCTGCCTTTGAGTAACTCTCGACTCTGCCCTATCCTTCAAACCACACATCCTAACTCTTGCCACCTCCTGTCACCTCCAGATCAAAAATATTTCCAGGATCCGTCCTTTCCTCAGCCCTCAATCTACTAAAACTCTTGTACATGCCCTCATCATCTCCCGCCTTGATTACTGCAATATTCTCCTCTGTGGCCTCCCAGCTAACTCTCTTGTACCTCTCCTGTCTGTCCTCAACTCTGCTGCCTGACTAATCCACATCTCTCTTTGCTACTGAACCTGTTTCTCTCCTCTGCAAATCCCTCCGCTGGCTCCTAATTCCCCAACGAATTAAGTTCAAACTACTAACACTGACCTAACAAAACATTTCACAACCTGTCTCCTCCCTATATCTCTGAACTAATCTCCCAATATCTTCCCTCACTTAATCTTCGATCCTCCCAAGACCTCCTCCTCTCCTCCACACTTATTTGTTCCTCACACAACTGCCTCCAAGATTTCTCCTGAATATCCCCCATCCTTTGGAATTCTTGCCCCAACACGTTGAATTATCCACCACGCTCGGATCCTTCAGACGGAAACTGAAAACCCATGTCTTCAGAAAAGCTTACAGCCTGCAATGACCATTCTGCTGCCTCACCACCACCAGAGCTGCTGCCTCACCACCACCAAAGCTGCTGCCTCACCATCACCAGAGCTGCAACACTCCCAACCTTCTGTCTCCTCCCCATTATCCTGTAGAATGTAAGTCTGCGAGGACAGGGTCCTCTCCTCCCTGTACCAGGATGTCATTGTTAATTTGTTTACTGTAAACTATATCTATAATTTTTTTCGTAACCCCTTCTCATGTACAGCATCATGGAATTCATGCTGCTATATAAATAATAATAATATTTATTAAAATTTGTGAAAAATGTTGAAAAACTGCCCTGCTGGAGATATAAGGCCACATGCACATGAATCGAGGAACCTGCACCCATCCAATGGGCTGTCCAATGTGGGTCACCCTCTCTTTTGTTTTGGCCAGTGTCCGAATCCCACTGAGTGGGTAGGCGGCAGCACCCTCGTTCACTGATAAGGGAGTACAGAGAGTGTTTGCTTGGTGGTAGTAGAATTCCTACAGCAATGAATGGGAAGTGTTGGCGCATGTGTTGGAAACTCTCCACTCACCAAAGGGCCGGCCGCTTTACACACACCAACGTCTGTGACCAACTTCTGAACAGATCTCTGCTTGCAGTGAAATCATGGACACATTGTTCCATTTTGTGGCTGTGTACAAATAGAGCAATGTGTCCATGATTTCACTGCAACCAGAGATCTGTTCAGAAGTTGGTCACAGAAGTTGGCGTGTGTAAAGCGGCCCAAAATGAATGATCGATGGATTCATGTGCTGGGGATATGATACAGGTCGCACAGGTGTGTCCCACATGTATCCAACATTTATAGCATATTGTCTAGATATGCCATAAATGTCTCTCATGAGACAATCCCTTTAATAAAATCTTTCTAGGGTGGCACGTTCCCAGCATATTATGCTCCGCTTATTGAATTCCTATTGAAACGTGAAGCAGCATTTAATAAAACACGCTGGTGAAATGCAGTCAGAGCTGTCAGTTATGCAGACAAACATTCACCTCTAGCTGATGTGAAGTGCCCTAAATGCCTGCAAGTCATTACAAATCACCAACAAAGTATTTGCCAACTTTTCAGTTTAATATCCAGGGATATGTTCCTGACAAGTGCAGTCTACAATATGATGAATTCTTTAAGCAGACTCCTGAAGTAGTAATGATATCATCTTTAGGATTGTAATCACGTCAATCAACCTTGTAAGGTGCAATGTCGCTTCATACAGTGATGTCATTATTGGAAGTAGTGATGTCACTGGATTGCTTTGCAAAAGATGTTTAGGAAATCTCAGCAAAATCCCCTAGACGTAAATATTTTTTTTCTTCTTATTGTAAAAGTTTTTCTTTTAATAAATATGTCTCTAGTCCCTGTGTATTAAGTGACATTTCATTCCCGCCTAGAACGTTAATCAAACTTGTTCTTTTTCTGTAAATATTTTTATTTTATTGGTTTTTATTAGGGATGAGTGAGTAGAATCGTTACTATTCGGTACTCACCGAATAGTAACGATATTCGGGCTATGCGCAACTCCCCGAGTTTCTTGTGATTATTCGGGAGTAGCAAGTAGTCCTTTCACTTTCGCAGTGTATCTATATATACACTGCGAAAGTGCACTAAAAGTGAATAAAAGTTGTTAAAAAATAAAAAAAATCATACTCACCTATCCGACGCCTGCACCAATGAGATGGACAGACGTCACAAACCATGTGATCGCTACCGGCCACCTGATTGGCCAGATTGCCAGGTCATTGATGCACGTTCAAGACCTGGCAATCTGGCCAATCAGGTGGCTAGTAGCAATCAGGTGGTTTGTGACATCTGGCCATCTGATTGGCTGTCAGACTCACAGGTCCTTGTTGTTGATCGGATGCCTTCTTTGCCAGTCCCATTGCAGGCGTCGGGTAGGTGAATATGATATTTTTTTTATTTTTTAACAACTTTTCTTCACTTTTAGTGCACTTTCTCAGTGTATATATAGATACACTGCGAAAGTACTCGCCCGCCCATTCACTGTCGTTGGACTCGCTATACTCGCAATGAGTAACGAGTATCGGGACCTATTCGTTGCGAGTATAGCGAGTCCGATTATTGCAGTACTCGTTCATCCCTGGTTTTTATGTCACTGAAGTGGCACAAAATATAGGAGGAAAGCTGCAATGTGTGAATGGGAAGTTACAAATCTAGTTGCTGATATTGCAGATGTAGCTATAAAATACTGTAAAAAGGCAGAATTTCAATGAACAGAAAGTCTCAATGAAACATAAAAGCTGTGTGCTGCCATAGGATGCCTCTGTGTGTATGGCACAGATATTAGGCTAGGGTCACACTTGACCCTTGGATCAGGTTTTTCTATCATTTTGTGCACTTTTTTTCCCCAAGTCCAAAACCTGATGCCAAAAACTGATGCTGCTCTCAAGTGTGACTGCAATGGTGTGACTGCAGCGGGTGCAGTAAAAAAAAACTGATCTGGTTAGTTAACATGGGGCCCTATGGGAATCACATGTGAATCTGCATGGCACTAAATGGTACCATGAGTTTTCGCATTAGTTTTTTAAGGCTGCTCAAGACCTAACAGCAAAAACGCAGGCCAAAAACGCAGGCTAGGGTCACACTTGGCTGCGTTTTTGACACACTTGTATTTTGTGAAAAACACATGCAAAAACTCATCCATAGACCCCAATACAAAAAACGCATGCCCCAATGCCAAAAAAGCATGGCTAAAGTGCCATGAGTTTTGTCCATGAGTTTTTGGCTCAGCACCAAAAAATGCATCATGATGAGTTTTTAGGTGCTTTTTCAAAAACGCATGCATTTTTGTAACATGGGGCCCTATGGCCTAGCCTTACAGAGATATACTGTCATAGATACACTGCACTATAACGAATGTACGGTAAATGTAAGGAGGTGGACTGAAAGTCGCATTCCTCCCTGAAGACACCAAGCACACTGTTGTACTGTAATGTGTATTGTAGCATTGTAAATAATGTATTGTATGAACTGTAGTGTAATGTAATGTGTTATGATGTTTTATGTATAGAGATTTGTATGTGTATTACAATGCAATGCTGTAGGGTATAGGATGTTTAATAAGGAAGTTCTGCCCAGCCACTGACTGTAGGGCAAGTAGTAGTTAGGTGTTGGGATTAGCCCACAAGAGAGGGAGTTAGCCTCCAGGGTTAAGCCAATGTCACACACGTCAATGTCGTCAGCGATCTGATCGCTCGTGACATTGACAGCTGATCGCTGGTGAGCTGTCACACAGGCACACTCACCAGCAATCATTGGACCAGCGATATCGTGGAAATTATTTAAATATCGTTTCCACAATGTCTTGCTCCCGCTGCCAGGCTGCAGTTAGAGGGAGCAGGCTGGTATCCATGGTAAACTGCGGGTATCTAGGCAGCGCGCGCTGCCTAGATACCCGATGTATTGATTACCAGCCTTCTCCGCTCACTGGCTGGTATCCAAGGTACACAGTGGGTAACTTCCGCTGTGTACCTTGGATACCAGCCAGTGAGCGGAGAAGGCTGGTAACCAAGGTATACATCAGGTATCTAGGCAGCGTGCGCTGCCTAGATACCCGCAGTTTACCATGGATACCAGCTCCCAGCGCTTGCTGAGAGGCGCTGGGAGCTGGTTTATCGCGTCTCACAGTGTCACATGCAGCGATGCTGCGTGTACACCGGGCGACCATCGCCAGGTTTTCGGTCAAGTCCGAAAACCTGGCGACCATCAACCAGCGATTTATCACTGGTTGATGCGCCCTGTCACACGTGTCAATATCGCTGCAACGTCATGTGCAGCAGCGATATTGCACGCGATATTGACGCGTGTGACGGCCCCTTAAGAGAGAGTCTCCTTGTAGTACTTATACTAATCTAATGACTAGTAGGGATGTGCAAATCATGTGGGTCATCAAGGCTGCATTGTGCAGTTAAAACCAGAAGTTTACATTCACTATATGAAAAGTCACATACAGTGGGGAAAATAAGTATTTGATCCCTTGCTGATTTTGAAGTTTGCCTGCTGAACAGTCTATAACAGGGGTAGGGAACTTCATGCTTCAAGAGCCACACATATGGAGGGTTTTCAGGATTTCCTTAGTAGTGAACAGGTGATAATTGAATCACCTGGACTGGTCTTGACCTGGACTTAATGCATTAATCCTATATTGTGATGATATGACACAGATGCAATCTATTCTGCTGGAGAACCGCCGGCGCTGTGTAGCGGTGCGCACGTCGGGTAGAGAGGCCCCTTACTTCCGACGTCTGGTCTCTATGACAACGCATGCTCGAGGAGAAGTCCCATGTTTGCGTTCCACCGATGAGATATCAGAAGTCACATGATCACAGGGGCTGTTCCCGGAAGCCATGCGACGCAAATGGCACACAGCGGTAGCAAGGATCTCATTAGGGGGATGATATATAAAGAGGAAAAATACTAGTAATGGCACGCCCTGAGGAAGATCAAATTGAAACGTGCGTAGGCGGGAGTGAGATGGCCGCTCTGCAGGACAGCTTTAACCTTTGTACAGACTACTGTTACTAGTCATTTGTTCGCTCTGGTGAAATGTATTACAGGCCTGCACATGTGCCTTCTTGAGCAGTGGGACTTTGCGGGCACTGCAGGATTTTAATCCATTACAGCATAATGTGTTACCAATGGTTTTCTTGGTGACAGTGGTCTTAGCTGCCTTTAGATCATTAACAACCTTCCTCATGATCCTGGATACCCCATGAGGTAAGATTTTGCATGGAGCCACAGATCTATGTCGATTGACATTCATCTTGCAGTGACAGGAGAAGAAGCCACAGATTCTCCAGCTCTCTCCATTTACTGCTGTAGGAGCTGTGAATATTGCAGATCGCACTTCCATAATGGTGTTCGGAAATGTCTCTTTTGGGACACTCACTTTAAAAAAGAAACCTGTCACCCTCAAAAACACTCACTGTTCAGGGAACTATGACAGTAAAAACTCACTGCACCGCCCTGTTGACCTGATGACTGGAATCGAGCGGCTGCAGGGAGAATGTGACCTCATTTTTTCCCAGTAGTCACTTTGGGCAACACAGCAAAACAAGGTTAGAATACTATATACCTGCAGATTTCCACTATATCTGCAGGTAAAAAGTGTTTTTTTTTTAAGGTAAAAGGTCAAAACTGAAGAGTGAATCGAACTGCTATTCTCCATAAATAACCTATGTCCTTAATGTTTCTTATCTAGAAGAGTCTATGAACTAAACGGACCAATCTTAGAAGCTGTATGTGCTTTAACACATTGAAATGACGGCTCTATTTTCTACTTTGCTTCTTTCATCTTTAAGCCTCAAAATACTTTTAGTCATTAGTGACTCACTGGAGAGTGAATGACTCAAACACACCAAAGTAACTCAATTGTAAGTGGACACGACTTACATTTTATACTGCAAAGCTTAGACTTTCCTCATTTAAGAGTCCAAAGTAGTCTTGAGAGTTCACTGTCTAACATCATTTCTCTTATTCTATTAGCCAAAAATTGCAGGACTGTAATTTTGTTTCTCAGAGCAGCTGTTAAGGACAATGAAGTACACATGAATGGACAGCAGAGGGCGCCAGGGACTTGTGTCCTGTAACATAGACACCAAGGAAGCTGAGGCAACAGCTGGTGACAGAAGTTTTGCTTTATGGAAATAATTAACTCTATACCTGAATAATGTCTTCTGTCATTAATACTGGTATCTAGTTTTCTGAACCATTTAATATGGACCCAAACACAAGCATTGAAAAGATGTTGAAACTATGTGCGTGGAAAGCATATCACAAAATCAGCAAAGACTTTGGAGGTTTTCCGTGCCTTTAAATGTTTAAAGGGGTTATCCACAACTCAAACAAGCACTTCTCAATCCATGTTTCCCCCATTTAAAATGATAGCACTTATACTCACCTCAGGTGCTGGCAACATTCCAGCGGTGTCAGCACTGTCTCTTCCAGAATCACGCAAGGTGTTACATCACATGATCCTAGTGGCCAATCAGCAGCGACTTCACTCTCCCTGCCTGTGAACAAAGGAAGTGAGCGCCGCTGCTCGTCCTCCAGATGTATGTGCTACGGCTCAAGCTGGGGAGAGTGATGTCGATGCTGATTGGCCGCAGGGATCATGTGACATGATATCTTAAACGATTCTGGAAGAGACAGTGCTGACATCGTTGCAATTGGCAAGTAATCACTAGAGCATAAACACTGAAATGTCAGCCCTGCAATTGTGGAGCATTTGGTATTTTATTCTATATTTTCACATTTTAGGCTGTCAATTTTTTTTTTTTAATCTTGGACAACCCTTTAAATGTGGTACAAGCCAATTTAAGAGCAATTATCCTTTACTTTTTTTTTATTAACAGTACAAGTGAAGATAAAAAGCTGCATACTGTATTTAATTGCAGAAAAATGTCTCTTAGTGATGAGCAAATAGTAAGATATTCATAAGTCAATGGGGAACTCACTTGGATCTGAATACTGAAACATTTCAAAGTATTCAGTTACAACCCGAACCCGAGTATCTTACTACTCGCTCATCTTTTTAATATATTTATTAATGACCTTGTAGGGGGCATACAGAGTAGAATCTCAATATTTGCAGATGACACTAAACTCTGCAGGGTAATCAATATAGAGGAGGACAATTTTATATTACAGGAGGATTTATGTAAACTAGAAGCTTGGGCTGATAAATGGCAAATGTGCTTTAATGGGGATAAATGTAAAGTCATGCACTTGGGCAGAGGAAAAAAAAGGTATAATTATGTGCTTAATTGTAAAACACTGGGCAAAACTGTCACTGAAAAAGACCTGGGTGTATGGGTAGATGACAAACTCACATTTAGTGCTCAGTGGCAGGCAGCTGCTGCAAAGGCAAATAAAATAATGGGATGCATTAAAAGAGGCATAGATGCTCATGAGGAGAACATAATTTTACCTCTATACAAGTCACTAGTGCGACCACACTTAGAATACTGTGTACAATTCTGATCTCCGGTGTATAAGAAAGACATAGCTGAACTAGAGCGGGTCCAGAGAAGAGCAACCAAGGTTATTAGAGGTCTGAGAGGTCTGCAATAGGGATGGGCGAGTCTACTCGCTAGGACTCGGGACTCGGCGATTCTGAAGGTACTCGCAGGACTCGTTACTCGGCGAATCTCCCAGCTTGGACTCGCACAGTGACGAGTCCAATGGAATTCAATGTCAATAAGCTTGACTCTTCACAGATACCCGCTGTCAGCAGCGAGTCTGAGCGAGTCTACGATTCCGAGTCCTACGAGTCTACGATTCAGAGTCCTGTATACTGTATTCGGGAGTCGGACTCTCGAATACAGAATCTGTTATGTTCCGAGTCAGCACAGCGTGCGTGTTAGGTCAGAAAACTTGTGAAGATAGCCAATCATAGTCAGTAATGGCATAGCAAAGTTGGTTGTGTCAGGACTATGATTGGCTGCTGTCCATCGTGATGCCTATGTCATCTATGACAGGCAAGGCAGTATATAAGGCTTGTCCCCGCCATTTTGGCCACATTCCTGAGACGATCTGACCTAGTATAGGGAGAGAGAGATATATGCTGGAGCAGATCAGGGATTGTCAGTGTAGGGAAGATTCCTTATATTAACCCAAAAAGCTCTTCTGAGAGCTAGGAGGAGGACAGAGTAGTGCTGTGTAGGCAGGCAGGCAGGCAGGAAGGGAAGGAAGGAGAAGCCTTAGAGTGCACACAGGACGGACCTCATAGCTTAGCTTACTCACTCAGCTTTGCTAACAGCTGCAGTCAGAGGCTTAGCTGAGGTGCTGTTTCCTTTTTGTTTTTGCACCAGATCGATTTTTGTTCCTAATAAGCCATAGAGCGTTATTTTTTCTGTGGCAGACCAGTGCGTTGCTGCTAGCACGTACACCACCTTAGGGAGTGTAGTGTGCGGCTTCACTGCCAAGTGTGAGCGCGCACACTTACCCCGCCAGCAAGTGACGCATTCAGCAACACCTAACCACATCTCGGTGGCTGTGCGCACTTCAAACCAATTTTTTTAGGGAGTGTAGTGTGCGGCTTCACTGCCAAGTGTGAGCGCGCACACTTACCCCGCCAGCAAGTGACGCATTCAGCAACACCAAACCACATCTCGGTGGCTGTGCGCACTTAAAACCAATTTTTTTAGGGAGTGTAGTGTGCGGCTTCACTGCCAAGTGTGAGCGCGCACACTTACCCCGCCAGCAAGTGACGCATTCAGCAACACCTAACCACATCTCGGTGGCTGTGCGCACTTAAAACCAATTTTTTTAGGGAGTGTAGTGTGCGGCTTCACTGCCAAGTGTGAGCGCGCACACTTACCCCGCCAGCAAGTGACGCATTCAGCAACACCAAACCACATCTCGGTGGCTGTGCGCACTTAAAACCAATTTTTTTAGGGAGTGTAGTGTGCGGCTTCACTGCCAAGTGTGAGCGCGCACACTTACCCCGCCAGCAAGTGACGCATTCAGCAACACCAAACCACATCTCGGTGGCTGTGCGCACTTAAAACCAATTTTTTTAGGGAGTGTAGTGTGCGGCTTCACTGCCAAGTGTGAGCGCGCACACTTACCCCGCCAGCAAGTGACGCATTCAGCAACACCAAACCACATCTCGGTGGCTGTGCGCACTTAAAACCAATTTTTTTAGGGAGTGTAGTGTGCGGCTTCACTGCCAAGTGTGAGCGCGCACACTTACCCCGCCAGCAAGTGACGCATACAGCAACACCTAACTCCAACTCGGTGACTGTGCATTCGTCAACAATGTCTCAAAAAAAAACAATTAACAAAAAGGATGTTGCAAAGGGACAGGGACGAGGTCGTGGCCGCAGCAGTCTTGCCCAAGAAGGCACTGGTACAAGTACACAGCCTAGGATTGATAGAACGTCCTTTTTTCTACCTAGAAATCCCAGTACTCAAAAAAAACGTGTGTTGAGGCCGGATGAGCATGACAAGATAACATCTTGGATGGCTCAGACGCCCTCGACCACTGGTTCTTGCAGTACGCAATCATCCGTGGCAAGACATTCTAGTGTCGCTACAGACAATGCAGCGCCATCCAATCCTCAAAGTCTTCATATTGCCTCAACCCATCGGCAGCCAGAGGAAAATTTGGATATGGACCTTGGTCACTCGGATGACTTATTCGGTTCTTATCAAGGGGTTTCTTTGTCACTGCCTGACGAGATATTTGAAGTAGACGAAATGTCTACTCATGGCCAAAGTTTGGAAGCACCTCGTCCTGAAGAAAGACACTTTCACGAAATGCAAACAGTATCTCAGGAGGTGGATGATGATGAGGATGATGAGACACACATCTCATCTAGCTAGCCTGCTCAGTCAGTTTATCCAGAATCCTTTGAACTGGAAGGGGTGGATGATGACACCACAGATCCTACCTGGATTGCTGAATTGCATAGCCAAGAGAGCAGCCAGGAGGACGAAAGTGGCTATGTACCACTGGCAAAATCACAAAGGCGTACTGTCTCCAGAACACAAACTGTGAGAACAGTTGCCCAAATAGCGTCAACTGTGGCACAAACTGTACCAACTGTTGCACAAACTGCAAACACAGTTGCCCAAAATGTGTCCACAGTTGGTGTTGAACAGAGTCATCCTCCTCTTCCTCCAATTAAAAATAAAGGACGAACAGCCAGTGTGTGGCAATTTTTTAAGGATAGCCCAACAGTACCAAATATGGTTATCTGTAAGATGTGCCAGGCAAGGCTTAGCAGAGGCACGGTAAAAGGAAACCAGAGCACCAGCAGTATGCGCAAGCATATGTCTCTTAAGCACCCAATTCAGTGGGCACCCTATCAGGGTTCAAAATCAGTGCCTTCTGATCCAAACACTTCCAGGCCACCTCAGATCCATCCTTCACCAGCAAGTGTTCAGGCTTCAGCTCCTGCTCAAGCGTACTCCTCCCAAGGTGCTTTACAAGACAGACATGACAGTAGTCAATCCTCTTGTCAGTCTGGACCAAACGTGCAGTTGTCTGTGCCACAGCTGTATGAAAGACAGCGGAAGTTCCAACCGACACACCCATATTCCCAAAAAGTGACTGCGAAAATAGCCAAGTTGTTAGCTGTGGAAATGCTGCCGTTTAGGCTTGTGGGTACAGAGTCTTTTCGGGAGTTGATGGCTGAGGCAGCACCACGATACTCTGTACCCAGCCGCTACTTTTTCTCACGTAGTGCCGTTCCCGCCTTACACCAGCACGTGGTTAACAACTTAAAACGTGCTTTAACAAATGCTGTCACCGCAAAAGTCCACCTAACAACGGACACGTGGACAAGTAGTTGTGGACAGGGCAGATACATTTCACTAACGGCTCACTGGATCAACCTGGTGGAGAGTGTCCCAACTTCTAAAACTGTACCATCTGACATACTACCAACTCCACGAATAGCGGGCCCAACATCATTCCTGGTGTCTGCCTCCTCATATATGTCCAGTGCCCAATCGGCTTCTGCCACTTCCTTGTCCACTGCTGAGCCTCACGCACCATCACGTCCGAGTTGGGAGGTTTGCAGTACTGCTTCTGCAAGGCGACAACAGGCTCTTCTGAAGCTTATCTGCCTAGGTGACACACGTCACACTGCAACAGAGTTGTGGAAAGGTCTCAAGCAACAGACCGATGAGTGGCTGGCCCCACTGGAACTACAACCAGGTCTAATTGTGAGCGATAATGGTGCAAACCTTGTGGCGGCAATAAAGCACGGTAAACTTGTACATGTACCTTGCATGGCTCATGTCCTGAACCTGGTAGTTCAGAAATTCCTCAAAATATACCCAGAGTTACCTGAGCTACTGGATAAGGTGAGGCGAATTTACGCCCACTTTAGACATTCGTCCACAGCAGCTGCAAGTCTTTCAGCCCTTCAAATCCAATTTAACTTGCCGAAACACAGGCTAATTTGCGACATGCCTACGCGATGGAACTCCACCTTCCATATGTTGGCAAGGTTTAATGAGCAGCAGAAGGCAATAGCGGAATTTCAGCTGCAACATGCCCGTCAACCCGGAAGTCATACCACACACATCAGTACTTTCGAGTGGGTCTGGATCGCTGACCTTTGCGAGTTGCTGGATAACTTCGAATACTGCACCAAACTTGTCAGTGGGGATCAGTCAATTATCAGTCTCACCATCCCCATGCTCTGCCTGCTCCAAGAATCCCTAATGAATCTCAAAACAGATGCTTTGAGAGCCCAGCGGATGGCTATGGAGCCAGAATTGAACATCGCTGATCCTAGCCACCCAAGCCAATATCAGCAGGCTACATTGGTTCAGGAAGATGGTGATGAGGGTGATGATGAAGAAGATTTATTTTTCTCTGGTACTGATGTGAACCCTGATGGGACTCCCAACCCTACGTTTATGTCGGTACAGCATGGGTGGGCTGAAGAGGAGGAGGCGGACACCGATTTAGAGGCCACGACGCGTAGTGATCTTCATTCTGTTGTAACCGAGGAGATGAGTCTTTGCAGCTTAGCACACATGGCTGAAGTAATGTGTCAATGTGTCTCCAAAGATCCACGCATCATACACATCTATGACAGCGACCTCTACTGATTGTCAACGTTTTTGGACCCACGGTACAAAGACAAATTTCAGTCGCTGCTGTCGCACTCATCCAGGGGCTTAACGATGGATAATGTAAAGAGGGTTCTTCTTGATATTTTGCTGGCAATATCACCGTCTGAATCCGCTATACATCGAAGAACCAGCTCTTTGCAACAGCAGCCTTTGGTTGGGACACAAACGCCATCAATGACAAGAACAGGTGGGGGTAAGATGTCCGCCAACTGGGCGATGTTCAACAGACCTTCCAATCAAGAACGGAATTTGCCTACGGTCACCTTGAGTAGGAGACAACAATTGTCCAACATGGTGCAGCAGTATCTCAGTGACAGTACCAGCTTCCTAACCGACCCTTCTGTACCCTTTAATTACTGGGTTTCCAAGCTGCACACTTGGACTGAGCTGTCATTGTATGCCTTGGAGGTGCTGGCATGCCCAGCTGCTAGTGTGACATCAGAGCGTGTTTTCAGTGCCGCTGGGGGTATAGTCACTGATAGAAGGTCCCGCCTCACCACAGAAAATGCCGACAGGCTCACTCTAATTAAATTCAACAAGGATTGGATATCATCACAGTTCCTAAGCCCTCCAGACGACAGTACACAATCCTAGATTAACCTAATCATAATTTATATGATTGGGATATTGCGCTGTTAACAATATGCCCATTTTGGACAGGAATTAATGACATGTCCCTTAGCTCTGTTGATTTCATTAGGCACCCAGTCCAAGCAATAATATGCTATGGGCCAAGCGCCCTGCTTTATGTAAAAAAATACTTTATTAAGCCCTTTGGGCTAATTTTTTGAGGCACCAAGCCTAGGCCTGCATAGTTGGCCTTGCTTGTTCTATGCTCATAGTCCAAGCAATAATATGCTATGGGCCAAGCGCCCTGCTTTATTTAAAAATAGACTTTATTAAGCCCTTTGGGCTAATGTTTTGAGCCACCCAGGCTTACAAGCTTATCAGGGTTTTGTAGACACCCTGGCTAACAAGCTTTTCATGGCCCTTAGGCCTACATTTAAACCAAAAATGGCAAACAGCCCCTTGGGCTAATTTTTTGAGCCACCCATGCTAACAAGCTTATCATGGTTGTGGAGACACCCTGGCTAACAAGCTTTTCATGGCCCTTAGGCCTACATTTAAACCAAAAATGGCAAACAGCCCCTTGGGCTAATTTTTTGAGCCACCCAGGCTAACAAGCTTATCATGGTTTTGGAGACACCCTGGCTAACAAGCTTTTCATGGCCCTTAGGCCTACATTTATACCAAAAATGGCAAACAGCCCCTTGGGCTAATTTTTTGAGCCACCCAGGCTAACAAGCTTATCATGGTTTTGGAGACACCCTGGCTAACAAGCTTTTCATGGCCCTTAGGCCTACATTTATACCAAAAATGGCAAACAGCCCCTTGGGCTAATTTTTTGAGCCACCCAGGCTAACAAGCTTATCATGGTTTTGGAGACACCCTGGCTAACAAGCTTTTCATGGCCCTTAGGCCTACATTTATACCAAAAATGGCAAACAGCCCCTTGGGCTAAATTTTTGAGCCACCCAGGCTAACAAGCTTATCATGGTTTTGGAGACACCCTGGCTAACAAGCTTTTCATGGCCCTTAGGCCTGCATTTATACCAAAAATGAAAAACAGCCCCTTGGGCTAATTTTTCGAGGCACCAATCCTATGCCTGCATCGTGGGCGTAGCTTGTACTATCATCCTGCTGGAGCCTGGTGAAGGGTCCCACTGTACGCTCCATCGAAAACGCGTAGACGCGATGTGTAGCATGTAGACGTCCCAGCCTCTCACATGTGTGTTCATAGTCTTGTTGCCATAGCGAGGCATAAAGTAACCCCCCAAACACAGGCACTGTTTGTCAGCAACAGTTGTATGTGGAGTCATGATTTGACACTTAGTAACCAAGGTACTTGCTAATGATGCTCTCTCCCTGTCCCCCACGCCAAATGTCTCGGGGTAATCCTTGACTCCTCCCTCTCCTTCAAGCCCCACCTGTAGTCCCTAACCAAGTCCCTGTGACTCCAACTCAAAAATATTTAACCAATTCGCTCGTTCCTCAATCCTGACACTGCTGAAACACTCATAAATGCCCTCATCATCTCCCGCCTTGACTACTGCAACCTCCTTCGCACAGGCCTCCCTGCCAACTCTCTTGCACCTCTCCAATCTATACTAAACTCTGCTGCCCGACTAATCCATCTGTCCTCACGCTACTCCCCTGCCTACCCCCTCTGCCAAGCCCTTCACTGGCCCCACAGAGAGCTCACTTTAAAACACTGACCATGACATTTAAAGCCTTACACAACCTATCCCCACCATACATCTCCGACATGATCTCCCGATACCATCCCTCACGCAACCTGCGTTCATCCCAAGAACTTGTCCTACACTCCCCCCTCATCTCCTCTTCCCACAACCGCATACAGGATTTCTCCCGGTCATCCGCCATGCTCTGGAACTCCCTGCCCCACCTCATCAGTCAGTCGCCTACCCTGTGAACCTTCAAGAGACACCTAAAGACTCACCTCTTCCGACAGGCCTACAACCTGCCATGAGACCCCGCTACACGCCCCACGACCGACACCTTCCCCACCCTATTGTATCCCCACCCACCCCTCGTAGAATGTGAGCCCACGCGTACAGGGTCCTCTACTCTTGTACCTGTATGACCTTATTGTCTATGTTTATTGTACTTGTCCTTGTCTACCTTATCCTCATGTAAAGCGCCATGGAACCTATCGGCGCTATATAAATAAATAATAATTATAATAATTATGATGACTTGAAGCCACCCACAAAAAAAACTACACATTCATTCCTTGAAAAAAGACAGACACAAAGCTGTTTTGTAAAACTGTGTTTCAAAAACAAAATGGCAGCACTGGTTGGACATTCCCAAAAATACAACCTTTTAAAATTAAAGTATTAACAAACAAATGGAGCCCTACAGGTCCTGGTAGGTGGGCTGTCCATCTTCTAAAAGGTCAAGGGCTCCACGTATGGCCTGGCCGAACCCTTGAGGGTGGATCCTCTGCACAGGTGTAGGGAACGCTGGTAGGTCCCTGTTAGGTGGCCACTGGCAGTGAGGCAAATGCGGTATAGCCCTGTGGGGTGGCACATGGCTGTCCCGTGTTGTGGGCCTGCCTAGCCTGTTAGAGGCCGATATTTTCCACCCATCTAAATATTGAAAAACCTCACCTGGGTCGTTAGTGGGCTGACAGGCTTCAAGCAGTAGCCTGTCAAATGGAATATTATCCATGATTGGTATTATACTGCGGGCAAAGTCAGCATTACTCTGTTTTACATTTGAATGCGGTGACCCCGGGATTGGACCATAAGCTGGCCCTGCAGCTGGTGGCGGCGGTGGTGGTGCTGGTCCTGCCGCTGGTGGCGGCGGTGGTGGTGCTGGCCCTGCCGCTGGTGGCGGTGGTGGTGGTGGTGGTGGTGGCGGCGACGGCGGTGGTGGTGGTGATGGCCCTGCCGCTGGTGGCGGCAGTGGTGGTGCTGGCCCGGCCGCTGGTGGCGGCGGTGGTGGTGCTGGCCCTGGCGCTGCTGGCGGCGATGGTGGTGGTGGTGGTGGCGGCGACGGCGGTGGTGGTGGTGGCGGCGGCCGTGGTGGTGGTGGTGGGTTTTCTCCACGCCGCCTTCTGTTTGGAGGTGGAGGATTAGCAGCACGCCGCCCTCTGTAGTAAGCTTCTCTGTGGGTAAAGTAAAAAAAAATTTGGTGAATGCATTGCATTTGGAAACAAAAACATAGGTCAAACATTAAGTTGCACGCTTTTTAGACTCTGTGTATCTGTGTATTCTTAATCAGATATTTGTTATTATTATGAAAGAATAACCAACTGTACATAACATAAAGGAATACATGACTTTGTTTGCTAATTCCATAATAATACATAATTTTTTCCCCCCCTGATTACCACCCCCCCCCCCCCCATCCCATCTAATCTAGACGATCAATAACACCAATGGTTCACATGAAAAAAACGTCCCCCTGACTTCACTTTTAACTTGACATACTTAATTTACAAAACTTTTAGCTTATATCATCTATATAAAGCAGGGAAGGGGTTGAAACGTATACAATATATATATATAACCTATTTATATAATCGGGAGTTTGAAATTCCAGCACTGTAGCCGAATCCCAAACTCCTTAGCGTCACTGCGAGCGGAGACGCGTATGCGCCTTCGCGAGCCGCAGACGCTTAACTCACACAGCCGCTATAGCGTTTTCTCGAGCGGCCTCACGCCCTCCGCTCACAGCAAGACTTGCGCCCCTGACAGCGCCCCATCCGCCCGGCATGCTGGCATTTGTACTTCCCCCGTCTGTGCACCCACAGGTCTTAGCAGATCACTGATGCTGACAGCGGGGGGGACAACACAGACAATCAAATCAGGAGGAGGTCAGTGTCAGGAGGAGATGACAGCCGCCCGCCGGGGCCTGTGACACTGCAGAGGTCACAGCGGGGCTGTGTGTGCGGACAACGGGGAGGCCGGGGGCTACGGACGTACCGGACACGTCCTCTGCTCCCGGAGATCTGCCGCGGGTCCGCGCTCGCAGCATATCTGACGCAGGAGCCGCGCTCACCCCGCCCACACCACGCCCTCTGCCAAACAACCCACACCTCTCACTGCCCTCCTGCAGCTAACCACACCCCATGTTTACCTTTGCCATGATGTCATTCAGCTGCGGCCGCTATCTTTAATAAGGTCAGTAATGATGGCAGTAATCGGATCTCTGCTCCCTCTAGCACGCCCCAACACTGTAGCACCATCTATTAACCCTATTCTCATCACCTATATACTCTGCTACCCACAGAGCCGCCTGTATACTCTGCTACCCACAGACCCGCCTGTATACTCTCCTACCCACAGAGCCGTCTTTATACTCTGCTACCTCAGACCCGCCTGTATACTCTGCAACCCACAGAGCCACGTGTATACTCTGCTACCCACAGAGCCGAATTGGAACCTAATGTATATATTAATAAATAATACTAATTGTACACAACAGTGCTGCAGACACATACCTTGGCATACGGGCCACCGGGTGAAGGAAGGACAGCCGTTCGTAAAAATGGTAGTGGTTCAGCAATGGAGCGGCTCCCGGTTCTCTCTCCGAGTACTGCCGGTACTGCTTCCTATGCTGGTCCCGGCAGCTCCTCCACCATTTTTTAAGATGGTCAACTGTGAAATGATTTCAAACCGGGTTTAGAGATGTGTAATATTTGAAACAACAAAAGTATGTGTACAAATCAACAATAACATTTTATTCATGTTGTGTGTGTAATGTGTATACAAGGCACAGTGACACGACAGTGTGGAACATCATCAACAGCATTACGGACATTGAGCTCACGTGGCCACAATCACAAATGAGGCAGGACACATGTCAACGCATAGAGAATGTAATAGTGCGGGCACCAGACTCTGGTCATTAGTGGTATTTATATACACCCAACCCCTTGGCCGTAAGAGCCAGGAGGATCAGACCTTACACTAAGTGTACTGTTGTGACCCCATCCAAATATAGGCAACTATGCGGTGGAGCATGATAACACATTCAGGGTCCTGTATACCCTGCTATGGGGGCCCTGTATTCCCACTGCTGGGGGCCCTGTAAACCCACTGGGGCACTGTCTACCCACTGCTGGGGGCCCTGTATACCCACTGCTGGGGGGGCCTGTACACACACTGAGGGCCCTGTATACAGGGACTGACTGGCACCCTACAGTTTGGGTGGCAACCCTCCCTCACCGGCCCGACACAGGTGAGGACGGGGGGTGATGACTGGCGGCCGCCTCACAGTCACCGCAGCTCCCGCATTCTCCTATGGCTCGCTCCCAGCCGCAGCCTCGCGCTCCTCACAGCCGCTCGCTAACAGTCGCAGCCGCACGCCACTCACAGACGCTCACTCCCGGACGCAGCCGCGCGCTGATGACGTCATCGCGCGGCCAGGAGCTTCCGTTTCCGCCTGCTGCTTCAGGGACATGCGGATTATTCAGGCTCCTGCAGCCGTATGACCCGTGGCACCTGGGCCAGTCCGCCCCTGCCTGTATACCACAATATGGGGGCATGTATACCCATCTGGGGGCCTGTATACTCTGCAGGGGGAGGTGTATACTCTGCTGGGGGGCTGTCTACCAGTGATAGCCGCTGTATACCAGGATGGCGGTCAATATGTTTTCACAGTTTTTGGGGGCAAAAATAGGGGGGTCGGCTTATACACGGGTCGGCTTATACACGGGTCGGCTTATACACGGGTCGGCTTATACACGAGTATATATACAGTAAATGCAATATATAACGTGTGAACTCATTTAAATTACTTAGATTGCTCTGTTCCTCATGGTCACTCCGATGGAACGCAGGGAACATCTCTTGGGCGATCTCTCTCCACGCTGTATTAATTTGGGTCGTATCCCCATAGTCAGGATCTGTAGGGAGCCATAGAAATGGACGAGCCTCCACAAGTGCAATAAGACGCAGTGTGTTCACCGTGCCACGGCCTGCTGCCATGATTGCACTGATGAATGGATTGCTCTGTGTGTGCGCCTGTCAGCGCGACTCGTTTCCTGTTTCCTTAAAGCATGGTGTGTGCTGGAGAATCGCTTCCCTCGCATCATCGGCTCCAAGCCTCCAAATAAGAGAAAAACCAGCGAGTTTGGACTCGCACACTTTCAGAGACACATCAGCGAGTTGTAAATGTCATTATTCGCTATTACTCGGTTCCCTATTCATTAACATTGGACTCGCTGGACTCGCAACGAGTCCCGAGTCCTTGACTCGGACTCGTTGGGGTCTTGCGATTCCGAGTCTTTTAGGACTCGCCCATCTCTAGTCTGCAATACCAAGACAGGTTATTAAACTTGGGGTTATTTAGCTTGGAAAAACGAAGGCTTAGGGGTGATCTTATAATAATGTATAAATATATGAGGGGACAGTACAGAGAACTTTCTAATGATCTCTTTACTCTTAGGCCTGAGACGGGGACAAGGGGGCATCCTCTACGTCTGGAGGAAAGAAGGTTTAATCACAATCACAGACGTGGATTCTTTACTGTAAGAGCAGTGAGACTGTGGAACTCTCTGCCACATGCTGTTGTAATGAGCGACTCACTACTAAAATTTAAGAAGGGCCTGGATGCCTTTCTTGAAAACTATAATATTACTAGTTATATATACTAGATCCTTTGATAGGGCGTTGATCCAGGGAATTAGTCTGATTGCCATATCTGGAGTCAGGAAGGAATTTTTTCCCCCAATGTGGAGCTTAGTGTTGCCACATGGGTTTTTTTTTGCCTTCCTCTGGATCAACATGTTAGGCTATGGGTTGAACTAGATGGACTAAAAGTCTTCCTTCAACCTTTAAAACTATGTTACTATGTTACTATGTAAACTATCATCCGTCTCTTTCAATTCTGCAGTGATATTCATTTTTAAAAATTTCTCAAAAATTGTCTACAGGTCTGTCTTCAATGAAGGATCCAACTACACCTGCTGGAGAGGAAAGGCAGGTGAAACTGTAAGCAGCCAGGAGCATGTGGCACCCCTGCAGGGGATTGCCACAGGATCCACCGGTGCAAGAAGGGATTTACACCTTGGTACACACAGCATACAACACCTTCCACCCCAGACCTGAAGGGGGAGCTCTACTGGCTGCCTTAAGCCAGATCCCCTTTAAAAGATCCAGGCCTAAGGGGAGGAGTCAGTTAGTCCCAGTTAGTTCAAGTAGTTCCAGTCAGGCAGTGAAGAGAGCAGGAGCGAGGAGCTGGTCACTGGGAGAGATCCAAGCCCAGGACCAGGGAACACTGACCCAGCTGTGCTGCACCCTTGGGAAAGGGTCGGAGGCCAGTGGAGAATAGGAGAATTAAAGAAGAGAACAAAACCGGTTTCCCTGTAGTACACCCGAACACTGGAGTCCGACGCTACCAGCATCCATTGTAGCAGTAAAAAGCCGGAAGGACCAGGAGGTCCAAATTCCCCTGAGGTAAACAGAAAGAGACACTCAAACTGACCAAACACAGGACCAGGGGCCAAAGGAGGAATAGGGACCCCGCAGAAGGACCTCATTGTTAGTAATAGAGTAAAGCCCTGTGAGGAAGAAGGAACAGTGAGTTCAGTTACAGGCAGGACTTACCCCAAACCACCATACACAGTGACAGAGCAGGCCTCACAACTCTCCAAGGTGAAAGTCCCAAATTGCACCGAGGACCTGGTTACTTCTCTGGACTGTACCTGTTACCGTGTCACCAGTAAAAGGTACTGAAACAAAAACTACTGTGTGTGTGTGTGTGTGCCTGCTTAACCGCTGCTATCCACAGCATTGACTGCAGAGATGCAACTACGACTCCCCTCATCCATCCCCGCTGCCCTGAGGTAAAGCTCCTCCTGTGGGGAGTTGTACTACACTGAGCTGCACTTCCATCACCTCAGCGGCCGGCTGCAGCGCTGGTATACCCGTTACCAGGTACCACAGGTGGCGTCACGTAACCAATCCCCTTGTGCCCCCACCATCCCCGCCATTGAGGGTCCAGGGCACGGGACCGACCAGCCGTGATCCCCGATCCAAGTCGCCATCAGCCCCGGTACCCGAGTACCCCCCTACCCTGTCGACCGCAAGCACAAGAAGATTATCTACTAAGGCTTCTAGTGAGGGGAAAACTGCAAACAATGTTGTATATTAGACAAAAACTTTTTATTAGACAAAAAGTTTTTCAGCAGCACTTGCTTTTTACTGGGTTTTTTTTTTACAACAGAGTATTTTTACACGTTTGACTGTTTTTTGTGATTCTGTCTTTTGGTGGTGTGAACACTGTCCTACAGACATGTTCACTGTGTGCATGGTTCATTAGTTTTTGTCTAAATTATTCCATATTTCTGCAAGATTGAGGAGTTTCCCATCCCCTCCCCTTTGAGCCCTGCACATAAAAAGCTGTCTTCTGCAGTCAGTCCAAGTCAGACATTGGACCTGTCTGGATCCTGCTCATTTTAGGTACCAATACACATGGTCAGGTTTTAAATACATCAGATAGGGACTGCTCTGATATGGGTTACCTTGAAGTTGGTAGAGCAGCTTAACCCCTTAACGACTAATGACGAGTATACTCGTCATGAAAAGATGTCAGTTCCCACATCATGACGAGTATACTCGTCATGGCTTTGAACTGTCACTGCTTCTAAACGAACAATGACAGTTCAATTATAAAAGCTGTCAGTGACAGCCAAGGGTTAGGGGAAGAGGTGTGGGGACCCCTGTTAGAGGTCCCCACACTCAGAGCGATGTGATCGGTCAGTCAATCTGACCGACCGATCACATCAAGATCACGCAGGGAAATGCTGAATGTCAGCACTTCCCTGCATGATCTCTGCAGGAGCCGGGCTGTCAGCTGTGCCCGGCTCCTGCAATCATCCCCTGCTTGTGCCCTCTGATGTGCATCACCGCCCCCTCATCCCCCTGACCCCCACTGTGTCTGCCCCCCCTGCTCATCCCCCTGTCCCCCGCTGTGCCTGCCCCCTGCTCATCCCCCTGTCCCCTGCTGTGTCTGCCCTCCCGCTCATCCCCCTGTCCCCCAACTGTGTCTGCCCCCCCGCTCATACCCCTGTCCCCCGCTGTGTCTGCCCCCCCCCGGCTCATCCCCCTGTCCCCCGCTGTGCCATCTGCCCGCCCCCCCTGCTTATTCCCCTGTCCCCTGCTGTTTCTGGGCCCCCCCGCTATCCCCCGTCCCCTGCTGTTTTTGGGCCCCCCCACTATCCCCCGTCCCCTGCTGTTTCTGGGCCTCCCCGCTGTCCCCGGCCCCCCGCCGCCGCCTCCCGCTTGCGTCCTCCTGCCTGCGTCCTCCGGCTTCCTCTCACCGCCGCTCTCACCGCCGCCCGACGTCTGGTAAGACCTCCCCCATCCCCCTGCATGGGGATCCCTGATCCCCCATCCCCCTGCATGGGGATCCCTGATCCCCCTGCATGGGGATCCCTGATCCCCCATCCCCCTGCATGGGGATCCCTGATCCCCCATCGCCCTGTATGGGGATCCCTGATCCCCCTGCATGGGGATCCCTGATCTCCCATCCCCCTGCAGGGGGATCCCTGATCCCCCTGCATGGGGATCCCTGATCTCCCATCCCCCTGCAGGGGGATCCCTGATCCCCCTGCATGGAGATCCCTGATCTCCCATCCCCCTGCATGGGGATCCCTGATCCCCCATGCCCCTGCAGGGGGATCCCTGATCACCCTGCATGGGGATCCCTGATCCCCCATCCCCCTTCAGGGGGATCCCTGATGCCCCATCCCCCTGCATGGGGATCCCCCATCCCCCTGCATGGGGATCCCTGATCCCCCATCCCCTTGCATGGGGATCGCTGATCTCCCATCCCCCTGCAGGGGGATCCCTGATCCCCCTGCATGGGGATCCCTGATCCCCCATCCCCCTGCATGGGGATCCCTGATCCCCCTGCATGGGGATCCCTGATCCCCCATCCCCCTGCATGGGGATCCCTGATCCCCCATCCCCCTGCATGGGGATCCCTGATCCCCCATCCCCCTGCATGGGGATCCCGTCGGAAACGATCGAGCGTCGTGGGACCTTCGTTGTGGACTACGTCGGATCTTTTTATAATAAAGATGGAGTCCGAAATTTGTTTGTGTTTTTTTTCTAATAAAAATATTTTTCTCTGTGTGTATTTATTGACTACTTACCAGAGATTCCTAATGGCGGGTCTAACATTGGCCCAATATTATGAATCTCGGGCTTAGTGCCAGCTGCCAATAAAAAGCTGGCATTAACCCCTTTATTACCCAGTTTGCCACCGGCACCAGGGCAACTGGAAGAGCAAGGGTACAGCGCCAGAAAATGGCGCTTCAATGAATGCGCCATTTTCTGGGGCGGCTGCGGGCTGCAATTCGCAGCATGGGGGGCCCAGAACGCTTGGGCCTCTCTATGCTGAGGATTCCAGCCTCCAGCTGCTTAGTTGTACCTGGCTGGGCCAAAAATATGGCGGAGCCCTACGTCACTTTTTTTTCTAGAATTAGTTCTAGAAATAAAAAAAAAAGTGCTTTGCTGTATTTTTGGTTGCAGCCAGGTACAACTAGGCAGCTGGGGGTTGCTGGCAGTCTGTAGCTGCCAAGTTGTACCTGGCTGGACCAAAAATATGGCGGAGCCCTACGTCATTTTTTTTTCTAGAATTAGTTCTAGAAATAAAAAAAAATGGGCTTCGCTGTATTTTTTGTAGCCAGCCATGTACAACTTGGTAGCTGGCTGACTGGAATCCTCAGCGTGGAGAGACCCAAATGTTGTGGGTCCCCCGCGCTGCAAATTTCAACCCACAGCCAACCAAGAAAATAGCGCATTCATTAGAGGCGGCATTTTCTGGTGCTGTACCCCAACTCTACCAGTTGCCCTTGTGCTGGTGGCACACGGGTTCTCCATATGCGACATGGTGTCCGCTGACAATTTCAATAGAAAATTAGCTCCAATTGTTAGCGGAAACCATGTCGGGTATGGAGAGCCCCTCCCTGTGTGCCTGAACATTGGAGCTCCCCCACAAGTGACCCCATTTTGGAAACTAGACCCCCGAAGGAACGTATCTAGATGCATAGTGAGCACTTTGAACCCCCAGATGCTTCACAAATTCATCCATAAAAATGAAAAAGCACTTTTTTTTCCACAAAACGTTTCTTTTTTAATTTTTACGGATCAATTTGTGAAGCACCTGGGGGTTCAAAGTCATCTAGATATAATCCTTTGGTGGTCTAGTTTCCAAAATGGGGTCACTTGTGGGGGAGCTCGAATGTTTAGGCACATAGGGGCTCTTTATATCCTACAAGGTGTCCGCTAACAATTCCAATTGTTAGTGGACACCATGTTGAGTATGGAGAGCCCTGTGTGTCTCCACATTGGAGCTCCCCCATAAGTGACCCCATTTTGGAAACTCGACCCCCCAAGGAACGTATCTAGATGCATAGTGAGCACTTTGAACCCCCAGATGCTTCACAAATTCATCCATAAAAATAAAAAAGCACTTGTTTTTCCACAAAAAGTTTCTTTTTTCATTTTTACGGATCAGTTTGTGAAGCACCTGGGGGTTAAAAATGCTCACTATGCATCTAGATACGTTCCTTAGGGGGTCTAGTTTCCAAAATGGGGTCACTTGTGGGGGAGCTCCAATGTGGAGACACACCGGGACCCTCCAAACGCGACATGGTGTCCGCTAACAATTTGAATGGAAAATGAGCTCAAATTGTTAGTGGATACCATGTCGCGTTGGGAGGGTCACTGTGTGTCTCCACATTGGAGCTCCCCCACAAGTGACCCCATTTTGGAAACTAGACCCCCTAAGGAACGTATCTAGATGCATAGTGAGCACTTTGAACCCCCAGATGCTTCAGAAATTCATCCATAAAAATGAAAAAGCACTTGTTTTTCCACAAAAAGTTTCTTTTTTCATTTTTACGGATCAATTTGTGAAGCATCTGGGGGTTCAAAGTGCTCACTATGCATCTATATATAATCCTTTGGGGGTCTAGTTTCCAAAATGGGGTCACTTGTGGGGGAGCTCCAATGTGGAGACACACAGTGACCCTCCCAAAGCGACATGGTGTCCGCTTACAAATTGAGCTCATTTTCCATTCAAATTGTTAGCGGACACCATGTCGCGTTGGGAGGGTCCCCGTGTGTCAACACATTGGAGATCCCCCATAAGTGACCCCATTTTGGAAACTAGACCCCCCAAGGAACGTATCTAGATGCATAGTGAACACTATGAACCCCCAGGTGCTTCACAAATTGATCCGTAAAAATGAAAAAAGAAACTTTTTGTGGAAAAAAAAAAGTGCTTTTTCATTTTTATGGATGAATTTGTGAAGCATCTGGGGGTTCAAAGTGCTCACTATGCATCTAGATACCGTCCTTTGGGGGTCTAGTTTCCAAACTGGGGTCACTTGTGGGGGAGCTGCAATGTGGAGACACACAGGGACCATCCAAACGCGACATGGTGTCCGCTAACAATTTGAATGGAAAATGAGCTCAAATTGTTAGCGGACACCATGTCGCGTTTGTAGGGTCCCTGTGTGTCTCCACATTGGAGCTCCCCCACAAGTGACCCCATTTTGGAAACTAGACCACCAAAGGAACATATCTAGGTACATAGTGAGCACTTTGAACCCCCAGATGCTTCACAAATTGATCCGTAATAATGAAAAAATAATTTTTTAGTGGAAAAAAAAGTGCTTTTTCATTTTTACGGATGAATTTCTGAAGCATATGGGAGTTCAAAGTGCTCACTATGCATCTAGATACGTTCCTTCGGGGGTCTAGTTTCCAAAATGGTGTCACTTGTGCGGGAGCTCCAATGTGGAGATACACAGGGACCCTCCAAACGCGACATGGTGTCCGCTAACAATTTGAGCTCATTTTCCATTCAAATTGTTAGCGGACACCATGTCGCGTATGAAGGGTCCCCGTGTGTCTCCACATTGGAGCTTCCCCACAAATGACCCCATTTTAGAAACTGGACCCCCTAAGGAAGGTATCTAGATGCATAGTGAGCACTTTGAACCCCCAGATGCTTCACAAATTCATCCATAAAAATTAAAAAAACACTTTTTTTTCACAAAAAATTTCTTTTTGCCCACATTTTTTTAGTTTCACATGGGCAAAGGGATAAAATACATCCCAAAATTTGTTGGGCAATTTCTCCTGAGTACACCGATACCTTATATGTGGTCATAAACCACTGTTTGGGCGCACGGCAGGGCTCAGAAGTGAAGGAGCACCATTTCACTTTTTGAACGGAAAATTGGCTCTAAAATTCAAATTGCGCTCCTTCCCTTCTCAGTCCTGCCGTGCGCCCAAACAGTGGTTCATGACCACATATGAGGTATCAGTATACTCAGGAGAAATTGCCCAACAAATTTTAGGATGCATTTTATCCTGTTGCCCATGTGAAAATGAAAAAATTGAGGCTAAAAGAACATTTTTGTTACAAAAATTAAAATGTCCATTTTTTCCTTCAACTTTATTTTAGTTCCTGTGAAGCACCTGAAGGGTTAATAATCTTCTTGAATGTAGTTTTGAGTGGCTTGAGGGGTGCAGTTTTTGGAATGGTGTCACTTTTGGGTGTTTTCTGTCATGTACACCCCTCAAAGGGACTTCAAATGTGATGTGGTCACTAAAAAATTGGTTTTGTAAAATTTGCTGGAAAAATGAATAATTGCTGATGAACTTTGAACCCTTATAACGTCCTACCAAATTTTTTTTTTTCTTCCAAAATTGTGCTGATGTGAAGTAGACATGTTGGAAATGTGATTTATTAACTATTTTGTGGCACATAATGCTCTGGTTTAGCAGAATAAAAATTAAAAATGTGAAAATTGCTAAATTTTCAAAATTTTTGCCAAATTTTTTATTTTTTCACAAATAAACGCAAAAATTATCGACCTAAATTTAATACTAACATGAAGCCCAATATGTCACGAAAAAACAATCTCATAATCGCTAGGATCCGTTGAAGCGTTCCAGAGATATAACCTCATAAAGGGAGAGTGGTCAGAATTACAAAAAATGGTCCGGTCATTAAGCTGCAAAGTGACTCGGTCCTTAAGAGGTTAATATACATTTTTTGCAAAAAACATATCAACTAAATCCCCTGTATTTTACTTTTTCAGCAGCACTTGCTTTTTACTGTGTTTTTGTTTTTTTTTACAACAGAGTGTTATTACACCTTTGTTTGACTGTTTTTTGTGATTCAATGTTGTACATTAGTCAGTGATTTTACTTAAAGCCCCGTTACACGGCTCAACATCGTGTACAACATCGCTCAAAAGAAATGTGTGAAACAATGTTGAAACGACATTGTTAGTGCGTCGTTGTGTGTAACCGAACGATTCAACTATGATAATTAGTCAAGTTGGAGTTGACAGGTTTATGAACATGTTCAAAAACCTGATGACTTCAACTCAGCCAACCTGCTGCATCGTACTGTGTGACACCGCGATAACGATGTCACGGATGACTTCGCCCATTCACAGCAATGAGCAGGGATCGTCCGTGGGGTTTGTGAACGATCCCTGCTCACAACATGGTTGGTGAGTTGTCCACAATATCTAGACATGTGACATCTCACCAGCGATGTTGAAATGATCTAAAAAACGACCGCACGCCCACGAGATTGCAGCCAACATCGTTACAACATCGTGTCGTGTAATGGGGCCTTTAGAATCTTATGACTGCTTACTCTGAAAGTCACCTTGAAAAATCCTCTAAATGCTATTGATGTTATTGTCTATAAACCGTATACAGAATTCCCTATGTCCATTATAATAATGATAAATTCTATCTATAGAAAAATATGGAGCAGCACTGAGAATAATATAATGTTGCTGAAAATCCTCCTGAACAATATTCAGTTGTCCCAGATAGATAGAAAAATAAATTAAGACAGCACTTCAAATTAAGTGCAGAAAGGGGATTTATTAGCCCATCTCATATGGCCAACTGACCAATTTATGAGAGCCATGATAAGGCGTAGTTTTCTTTGTTGGGGTCTTAAATCTAGCATTTATCAAACATACCTACATATATAAAGGACATGTAGGATCCAGCACTAATTCAAAACACCCTTATCTGTCTATGTATAAAACAAACAAACACTGACTAGCACTGACTCCTTAGAAGGTGAAAGTAGCTATGACTGCATCATAAACCAAAGACAACCGCAGCACTCTGTGTATACCAACATTAACTAGTACTTAATCCTACCTGCCCTTTACATTCATACACTTTTAGGCCGGGTCAGACAGCCATATAACACGGATGATGATGGCATTGTATTGCATGGAATGGCCGGCAGCTCCCCTGACCAGAGCATGACAGCTTCATGAATCACTATGCAGTTGTCATGCTTGGGTCAGGGGAGCCGCATCCAGTCCGTGCTTTATAATGCGATCGTCGTCTGTGTTATACGCCCGCCTGACCCCGGCCATAACCTGGGAAAGGAATCTTTGATATAAATCAATATAGGGTCTCATTAAAGAAAGTTACGTCTTGTTGTGGATGGGGGCGTGCACAAATTGTCCAATTTGTAGACTGTGGGCCCTCACGGGCAGGGTCCTCTCTTCTCCTGTACCTGTGTGTGTCTTGTGTTGTTGATAATTATTATCTATTATCCTTTTCACATGTAAAGCGCCATGGTCCTATAATAATAAATAATAATTTGTGAGCTACCGTAGGAACCTCAATTTTATTGGCATAGGTGTATTCGGCAGTAATCCATATGTTATATAGTGCTTTGCCTTTCATTTAATTTAGCATCAGTCATAGAAATTCTACGCCATCCTCGATGATTTGCACATAGCATTATATACTTGACACTATTACACTTCCACTCTTTACCTATTTGTGTGTGTGTGTGTATATATATTAGGACAAATAGCATTTTTTGGCAATCTACCACTTGTCAGGCTGCTCCACATGGAATGCTGCTTGTTTTGACTGGCGCCCATTTATTATCAACAGATGCTGTGTACGGGGAGAGTCGCTTTCCTTGCAATTTCTACAACTTTCACACTGGAAACTTCTCAAACAGGGAAACAGTTTACAAAGTCAAAGTGTGTGGCCGCCCCCGTGGAGCTTGTTGAGTTGTTAAACAACTGTAGCCGAATTATTTATTTACAGTATTGTCAAGAGAACAGGATCCTTAGACCACCTAGAATAATATACATAAAATAAATACATAAATAATAAGAAGGCTCTTTTTTAATAGCGCCGCTAGTCAGAATGGATCCATAATACATGGAAACCTAGATGAAGAATTCACCCTCAGCAGGAGTACATAGAACCGGCCCCTATTTACTACTTATCAGTCCTCCTCCCGTGTAATTGCTATTATTTGTTGTAGAATAAACCATCCTAAGGAAGAATAACTCACCAAACACTCATGTGCACGGGGCTTTAAAAGTTAATTCCCAAAAGTGCAGGTTATCCAGCCTTCACAGAATAGGTGCTATTACTTGTTGATCTGTGGGTGGGTCTAAATATTCAGGCCACACCCTTTCTGAAAACGTGGCTATAGAATGCCCTGTTGGAATAAATCAATAGCTGTGCATGCCTGTGCATGTGCTCCACCAGTCCAATCCACTGTATGTGGTTCCCCCACAGCAAAAACCCAGCACCTCCCTGAATGAGATTGGGTGAATGAGCTGTCAGAACACCAACAGCCCAGCACATGCCAGCTACAGAAAGGATGACTGAGCTTTCAATCACCTAATCCAGCACACCCTGAATACAGTGTGGTGGAATCGTGACATATTTCTTGCCTGAGTCTTGATGCCTCCACATCTCTGTCTTGTTCAGTGACTCTTATGAGAGTCTATTTACAGTTTGCAAAACCCCCCAAAACCCCCGAAAGCTTGCTTAACACTGGGTAAGTCTCTCTCTTCTGTAGAGCGTAAGCTCTTTTGGCCAGCGGGTTCCTCTCTACAGCCATTAAAATTTAGGGGGGAAAACTTGGCAAATTCCAATTTCAAAAGGTCAGCTGATCATTAATCAGTAGGCTTTTAATGTTTAAGAAGAAACTGGAATAGCGAGAGAAGACTATAATAGATTGGAGAGAGTTTACAAGTTGTTATGGTTAAAGTCAAAGATCAAAGTGATACAAGAGAGAAACCACTGAGGTTTGAACAAAAAGTGACTAAAAATGTTGTCATTTGTTGGTTGGTTGCTCTGTCCAGTGGAGTTGTGGACAATGATGGAGGGTATTAGAATCTCCATTTTCAAAGTATTGGAGATAAAATCAGAAAAAACAGTTTTGAACCAACAATACAGAAGTGACCAGATCCTAACATTACCTTAGCCGATATCCTATCATGTACTTCTCTGTAGAACATTGCATCGATATACAGATAATATGAAGTAAATAGTCCATATCTTCCACAGCACAGAAGCAGGACAGTTACAGTGAAGATATTTGGAAATCAATTGTATAAAGATAACTGGAAGAAAACACAAGGTGCAGTGCAAGATCAATGCAAACTGAGTAAATTATCTCCACATATACCGTATTCATGGATGATCAAATAGTAAATTGTGAAATGATATAAAGTTGTACAATTGATTTGTATAATCATTGAAAAGCAAAACCATATTAGCCATAATTGGCTTGAGAATGTATTTTAAAGAATTACTAATAACGTTTAGATTTTTTACTTACTGTAAGGCTATGTGCAGACAAGAGCACATTTGTATGGCGTATTTGTAAAAATGCGCATGGTATATAGGCCAGCCGGCAAAGTCAATGTAACTTTGCTTGTTGTGTGCTGACGTCTGCATAGTTTTGTGCAGTGTAATAGATGGTATTTTTATGGATCTTTAGATCAGTAAAAATAAGTATCATGTCAATTCCTTTATGCGCTTACCTTGCGTACTGCCCGGCACTTCGGGGTTTTGGCTGCGTCACATTTTACGTGGGTAGAGGGCGTGTGACCCACGTGATGTGTGATGCGGCAGAAATCCGGAAGTGCCTGTCGGTATGCAAGGTAAGAGGCGTGCTGCATGGAGGAGAGAGTAGAGACGGATACAGAATTTTCGGCATCAAAGAGCAGATATTACGTAGCACAAGCACAATACTTTTGCTGCAGAAGGCCGGCTTCACACCACAGGACGATCCGATCCGGGGTGAAGCTGACAGCCCCAGATCAGATTTCGGCCCTATAGTATGCTATGGGGCCGGATGGAGCCGGATGGCAGCTATCTGCCATCCGGTTTCCATCTGTCTGGGGGGATCCGGGTGTATTCAGATTTCTCTCCTAGACACAAAAATGCTGCTTGCAGAATGTTTGTGTCCTTGGAGAAAAATCTCTCCAAATTGGATCCTCCCAGATTCTCCTGGATTCTCCTGGTTCCTGGGCAATTCGGCGCTCCCTAACATGGGAGTCTACGGGGCCGGATTGGCCCGATCTGGGAGGATCCGGGAACTGGACACCTGCGGCTGAAGTTTAACGTGAGTTATGCTAAGCTTCAGCACCAGGGAGCTGTTCCCTGTGAAGCAGTTCAGCACCATTTCGCAGGGGACAGCTACCTCAGCTGCACTCTGCAGCATCCAAGTACGAACAGGACCAAAGGGCATATTAGCCCTCTGGTTCTGTTTGCAAATCCGGTCCAGGGCTGTCAGGTTCACCCCTGACAGCCCTGGATTGGATTGTGCCGTGGTGTAAGGCCAGCCTAATACATGCTTAAAGCGGATGCAAAGTTGATGGAGGAAATTCTGCATCACTTGTGCACCATCTGAACATAGCCTTAGATAGTCACTGGTGAAATCCTGGAGATGTGTTTCACAGAGGTTGTTACCCTTATTAATGTGAACCTGGAAACATGCTCCAGCGTCTTGGATGCTAGGAATGTTAATTGGCCATGATAAGGCCATGATAAAGGCCAAGTTTGTGAACAATTAAGAGTTGCATGGGATAGCTTTTCACACTCAAGTGCATCTCAATAAATTGTAATATCTCCTAATTTATTTCAGTAATTTAACACATAAAGTGAAATGCATATATTATATAGAGTCATTACAAACAGTGCTCTATTTCAAGCGTCTAGTTCTGTTAATATTGATGATTATGGCTTACAGTGTAGGCCAGAAGGTAAAAAGAAAAAGGTCTCTGGATTTCTGTATTTGCTCAGTGTCTCTGTATGGTTGTGAGCAGTCCTCCAGAGTTGTGTTCCTACTGAAGGAACTAAACCCTTTTCCTGAGCGGGCGGACCCTGCAGTTATATGAATGGTTAAGGGTTGTTTGCTTTCTTTATGCTGGACAGGCTTTGCTTGTTTTATTTTTGTCCTGGTTTATGACGTCTTACTAAGGCTGGGGTCACACTTTCAAAGGCAATTGTGGTTTCCGCCTGCAGATCCAGATGCGGTTACTGCAATTGCCTTCACACACATTTTTAAGGGAAAATGTGTGCAGAAAATCCCAATCTGGTAACCGGATTGCTCCGAGTGTGTAATCCGGAGCAATGCGGTTACTGTCTACTTTGTTCATCCCTGCTGCCGCAGGGATGAACAAAGTGTTAACTGTTTAATAAAACATGAAACATTAATATAAGTTGTGTGCAACATGTCTCTAGGGGATAAACCATTAACATTAGATCTATGGGCAGCGCACCGCCACAGATCTAATGTAAATGCCTACAGGACCTCGGACAGCGGCAGATACTATACGTACATTACGTACAGTATCTTCGCAACTGTCAGGGGAGCCATTGATAAAATTGTACAAAGCCGACAATAGCCAATTACTGTAAATGGGTTATTAACCCCTGACATGCCCACAGGAGTGGGCAGCATGTCTCTGGGGGGGGGGGGTACCCCCTAGAGACATGTTGAACATAACTAATATTAATATTTCATGTTTTATTAAACAGGTAACACTTTGTTCATCCCTGCGGCAGAAGGGATGAACAAAGTAGACGGTAACCGCATTGATCAGGATTACACATCCTGAGCAGTGCGGTTACCGCATTGCGGATCACAGAAGCGCTCCGAGAACTGCAGCCTGTATGATTTTTTGCGCAGGCTGCAGATCCGGAGCCGGTAACCGGATAGCATGTAGTGCAATCCGGTTACCATAATAGGCTCCTATGGGGAGCGTTTCCTGATCCGGTTCTGAGCTTTTTGAAAGCTCAATACCGGATCAGGATTTAAAATACATGCCGCATGTGTGACCCTAGCCTAAACCAGTGGAAGATTTAAACGGAAACCATTCCTGTGATTACCTCATTAAACGGCCAAGTGAGCGAAATCCTTACAATACATGGTACAAACAATTTCAGAGTACTAAACATATTCTCCATATTTTACATTTTAGAACTAGAATTAGTTTGGCTGATCAGGGAAAAAAACAGTTTACACATGGAGTGACAGCAGACCTGTACTCCAAGGCCAGATAACCCCTTTAATCCAATTTATACTGCCCCTGTTACTTATTTCTTCACAAGATCCATTCCTCTTTGGCATTCTGGGGTCTATTAGATTTATGTAACTCTAATATGGTATCAAAAAATAGGAACCCTTTTACTTAAAGATCATGTTACAGTGGATTACAAGAATGGATTGTGCAGACCACTGTGGGCCTATTTTACCATACGTGAATTTTGTAATAATATTGTTTTGAACTACATTTATATTCTAAAGTTTAAATGCTAAGAAGAAATAAACTTTCAGGAGTTTGTTCTGCGCCTTCTTTGTCTTCCTATCTACATATGGTGTAATATGCATGGCTGCATACAGAGCTGCTCAAAAGCCGTCACATACACAGGTGTTCCCGAACATCTGTCACTTTCAGCCACATGTCTGTTACCCTCTCTGCATCTTCCTGCACATTCATTTCACAGCATCAGTTTCCTTTCTAAAACGGTAAAACTTGCCCACAATCTGCTTTAATATAATGTACGGTAATAATGTGAAATGACAATTTTCTATTGCAAGTATGGTAACTCCAATAGCCAGGTTTATCAATTTCACACTGATATTAGTCAAAATAGTAGGAAACAGCAATCTTACTTTTTATTTCAAAATTTTCAAGCAAAGAACAATATAACCACTACAGTGTTAGATCCCTGAAAACCAATCCTTATTCAGAGTCATGTGTTCACATAAGTTCATTTTCAACAGTTTCTTTTAGGAAGTAGATTTATAAAAGAAAAGTGCTATAGTTCATAGACTGTGAGCCCTCGTGGACAGGGTCTCTGCCCCTCCTGTACCTGTACGTCCTGATCGCCTAGATTTAGTGTACTTGTTCTTGTCTCCCTCATCCTCATGTAAAGCGCCATGGAACCTAATGGCGCTATATAAATAAATAATAATAATAATAGTTTGCTTTATATGTTGCCTCCATTAGGATAGACTCCTGGTCTTTGGCCAGAGAGCAACAAATTAAAAACTACAATGAAATGGACTTACCATAAGCTAAATTGTCTAATTGTTGAGGAAAGTTATAAATGTACACTTTATATGTAGGGATATTGTAAAGTTATTCTGAGAACTGTCTAAATAAATAGCCATCTTTATTATGGCCACTTGAAAATTGTATACATTTTTGACGTCATTGTGGCGCCCTGTGCCAGGTAGCCACAGAGCCAACTAGTTCACTAAGGGATTTTCACATCGGGGACCTCACCGACACCCAACAGCTTCCACTCCTGGCCTGTAAGGGGAGCTCCACTGGTTGCTGTTAAGCCAGATCCCCTATAAGTGCAGGTGCTGGGGGCGGAGTTAGCCAGAGTATGCAGTCGCTAGGAGAACTGTGAAGTTCAGTTCAGAGCCTAGTGAGCAAAACTGGTCACCGGAGCCATGCTAGACCCGAGACCAGTGCACCGCGGGAGCCAGTGTGAGGTCCAGAGAGTGAGGATGAAAGGCAGAGGTGAGGAACACTACTGTGGGGGTAGAGGAGCCATACCAGCTCACCCCATGAAAACACTAGTCACTGGAGTCCGAGTCTGCAAGGGAAAGAGGTTAGCCCAGAAGAGAATCCCAGTAAACCATAGAGGCTTAGCTTCCCGGACACCCGCAGCACCCACATTTTAGAGCCAGGAGCCGCAGGAGAGATAGCGGTAGCCGAATGAGAGCCCTCAGTGCAGCAACACAGGTGTGAAAGAGCAGGAAAGGTCAGGCTTGGTTTCATACACGCCATACTCATAACAAGAGAGCAGGACAAGGAGGCCTATACCTCACTCGGAGTGGAAGTCCCAAGGTGTTTCCTTCAGACCTAGATGTGTACCTGCAAAACCATCAGTAAAGGTACCGGAGAGACTTTCTTGTGTGAGTGTCCATTCCTTCAGCCTGTCCCTCACAGCAAAGACTGCGCTGCCCCATTCCTACTGTGCTACCCTATTCCATTAATCATACTCTTACAGCCCCGGAGACCCCGCTCTACCTGTAGAGAGCCACAACACCTTGCTGCTGCCCACCAACCCGGAGGTCCCAGCAGCGCCGGTGCCATCACCGGACCTACAGGTGGCGTCACGACTTTCATTAACTGTAAACACCGCTTTTTTATTGTCACCCAAGGGCACAGGCATGGGCACCGACCACCCGTGACATCCCTGCACCCGACCACCCGAGACCTGGGTACCCAGACCCTTGTGGGCCAGACAACTCCTGTACACTAGAAGGCTAAGGGCCCACTGTGCATATTTTTTTTGAAAATTGAAATTTGGTCAAATTAGGAGCCCTAAAGCACATAGAACACACAGGGATAGATTAGTAGTGAACAAACCTTTTATTAGACCACTACACGTTTTGGCAGTGGACCACTACCTTCCACCTGAGGAAGGTTGTGGTCCGTTGCCAAAATGCATAGTGGTCTAATAAAAGGTTTGTTCACCACTAATCTATCGAGACCTGGCTTCTGTGACCTCGGGGAGTCAGTGCTCTGGGGATTAACTGGTTCTAGCATGTATTGGTTGGGGGTAAAGTTTATGGAAGGAAAGTTTGTGACGCCACCTACAGTTCTCGGTCAAGAGGGACTGATGCTGCGGGTCAGACCTCTGGGGTTGTTGGTATGGCAGCCTGATGTCGTTGCTCCCCTTAGGTGGAGCAGTACCCTGGGGCAGATGTGTTTAGTTACGGGAGTGTGTATGGCTGTGGTTGCACTAGGCCTCTATGTCTTGTCTGCTGTTGCAGTCGTCGGCTCTGCAGGTGGGAGAATAAATCAGTCTCACACAGCATTGGAAATCTGTACCTGGTTTACTCACTGAAGTTGCAACTGGCCACCGGGCGCTTCTTTCTACCAAGTCCAGTCTGGCCTGTCCACAAGAAAGCGCAATAGCTTGCCTAGGACCCCTTTGTGCGCTTCTCTTCCCCAGCGCTACTTCTTCGCCTCTCGTGTCAGCATCTCCACACACAGTGCCCCG
Source organism: Allobates femoralis (assembly GCA_033576535.1). NCBI lineage: Eukaryota > Metazoa > Chordata > Amphibia > Anura > Aromobatidae > Allobates > Allobates femoralis. Next base: position 494,114,020 of record JARQOC010000005.1, read on the forward strand.
ATCTAGCATCCACGGGTCCTCTTGGACGACTGGTACCTGTTTACTGACCCTAGTTCGGCTGCCTTCTCAGCAGGTGCATCTAGTTGCGGCCACCACTCCTGTAGACTGCATGGCCTCTGGTTCAGTTGTTCGGGTATACAGCGGCCGCACCACATTCAGGGACGGGTCCCTGGTTCTCGACAAACCCCTCTGTTTGACTATCTTAGTCCTGGATATGGACGCCCAGGTTGTTCTCACTCCACCTGTGCCCTTGGGGTTCTCTCTCTGCTCCCCTTTCCACACCTGCACACTTGGCTTCCACCTCCTTCACTCCTCAATCACTCCTAACTCACTAACTTCTTATTCACTCCTAACTCACTTACTCCTTACTCACTCACTCCTAACTAACTACTCACTGTCTCTCCTACCTGTCCTTCTCCTGTCTCCTTTGACTGGGCCCACCCCCCCTCGGTCCACCCCCCCTGGGTCCACCCCCCCTGGGTCCACCCCCCCTGGGTCCACCTATGGTCCCCTGGGTCCTATGGTGTGTGGGTGTGTTTGGTGGGGCCTGAGTTCACCATCCCGTTTCCCTTAGGACTGAGACACCACACCCGTTTATTGAGTGTAGTACCCCTTTGTGGTGACCCGACCGGTTGGGCACCACAGTTATGAAAGACAAGAGTTACGAATTAACGGAAAAACGTCCAGTACTAAGTGAATGATAAACAAAAATCCAGTAATTAAAATTACAATTTCATAATATTACTTTGTTTTGTCCAGTACCTCTTATTAATCCAGAAAATGTGTGGATAAATTGAAACATTAATAGCGTAACTCAGGATCAACCTACAGTATTTGTATATAGAGGATATTCTCATTCACTTTTCCATTAACATTAGCAGCTACAAAAGTACTGGGGTCTATGCTTGGGCCACAGCATGCTGTCTTTATTATATGGGAGCCTGCTGTATCTGTACATCACTGGTGAATGCTTAGATCAAGACACTAAACAACTAATTCTCTGAATATTGCCATATTTACCTTCCCAAGGGAGCTTTGTCTAAGAAGACTAGTACAAGCTATAACTGGCAGCTAGGAACTGACTGCTGGAGGCTTAAATTGGAAGGGTCACCGCACATGGCTCCAGCAGAGAAATAGATACAACAAACGTATGAGCTCACAACAGTGTTGTGCCACCTAGCATCAGGGGCATAGATGACACAAGCATGTCTAGACATGAATGTTACAGCCTTTAAAGTGATCCTAAACCCAGAAGACAACCTCACATCTCCTTCATACCTATCCATGCAGCTTGTGAACCTGCTGCCATCCATCCCTGTATCTTCCAAAACCGCTGTGGCATTCTTCATAAATCATACTTTTATTATCTCATTTCTGGGCGTTTCTCTGCAATTATCAAGCCGCAGCAGGCGGGCTTGTGTGCTGCTCTCCCCCTCCTTGTCCGTAATTATGCACGCCGCCATGGGTGTGCTAAACAACAGAGAGGCGGCTCGCCTAATAGTATGGGCGTTGAAACCGGTATGACGTAATACGCGCCATATCCGGTTTCACGTCAGTCAGTACACTCATTTGGGTGTACTGCTGGCTTCAAGAAGCTACTGCGCATGCGCGGAGTTCATGGCAGCTTATCTCTAATAAGCTGCAGTGAACCGGTTTGCAGATTCCTACCCCCAGCGGAGCAGGCGTACAGATCATCATCTCTTACTGAAGTTACAATAAAGGCTGTTTTCACAGCCCACCATTGTCCCACCAACGATAAGGAGGAAGAATTAATAGAAAGTATGTTTAATAACATCTGTATCACCTTTTTTTTATACAGGCAAGGCAAAAATTAATTGGATTACTGTGTATATATATATATATATATATATATATATATATATATATACACACAGATTTTAAGATATACTTACATCTATTTTACAATAAAATGATAGCTGAATTGTACTGTGTGTATACATATATATGTATACAAACACACATACTCTGTTGGTATCACTGCATATGTTGGCTGTCTGGCTAATACAGTATATACAGGGTCAGTGTTAGTCACTGTATACACATGCTCTGTGGTTGGCACTGTATACACAGCCTCTGTGGTTGGCACTGTATACACAGGCTCTGTGGTTGGCACTGTACACACAGGCTCTGTGGTTGGCACTGTATACACCGTGTCTGTGGTTGGCACTGTATACACTGTGTCTGTGGTTGGCACTGTATACACAGGCGCTGTGGTTGGCACTGTATACACCGTGTCTGTGGTTGGCACTGTATACACCGTGTCTGTGGTTGGCACTGTATACACAGCCTCTGTGGTTGGCACTGTATACACAGGCTCTGTGGTTGGCACTGTATACACCGTGTCTGTGGTTGGCACTGTATACACCGTGTCTGTGGTTGGCACTGTATACACAGGCGCTGTGGTTGGCACTGTATACACCGTGTCTGTGATTGGCACTGTATACACAGCCTCTGTGGTTGGCACTGTATACACAGGCTCTGTGGTTGGCACTGTATACATAGGCTCTGTGGTTGGCACTGTATACACCGTGTCTGTGGTTGGCACTGTATACACCGTGTCTGTGGTTGGCACTGTATACACAGCCTCTGTGGTTGGCACTGTATACACAGGCTCTGTGGTTGGCACTGTATACACAGGCTCTGTGGTTGGCACTGTATACACCGTGTCTGTGGTTAGCACTGTATACACTGTGTCTGTGGTTGGCACTGTATACACAGGCACTGTGGTTGGCACTGTATACACCGTGTCTGTGGTTGGCACTGTATACACAGCCTCTGTGGTTGGCACTGTTTACCCTGGGTCAGCGGTTACCAATGTATACGCTTGCTCAGTGCCTACCACAGAGCCTGTGTATACAGTGCCAACCACAGAGCCTGTGTATACAGTGCCAACCACAGAGCCTGTGTATACAGTGCCAACCACAGAGGTTGTGTATACAGTGCCAACCACAGACACGGTGTATACAGTGCCAACCACAGAGCCTGTGTATACAGTGCCATCCACAGAGCCTGTGTATACAGTGCCAACCACAGAGCCTGTGTATACAGTGCCAACCACAGAGGCTGTGTATACAGTGCCAACCACAGACACGGTGTATACAGTGCCAACCACAGACACGGTGTATACAGTGCCAACCACAGCGCCTGTGTATACAGTGCCAACCACAGACACGGTGTATACAGTGCCAACCACAGAGCATGTGTATACAGTGACTAACACTGACCCTGTATATACTGTATTAGCCAGACAGCCAACATATGCAGTGATACCAACAGAGTATGTGTGTTTGTATACATATATATGTATACACACAGTACAATTCAGCTATCATTTTATTGTAAAATAGATGTAAGTATATCTTAAAATCTGTGTATATATATATATATATATATATATATATACACAGTAATCCAATTAATTTTTGCCTTGCCTGTATAAAAAAAAAAGGTGATACAGATGTTATTAAACATACTTTGCATTAATTCTTCCTCCTTATCGTTGGTGGGACAATGGTGGGCTGTGAAAACAGCCTTTATTGTAACTTCAGTAAGAGATGATGATCTGTACTCCTGCTCCGCTGGGGGTAGGAATCTGCAAACCGGTTCACTGCAGCTTATTAGAGATAAGCTGCCATGAACTCCGCGCATGCGCAGTAGCTTCTTGAAGCCAGCAGTACACCCAAATGAGTGTACTGACTGACGTGAAACCGGATATGACGCGTATTACGTCATACCGGTTTCAACGCCCATACTATGAGGCGAGCCGCCTCTCTGTTGTTTAGCACGCCCATGGCGGCGTGCATAATTACGGACAAGGAGGGGGAGAGCGGCACACAAGCCCGCCTGCTGCGGCTTGATAATTGCAGAGAAACGCCCAGAAATGAGATATAAAAGTATGATTGATGAAGAATGCCACAGCGGTTTTGGAAGATACAGGGATGGATGGCAGCAGGTTCACAAGCTGCATGGATAGGTATGAAGGGGATGTGGGGTTGTCTTCTGGGTTTAGGATCACTTTAAGTCCCTACACCAACTTAAGGAGAAACCTTGCCCCTTACATGCCCTGTCAGAGGTCGCTCACCCAGTCAACTAGTATTCCTGCTTTGCTCACGTGAGAGACAAAACAAAGCAGTTTCCCATAACTTCAATCAGACACAGCACCGGTAGTAATACTCGGGCACTCATGTACTTTACCCAAGCCCTGGGGCACACGTCATTCCAGGGAGTTCCACCCAGACTTCATCCAATATATATACAAAGGACAGCGCCTCACAAGATGGTGAAATTTTCAAGTTCTTTATTCTCAGTCCATTACAGCTGTAAAAAAGAATTTGAAAATGTCACCATCTTGTGAGGCGCTGTCCTTTGTATATACAGTATATATAAAACAAAGCAGTTGTCAGAATATGAAGTAACTAGTTTGGCTTCTTATCCTTAGGGTACCGTCACACCTGGCGACGGCCCCGGACATGTCGGTGGTGACGGGCAGGAGCGTGCATGTTTTTGGCGCTCCGTCAGCGTTTACACGGGGACACATCTCCGGCGATGGGTCAGCAAGCTGAGAGGCGACATCGCCACCGAGGTCTCTCACAAGCCCAGCGGCGATGCAGTACAATGGGAGCCTATGGCGCCCATAGCCTGTCAGCTCGCCGGCGGCCGTTTACATGGGTCAAAGTGGACACATCACCCCAGATCGTCCGCCTGGTTTCAGAGCACTGCTCTGAAACCAGGCGACCAGTAAAAGGCGTCGTCATCGTCCCTTTACATTAGGCGACGCAGGGGCGATGTCGCCACATGTGAGGTGGCCTTTAGTCGTATGGCAAGGCCTTTTAAAAAGTTGATATTAAATTTTAGGATTCCTACTTCCAATAAGTGGAATTCGAGTTCCAGGCCTTTTCCTGTCTGGAGAGGCTACTTGTATGGGCACAATAGCTTCAGTTATGTTCCTTAGGTTTTCCCAGAGGATGTGTTTTCAGCTATGATAAAGTAAAAAATATATATTAGAATCTGAGAGTCCTCACTGGTTGATACCTTTTAATGGCTAACTGAGAAGATGGTAAGCACAGCAAGCTTTCGAGACTATGGCCCCTTCATCTTAATAATGCTTAATAATGACAATAATGTGTTCAAACGTTGTGTCATTATTAAGCCTGATGAAGAGGCCATAGTCTCGAAAGCTTGCTATTACCATCTTTTCAGTTAGCCATTAAAAGGTATCAACCAGTGAGGACTCTCAGATTCTAATATATATTTTTCAGCTATGATGATCCAAATAGTCCCTATGGGATTTTGTATTACGACATTTATGAATGTATGCTGCTTTGACAATGATCTTCAAGTGTGAAGTACTGTACTCGCTTTAATATTTCATACTATGGTGATTCAGGACTATTTGAATAAAATACTCAGATTTCTTTCTTGCCTGGTGTTCAAAGGACGTCACTGTGGCATAATGCATTATAAAGGAAAGCTACACGTATAAAGGCTTTGTCACTCTGATCTAGAAGTTAAGCATTTTTCTTTGTCAGAGACACCACAAAATTACAGTACAAAACCAAAAACGTGTCATTTTAGATATTTCAAAGATTCTGTAAGTTAGTTTATCAGGAAATGAGGTGAGAATGTGCTGAAGGCGGCCTTTGATGGAGTGCCAGATGAAAATGCTTTAGCTAAGCTGCTGATGCGCGAAGAAGAAAAAAGTGGATCAAGATGAGCTGAGTATTTTTTGATCTAAAAGGTTATGTATCCTGTAGATGACCTACCGATTGATAATAAAACATAAAAGACAAAAAGGAAATCACATTTGTAGGCCAATAAAGCAAAATAAGTAGTTTATACTGATCATAATATATACACATATGTGTTAGTTTACAGCCAAATGTTCCTTTATGGGGAAACTAACACTGGAACACTAGCTGCTATCTTTTTTAATTTGCTAAAATGCTCTATAAGAAAGTGTGAAGGGGATGCTTCATGTTCATAATGAAAAATACCTGTTTGGAGTCCCAAACAAACAAAAAAAGAGTTCTACTCTTCTTCTTATGTACTACATTTTAGTCAATCAATACTTAGAAGAGTCATATTGTCAATCATATGAGTTGCATGGTGGCTCCGGTGAGTGTTATTGTCTATTCTGACCAAGGTCAAAGCCTAGACAAAGCTTGCATAGCCTTCCCGAGTATGTATATGTCTTCAGCTGGGGTCAGACTAGCGTTTTTCCCTGCGTTCAGGGGGGTTCCGTTAAAAAGATAGAATTTTGTCAGCATTAACGCAATGTTACCGGAAAGGTACCGTATATACTCGTGTATAAGCCGACCCGTGTATAAGCCGACCCCCCTACTTTTGCCCCAAAATCTGGGAAAACCTATTGACTCGTGTATAAGCCGAGGGTGGACCCCAGCACAGGTATACAGCCCCCAGCAGTGTGGTATACAGCAGCCCCAGAGGTATATACAGCAGCCCCAGTGGTAGTATACAGCAGCAGCCCCAGTGGTATATACAGCAGCAGCCCCAGTGGTATATACAGCAGCAGCCCCAGTAGTTAGTATACAGCAGCCCCAGAGGTATATACAGCAGCCCCAGTGGTAGTATACAGCAGCAGCCCCAGTGGTATATACAGCAGCAGCCCCAGTAGTTAGTATACAGCAGCCCCAGAGGTATATACAGCAGACCCAGTGGTAGTATACAGCAGCCCCAGTGGTATATACAGCCCTAGTGGTAGTATACAGCAGCCCCAGAGGTAGTATACAGCCCCCCCATCAGTATACAGCAGCCCCAGAGGTATATACAGCCCCAGTGGTAGTATACAGCAGCCCCAGTGGTATATACAGCCCCAGTGGTAGTATACAGCCCCCCCATCAGTATACAGTAGCCCCAGAGGTATATACAGCCCCAGTGGTAGTATACAGCAGCCCCAGTGGTATATACAGCCCCAGTGGTAGTATACAGCAGCCCCCAGGGGGTATATAGCAGCCCCCAAATGCTGGCACTCTCCCCCCTTGTAAGGGCCCCCCCCCCGCTGCTTATCTTACCATCCCGGCCTTCTGCTCAGCGCCGCTCCTCGGTGCTCCGTTCTCCATGCTCCGCCCTCGCTGCATCCGGGATCCCCGGCCGTCGCGCGATGACGTCATATGCCTGCGACGGCCGGAGATCCCGGATGTAGCAGGACGGGAGCATGAAGAACGGAGCACCGAGGAGCGGCGCTGTGCAGAAGACCGGGATGGTAAGATACGCAGCGGGGGGGCCCTTACAAGGGGGGAGAGTGCCAGCATTTGGGGGCATATATGCATTGCTTCCCCCTGCCGCTGATTGACAGGGGGAAGCAGTGCATATATAATGAGTGGCCCCGACTACCATATTGACCCGAGTATAAGCCGAGGGGGAGACTTTTCAGCCCAAATTTTTGGCTGAAAAACTCGGCTTATACACGAGTATATACGGTAAGACTACATTAATGCTGCCAATTCATTTCTATGGCTGACGGAACCTGAGCGCAGGTCAAACGCCCGCAGCTACATGCCGGAGTGTGAAACCTCGTGCTATTTCCAAGCGCATCACATGATGCGCGCTTCTGCTGACAAATTCTATCTTTTTAGCGAAAACCCCTCTGAACGCAGGGCAAAACACTAGTTTGACCCTAGCCTTATCCTGGAACACTATTATTCCCTACATTACAAATATAATCTAAGGGTACGTTTACATGTTCAGTTTTTGGTCAGTTTTTCACATCAGTTTTTGTAAGCAAAAAAGAGGAGTGGTTGAAAAATGCAGAAGTGGTGATGTCTTTCTATTATACTTTTCCTCTGATTGTTCCACTCGTGTTTTGGCATGTAAATACTGATGCAAAATACTGACCAAATTCTCAACGTGTGAACGTAGCTTAATAGAAAGATGTCACCACTTCTGTATTTTTCATCTATTTCTGGTTTTATCTTAGGCTGGATTCACACCAACGTTTTTTAAATCTGGCCAAAATTGGGTTTGTTAGCAAAAACCAGATCCAGCAGAGATATGCTTTTTGCCTATAGAGTTAGAATGGAGTATAGTTGCATCCAGTTTCTGCTAGATTAGGATGGAAACATTTTTTACCGAGTTCCAAAGATGCACGATGTAATGTTTTTTGGGCTCAATAAAAAACCGGATCCAACCAGTATGAATTATGATGGAAGTTGATGGGCGCTGGATCCAGTTTTGTGGCTGTTGGCACTTCACAGATTAACTGACATCATAATCATGTAAAAAAAATAAATAAATAAAAATGACATTGCGCTCTGCGGTATTTTTGATTCTCAGCACAGATAAAGCAGACAGCTACAGGCTGCAACCCCCAGCTGCCTGGCTTTACCTTGGCTGGCAATCAAAATACAGGGAAGCCCAATATTTTTTTAAAATTATTTAAATAAATAATAATTAAAAAAATGCATGGGCTCTTGCAGTATTTTGATCGCCAGCCAGGTAAAACCAGGCTCTTGGGGCTGGGATTCTCAGCATGGTAAGTCCCTGGTGTTATGGACCCCCCACGCTAAGAAACGCAGCCTGCAGCCACCCCTGGAAATGGCGCATTGTTTCTTAGCACCATTTCCAAGCACTTTACCTCGCTCATCCAGTGGCCCTAATGGCGGTAGCATGCTGGGAAATGATGGGGTTAGGGCAAGCTTTGTATTATCAGCTGACACTAAGCCCGAAATTCATGGTGTCATGCCAAATTAGACATGGCCACCATGAATTTCTAGTAAACATTAAAAAGAAAAAACACAACTCAGAGAATTTTTTAATTAGAAATAAAACAAAACACACATTTAGAGACTCCATATGTATTAGAGAAAGAATCTTCAGTCTGACGTAGTCCAAATGGAAAGCAATGTCAGCTCTGCTTCATCACTGTACAGACAAGCATCTGTACAGAGCGAGAAGCAGGCTGACACTGACAGTGACAGTCAAAGTTCACCCGAGTTCATAGCTGGTCGATGAACTCAAATGAACTCTGACGTCACTGCAAACACTGCTGACAGCAGACGAAAATTGCCAAGAGCCGAGCAGTACAGTGAATATCGCTGTAAGTTAATAAGTGGCCTTGGAAGTAGATGCGGCCGGGAGACAGCAGGACTGCAGGATGCATCACGGGACCGGTAAGTATAATCATAATGTTCATTATTAATTATATGCATTATTTTACAGCCCCCCCCTCATCCTATTACTGTAAAATCCAAGTTCGGGGTTCGGACGTAAATTCAAATTATGTCCAGCCCCGAACTCGGACTTTACAAAAAGGCAGTGTAAAGCCGCCGATCCCGAGCATCATCACTATTCTTGGGTTAATGTGCACACGTCGGACAAAAGCACATTCATCTCTGGGACACAGAACCCATCTCCTTCCTGAGTGGTATGATGGCTAGATATTCCCATCTTGTTTGTACTTGCATATAATTGTTTGTACAGATGAATGAGGCACCTTGAGTTATCTGGAAATTGCATCCAAGTATGAACCAGACTTGTAAAAGTCCATAATTCTCTTCCTGATATCATGGCTGATTTCTTTAGACTTTCCTATGATGCTATACAAAGAAGTAGTGTGTTTAAGATGTGCTTTAAAATGCATCCACAGATGTGTCTCTAATTAACTCAGATGTTGCCAATAAACCAGAAGCTTCCAAGCACATGACATCATCATATGGGCTGTCCCAAATTGTTTAAAGGCATAGTAACCACAGTGTATGTAAACTTTTGACTTTGCAGAAAGTAATAAAAATGCCTTAAAACATTCTCTCTCTCATTATTCTGACATTTGGCAAATATAAATAATTATGGTAATCCTAATTGCGCTAAAATGGAAAAGATTTATTCTGATTTCATGTCAGATAGTGAGAAAAACAACAGATGTGTCTTTTTATATAGTGCATGTAAACGTCTGGTTTCAACTGTATGTGATATGCAGTCCCGTGCTTAGCACATACCATGATAATGTAGAATTGTGATGCATCTTTTGCACAAATACTTCATTGCATTATAAAGAGAGAAGAGAACACCTGAGAGAAGAGGGCAAGATGCACAACCAATATCTGATTAGACGACAGTGAAATGTTTTTCTTCTCACTTCTGTTATTTTCTCTTTTTTTGGCTCAGATCACCTTATTATTTCTTTATTAGTGAGTAGTGTATTTTCAGGGACACATTAAATAATTTATAAACAGCTTTGATGTACATTTGTTTTTTTAAACAAATTAAACTATGAAGAATTTAGTCTGTTGCTAGGACAAATAGTAAAAGCTCAGTGCAATGATTGGAAACTGAGAAGGACAGGTAAGGACATGAAGAAAGAAAACCATGGGACTGTGTGAGGACACTACCGGTGCACTGTACATAAAAGTAAGGAAAAAAGCTTGGTGAAACATCATATCAAAGAGGATCAGTCACCAACACTGTTAGTGCAACATTATAGAGATGAGTGACCTGTCCCTTATTTGATTAGTTAAGGTGGCAGAAAAATATTGTTGCATAGACATACATGCAGTTGACACGCTCCTGTCCAGAGAGCGGGCGGCCGTGCCGGGTGATGCGATGTGAAGCTTGTGCGAGTCGCATGCAAGTATGACTGTAGCCTTACATTGATATGTCAAATCCAAAAGGTGTGTCATGTTTGCTTTGTTAAAGTTTGCTTTTCTTGTCAGATCGACTAGTGATCATGTGATCATTCACATGCGATTTGCAGACTTTTGATCATGTGCTGACTGGTGACTCCTCCCGCTTCTCTCAATGTTCTACTTTCAAAGTGTAAATGTAATTCATTGAAAAAAAAATACAAAAGAATACTGCACTAGTTGTTAATGATAGGTCACATAGCAGCTAAGATAATGCTTTTTTGTGCCATATGACTTGTTTTCTCAACTTTTTTTGTGCGCTTTTAAAAACTGCATTTTATGTCTGTGTGGACGTGGCCAGCAGCTGGTAGGGAGCAGTGCAATGTGACAGCAAAGGAGGCACAAGTTCAGAGATTGTAAATCGTGTGGGGAGCCAGGATAGAAGGAACCAGATGACAGAATGGAGATGCTTGTGCCAAGGAAAGGGCAGAGGAGTTTGCAGTGATCCTGACATTGCGCAGCACTGTGCTGTTGCCTGATGTACAGTGTTCATTTTAGGACATGGTAATTTCTCAAAGTCAAACATCAGAAATACTGTGTGATACCTGAGAAATGACAATGAGAATGGTCATATCTCAGTCTGAGAACTGACAACTGATAACTGCTGACTGGTGTCTGATAACTGACAACTGAGATCTGAGAATTGACAACTGACAACTGATTCTTATACTTGATTTTTGATCCCTGTCAGGCGGCCGTCACACGGAACGATTTCTTGCCCGATATCGTTTAAGCGATCTCCTTTTTGATCGCTTAAGCGATATCGGGCAAGAAATCGTTACATGTAATCAAGCGATTTACGATGTTAAATCGCTTGATCGTGACATCGCTGATCTGAGGTCCGGTTCTCAGATCTAGCGATGAGCGATTTGACGATCTGTCTCATCGTGGTGTATGACACCACGATGAGCGATTTCCCAGCGCAGAGTCTATGCTGGGAGATGGTAACTATGGTACACGTCGGGTAACTAAGCGACGCGCGGCGCCTAGTTACCCGATGTGTACCATAGTTACCAGCGAGATCGCGGCTCCGCATCGCTGGTGAGTCTGTCTGTGTGACACCAGCGATGTGAGCGATATTGTAAGCGATTGCGCGTGCACGTGATCGCTTACAATATCGCTAAAGATATCTCAGCGTGTGACGGCCGCCTCACTGGACACTTGTCAGAGATCAGAGTCAAAGTGATTTTCGTACATAGAGAAGTCTGTGGGCATGTTTAGTATTTTAGTGGAAGAAAATCACCTCATCCTAAGACAATTGCTCCATGCTATCAGCTGAATGGTGCAGTGGTATTATCTAGTCTCTATGAACCTGAGGGTGCCTGTTTTGAGATTAGCGTGTGACATATTTTTTTAAATAAATTATGCTGGTTAAAAAATAACTTTCAGTCATATTAATCAGCATAATTTATTAACCAAAAAAATGTCAAGTACTGATCTTAAACCTAGCACCCTCAGGTTCATAGGCACAAACTTATACCATTACTCCATTAAATTACCTTATAGCAAGGAAATTGTCACTTCAGTGAGGAAGTGGACGAACTCTAGCGCCACCTTTAGGTAGCAATCCCCAAAGTCATAATCGACTCTTTAACAAGCCTTTTAATATGAACAAGGATTTGCTACCGAAAGATGGCGCTAGAGTTCGTCCACTTCCTCACTGAAGTGACAATTTGTATATATCCTAGAGGAGCATTATGACTATAAGACTCCTTATCAGCTTATCTGTCTCCTTATGCTGGCAGGCAGATTCCTCTCCATGAGGAAAATAGCTAGTTTCCCAGACCTTATAGCAAGGAGTGATTTTCTATGGCTTACAGAATAAACATGCAGACGTCTCAGAGTGTACAAAATCATTTTTATTCTGATGGTTGAGACTTGACAATAGTCTGGTATCAGGAGTCATATGTCAGGTATCGAAAATCAAGTATCAACCATCAGAGATCAGTTCAATTTAGCATGGAGAATGACCGAAAGTCTGTATGCTTATTTTCTAAACCATAGAAAGTCACCTAATGCTGTCAGCTAAGTGAATGGTGTAGTGGTAGATTCTATTGCCTTTGCAGTCCAGCTCACCCCAAACCATCTCGATGGGGGTCAGGTCTGATGACTGTGGAGGCCAGGTCATCTGGCGTAGCACCCCATCACCCATCCTCTTGGTGAAATAGCCCTTACCCAGCCTGAAGGTGTGTTTGGGGTCATTGTCCTGTTGAAAAATAAATGATGGTCTAACTAAACGCAATCCAGATGGAATAGCATGCCGCTGCAAGATGCTGTGGTAACCATGCTGGTTCAGTATGCCTTCAATTTTTAATAAATCCCCAACAGTGTCACCAGCAAAGCACCCCCACACCATCACACCTCCTCCTCCATGCTTCACGGTGGGAACCAGGCATGTCGAGTCCACCCGTTCACCTTTTCTGCGTTGCACAAAGACACGGTGGTTGGAACCAAATTTAAACTCATCAGACCAAAGCACAGATATCCACTGGTCTAATGTCCATTCCTTGTGTTCTTTAGCCCAAATAAGTCTCTTCTGATTGTTGCCTGTCCTTAGCAGTGGTTTCCTAGCAGCTATTTTACCATGAAGGCCTGCTGCACAAAGTCTCCTCTTAACAGTTGTTGTAGAGATGTGTTTGCTGCTTGAACTCTGTGTGGCATTGACCTGGTCTCTAATCTGAGCTGTTGTTAACCTGCAAATCTGAGGATGGTGACTCGGATGAACTTATCCTCTGCAGCAGAGGTGACTCTTGGTCTTCCTTTCCTGGGATGGTCCTCATGTGAGCCAGTTTCTTTGTAGCGCTTGATGGTTTTTGCAACTGCACTTGGGGACACTTTCAAAGTTTTCCCAATTTTTCAGACTGACTGACCTTCATTTCTTGAAGTAATGATGGCCACTAATTTTTCTTTACTTAGAATTTGTATTATGGCAAGAAAAAAGCAGCTAACAGTCTATTCAGTAGGACTATCAGCTGTGTATCCACCAGACTTCTGTACAAAACAACTGAAGGTCCCAACCCCATTTATAAGGCAAGAAATCTCACTTATTAAACCTGACAGGGCACACCTGTGATGTGAAAACCATTTCCGGTGACTACCTCCTGAAGCTCATCAAGAGAATGCCAAGAGTGTGCAAAGCAGTAATCAAAGCAAAAGGTGGCTACTTTGAACAACCTAGAATATAAGACATATTTTCCTTTGTTTCACACTTTTTTGTTAAGTATATTGTTCCACATGTGTTAATTCATAGTTTTGATGCCTTCAGTGTGAATCTCTTTGAATGAGGTGTGTCCAAACTTTTGGTCTGTACTGTATATATATATATATATATATATATACATATATATATACTGTAAATATTTATTTATATATATATATATATATTTTTTTTTTTTTTTTTTTTTTTTCTAAATCGTACTTTACATATAATTTTTTTCTTCAATCATGATAATTAATATCAATTAATAACAGACATCTTTCAGCCATATTTCACCTTTAATATGACATTCTGATTATCTTCCTGACATGCTAAAAAAAATATCAGGCAGGCATGCTGTGTAAGGTAATTGGGTTGGAGACACTAATTTACTATATATATAGGTACATACTAAAAAGAATGAAGAAAAGGAATAAATAAAAAGAATGAACATCATAACTTATCGGGAAAGGATTAAGGAGATGTATAACAGGTTTTATTTTTATTTTATTTTTATTTTCCAGCAGCACACATCCGATTAAAACCGTATTCTTTATTAATCTATTTAAAGTGTAGTAACCGCTACTAAGTTGTGTTGAGCCCCAGGCCCTGGGGTACTCGGGTATCAGGCTCGGTGGGGTTCGCGGGGATATCATGGGTGGCGGTGCCTGAGCCCGTGGCCTGGGTGACACCTCAAAAAGGGGTTATGTACAAGGGAAAAGAGTTATTGTCTTGTGACACCACCTGTAGTACCTGGTGAGGGATCACCAGCGCCGCACAAAGACACGGAGGCAAAGTCACTCTCCCGGGTACTTGTACTGGAACAGTTCAGGTAAAAAGCACAGCTCACAGTGCAACACAGTCTGTAAGCATAGGCAACTGGACTAGATAGTGGCAAATGAACAGGGTGTCTCCACGTGGCTTTGTTAGATGTCCCTCCTTCACTACTCTTCCAGTCTGTGTGAAGCCTGGCTGGCCTGAAACCTGGCCTGCCTCCTGTGCTCTCTCACCTTTGCTGTCTGCGGGATAACTCTTGATGGCCTGCTGCTATATCTCGTCATGCGGTGCCTGGCTCCCTTGATATTGACTGTAGTCTCCACGGTGATCCGGATTCTCTGCTGGGCCTGGAGCTCTTCAGCAGGTGCGGACTCCCGTGTCCGGTGTACTGTTTGGGATGAACCTTCGTCGGCTCCTCGGTTCCCAAACAGCTTCTTTTCCCTGGAAGACCTCTTCTTCTCCTCCTCTCTGTCTCTCTCTCAGACGTTCTCTGCCTTTAACTTCCTCCCGTCCTCACACTGCTTGCCCTGCACTCATCCCACTGGGGCTGGGTCTCCTAGAAAAAGGATTTAACCCTGTAGTCCCCTGACCTAAGGGTGTGTGTGGATGCAAGGAATAAGCCACATATTAACCTCCCCATTCACTTACCACAGGGATACCACACACGCTGGTCAGGGGCGGACTGGCCCAGGTGGCTGGGGGGCAAGTGCCCCCCAGGCTGGTGGAATTGCCCTCATCTAGGGCCGCCCATACTGAAACGGCCCGGCGGCTCTGCTTTGCGGCCGCAGCTGCTTGCACAGCAGCCGACAGTGGACATGCCCGGCAGGAAGCATGGTGAGTGCGGGCTGCGTGATAGCAGCCACAGCCCCCCCCCCTCCTCAACTGCAAGGGCTGGAACCAGGCCCGCACTGGGCCACCCACTTATGGGGTGCGGGGGCCGCCCGCTCCTCCAGCCTCAGCATTGCTTTAATCTGTCACCGAGCGGCCACAGCATGCAGGGGGCGGGGCCACGACGCGAAAGGGGGCGGGGCCATTTCCCCAAAGCAGTGCCCTTCTCTCAGCAGTCAGGCTAACAGGGGCAGATCCCAAGCCCTCCCACCATCTTCCTGATCTCTCTCTGAGATGATCATGTGACCCCGGATGCCTCCCCTCCATGCGACATCATCACAGGTCCTACTGGTATATGTGAGTATCATGTCTGTGTGTGTCTTTCTGAGTGTTGTTCTGTCTGTCTGGGTGTCTCTATCTGTGTGTTTGACAGTGTCTGTGTGTCTCTCTGTCTCTACACAACACTATACAGTATATACAGGTCCACACTACATGCTGTACTAGTGTGCCTATATACTGTGTATATATAGTGTGGAGACCTGTATATACAGTATAGTATAGTGCTGTGTATGCAAGATATAACCAACAGTCTCAGATGTGCCCAGAGTCCACAGCATGTAACGAGCCCAGACTCCACAGCGTGTAAGGAGCCCAGAGTCCGCAGCGTGTGACGAGCCCAGACTCCACAGCGTGTAACGAGCCCAGAGTCCGCAGCGTGTGACGAGCCCAGACTCCACAGCGTGTAACGAGCCCAGAGTCCACAGCGTGTAACGAGCCCAGAGTCCGCAGCGTGTAACGAGCCCAGAGTCCGCAGCGTGTAACGAGCCCAGAGTCCGCAGCGTGTAACGAGCCCAGAGTCCACAGCGTGTAACGAGCCCAGAGTCCGCAGCGTGTAACGAGCCCAGAGTCCACAGCGTATAACGTGCCCAGAGTCCACAGCGTGTAACGAGCCCAGAGTCCACAGCGTGTAACGAGCCCAGAGTCCGCAGCGTGTAACGAGCCCA
Organism: Allobates femoralis; assembly: GCA_033576535.1. NCBI lineage: Eukaryota > Metazoa > Chordata > Amphibia > Anura > Aromobatidae > Allobates > Allobates femoralis. The sequence continues at coordinate 494,130,483 of JARQOC010000005.1, forward strand.
GAGTCCACAGTGTGTAACGAGCCCGAAGTCCACCGCGTGTAACGAGCCCGAAGTCCACAGCGTGTAACGAGCCCAGAGTCCACAGCGTGTAACGAGCCCAGAGTCCACAGCGTGTAACGAGCCCAGAGTCCACAGCGTGTAACGTGCCCAGAGTCCACAGCGTGTAACGTGCCCAGAGTCCACAGCGTGTAACGAGCCCAGAGTCCACAGCGTGTAACGAGCCCGAAGTCCACAGCGTGTAACGTGCCCAGAGTCCACAGCATGTAACGAGCCCGAAGTCCACAGCGTGTAACGAGCCCGAAGTCCACAGTGTGTAACGAGCCCAGAGTCCACAGCGTGTAACGAGCCCAGAGTCCACAGCGTGTAACGAGCCCAGAGTCCGCAGCGAGTAACGAGCCCAGAGTCCGCAGCGTGTAACGAGCCCAGAGTCCGCAGAGTGTAACGAGCCCAGAGTCCGCAGCGTGTAACGAGCCCAGAGTCCGCAGCGTGTAACGAGCCCAGAGTCCGCAGCGTGTAACGAGCCCAGAGTCCGCAGCGTGTAACGAGCCCAGAGTCCGCAGCGTGTAACGTGCCCAGAGTCCGCAGCGTGTAAAGAGCCCAGAGTCTGCAGCGAGTGACGAGCCCAGAGTCTGCAGCGTGCGACGAGCCCAGGGTCCGCAGTGTGTGACGAGCCCAGAGTCCGCAGCGTGTGACGAGCCCAGAGTCCGCAGCGTGTGACGAGCCCAGAGTCCGCAGCGTGTGACGAGCCCAGAGTCCGCAGCGTGGGACGAGCCCAGAGTCCGCAGCGTGTGACGAGCCCAGAGTCCGCAGCGTGTGACGAGCCCAGAGTCCGCAGCGTGTAAACGTGCCCAGAGCCCGCAGCGTGTAAACGTGCCCAGAGCCCACAGCGTGTAAACGTGCCCAGAGCCCGCAGCGTGTAAACGTGCCCAGAGCCCGCACTGTGTAACGTGCCCAGAGCCCGCACTGTGTAACGTGCCCAGAGCCCGCACTGTGTAATGTGTATACAGCAGGCAGCTTCTAGTGTGTACACAGCGGACAGTCTGTGTTGTGTATACGGCCCGCAGTCTGTAATGTGCAGCACCAGAAAATTTTCCTGAGAGCTCTCTCTGTGTTCTTCCCGGTGTCTCCATGAATTCTGTTCTCTCTGCGCCTAGCACTGGACTTTTTGCCTCCACCTTTCATCTTTACCCATCTTTAGGATCAGGCTGAGTCTTGGCTATCTATATACCACAGCATCCTATCTATAAAGCACAGCCTCCTGGGTATGTTGGGTATAATTCTCCTGTCTACTGAGTGTAATCCTCAGTATCTGTATTCTGTATATATACACTTCACAGTACCACTTCTCCTGTCCTGTATACTGGGTGTAATCCTCAGTATCTGTATTATTCCGTATATATACACTGCACAGTACCACTTCTCCTGTCCTGTTGTCAGAGAGGCGGTATTGGACTTTGATTTTCAGCATTTAACTCTTGTTTAAATTAATTATCCCCAATATGGAAGTCATCACTTCTATTCTGTACAGATGGTGACTTGCCCTTCGCTCTGGATCTGACCACTGGGACCCCACGATCCCAAGAAACGTGGCTGTAAGCGGTGGGTTTTTTTTCGCTGCCGCAAGTGGCGGATCTGCCGCACCTGGCAGAACAGCACTTGCCGTACAATATGCATGGGGCTTGCCGCATCTGGGCTGCAAGTCGGCTGATCCGGCAGATGTGGTGCCACCTGCTGGATTGGCCGCAAACATCAGTTTACCGCTGATGTGAAAGCAGCCTGCGAAAGTGATGAGGTCATGACAACGTAAAAGCAAATTTCACTGATCGAGGCTGATGGGTGTTATAGTTTGTGGGCTGGTGGGGCTTGTTATCCAGGGCTGCTTTTTGGTCCCAGTCCGGCCCTGGCTGGAACACTGCCTCCTGGGGCAAAGTAGTCCTCGTACCCAGGGGCGGGCTGGACAGCTATACGGGCCGGGGCAGCATGATTGCTGGCGGCCCCTCTGCCTCTCTGTACTGGGATGCGGCCGGCGGCTACCTGTGCAGTGCCGGCATCTCAGCAGTGAGGGCTGTGTGTGGCTGCCGGCCATAGCCAATACTGACGAGGCTCCGTCCACATCGTGCTTCCCGCCAAAAGGAAACCACAATCTACTGTTCACATTGGGCAACAAGAAAGGTGGGAGATGTGCGGCCAGTGTCCCTGAGCATCAAACCCCCCATACATGGGAAGGGATTTATTACAGGAGATTTGCATTGTCAATATAATTGAGCTGTAACTATCATCTTCATCTGGATGTAGCTGTATCTGTCTTTAATAGTGGTAGTGGTGCAATTTTAGCATATTGGACAGGTTGATTTCTCTGTGCCATATCTATTTCAGCAGCAGTGCACTGTATGCAGATTGGATTAGCTGATTACACTGTCTTTTCTGTCATCCTTTTCACATGATTTGTACAGCACTTTAATATGTGTATGTCTGAATGTGTATATGATTGTGTATGCATGTATAGGATTGTGTATGGGATTAGGTGTGTGTATGATTGTGTGTATAGGATTGATTGTGTGTATGATTGATTGTGTGTGGGGCTGTGTCTGTGTGGCTGACTATTTGTCCGTATGTGGCTGGGGTTTTGTGGCTGGTGCTGCGTGGCTGTGGCTGACTATGTGTCTGTGTTGCTGGGGCTGTCTGTGGCTGACTGTGTCTGTGTGGCTGAGGCTGCGTGGCTGGCTGTGTGTGGCAAAATGTGTCTGTGTGGCTGACTGTGTGGTTAGGGCTGCGTGGCTGCATGTGGCTGTCTGTATGTCTGTGTCTTTATGTGGCTGGGGCTATGTGGCTGGCTGTGTGCCTAACTATGTCTGTGTGTGGCTGGGGTTGCGTGGCTGTGGCTGCATGGCTGGGGCTGAGGCTGCGTGGCTGGCTGTGTGTGGCTGGGGCTGTTTAGCTGTGTGTGGCTGACTGTGTGTGTGTGGCTGGGGCTGCTTGGCTGTGTGTGGCTGACTGTGTGTGTGTGGCTGGGGCTGCTTGGCTGTGTGTGGCTGACTGTGTGTTTGTGGCTGGCTGTGTGGTTGGCTGTATGTCTGTGTGTGGCTGGCTATGGCTGTCTATATTGCTCGCTGTGTGTGTGGCTGGCTGTGTGTGTGTGTGTGGGTAGCTGCGCCTGTGTGTGGCTGGCTTTGGCTGTGTGTGTGGCTGTCTATGTGGCTGGCTGTATGTGTGTGGCTGTATGTGTGGCTGGCTGGCTTTTGCTGTGTGTGGCTGTATGTGTGTGGCTGATTGTGTGTGTGTAGCTGGCTGTGTCTGCTTGTGTGTGGCTGGCTATGGCTGTCTATGTTGCTGGCTGTGGCTCTGTGTGTGGCTGGCTGTGGCTATGTGTGTGGCTGTCTATGTGGCTGTATCTCTCTGTGTGGCTCTCTCTGTCTGTGTAGCTGTCTATGTGGCTGGCTGTCTATGTGGCTGACTGTTTTTGTGTGGTTGTGGCTCTGTGTGTGGCTGTGGCGGGCTGTCTGTGTGGCTGGCCACTGGACATCCAAATGCTGTGCGAGTGTCCGACAGTTTTCTTAGATCACATCCATGTGCAATCTGTTTTGTTTCTCAGCAGCTATTACTGTAGAATCATTTACAGGAGCATTTTACAGTTGTCTCAGCTGGGGAATGATAATGTATCAGTGAACAAAACTGATGCCTCTCGGATGGTCCGTGTGCTGTCAGTGTGCGGTCCATGATTTTGTCGAACTCATAGACTTGCATTGGTGAGTCTCGCGCATGAATCGCATACTGTTGCAGCATGTTGTCACTTTTTTCCCATCCAGAATCTGGATGAGAAAAAAGCGTCCGACACTCGCTAATGTGTTTCAGACGTTGATTAACTAACTGCACTGTGATAAAATCACACATTGCACTTATTCAAGTTTCACCCCAGTGTGTCCGTGCCCTAATAATAAATCCATGTAGTAATCCTACAATGTCTGCTGGACATGGTATGGGGAGGGTGTATGGCTCAGTGAGTACACACCATACTTCATGGTATGGGGAGGGTTTATGGGTCAGTTAGTACACACACCATACTTCATGGTATGGGGAGGGTTTATGGCTCAGTTAGTACACACCATACTTCATGGTATGGGGAGGTTTATGGCTCAGTACACACTCCATACTTCTCGTTATTAACCAGTTAATGCTCTCTTGTCCACCGCACTACAGTGTCAAAAGAGGAAGACAGCGAGACAGGCAGCGACATGGCATCAGAGAGCCCCTGACCTCGAAATAGAAGATCCTCAGATCCCGGTATTGTGACGACATATGAAGAAATATTTTTTTACATTTATATTACACTATGAACTCCACAGCACTTTACATACATCATCAACACTGTCCCCATTGGGGCTCACAATGAAAACATCCTACCAGTATGTCTCATATTGTATATCGCCTTTCTTTGATATCACCTTCACAAATATTGCATTTATTGCACTTGTCAGGTTTTGGATGTTTTCTGATTGCATTTGTTTGCAGGATGTCAGAATTGACTCCCAGAGCTGCTGGTTTGACGGTTAATGTCTTACAGCATCTTAGATTTTTTTTGCTTAATGGTACTTCCAAGTTTCTCAATAGGGCTGAGATCAGGGGAGACTGGTGGCCACACCATGGTTTTCTCTACTTTTATGTCCATAGCAGCCAATTACTCAGGGCTATGCTCTGTACCAAGAGATGGTGCATTGTCATGCATGGGGATGATTTTGTACGAAGAAAAAAAGTGGTCAGTCTAAAAGTATATATACTTTGCCGTGGTCCTTTTCACGCCTTCATGGACCCTATAGGGGCAAACTAGCTCTCTCCACATGATTGCGACCCACCCAAAACATGACTGACACCTCCTTCCTGGCGGTCATCTAGCAACCATCCACTACTCCAACCATAATGGGAACCTCTAGGCTCCCCTTAGCTACACCTCTCTCTGCAGGGGGGCGTGGCGTGATGGGGGGGTGGCACCAAAGTCGGCCGCCGAAAATTTCTGACAGCACCCCCCCCCCGGTCCTCACCCAAGGGCTGCCGGAAAAATTTTGCCACCCAGGTTTTGCTTCGCCAGTCAGCCCCTGACGCTGGTCTGGGTGCAGTACCCCTTAGTGGTGCTCTGACCAGTGAGGCGCCACTGGAGCATGGGGGAACAGAGGGAACAACAGGAGTAAATCCAGTGCACTGAATGCATAAAATTGTAATAGTCCCGAAAGACCTTGAGGACTTTAGTTGGCCACCCCTGTCTAAATGTCTCTATGGAAGTAGCCAGAGGGGAAGAGGAATCCTCAAACTCTTTCACAACAACTGCAGCTCTCCCCGACCCTTTTAAGTCCTGTACCCACATGATTATTTTATTTATTTAAAAAAAAAAAATATGTCAAATGCTAGTCTCAAACCTGGCACCCTCAGGTTCATAGAGACTAATTATATCACTACACCATTCAAATAGCTGATAGCATGAAGTGATTTTCTCCCACTAAAATACAAAACATACAGACTTCTCTGTGTACAAAAATTATTTTGACTCTGATCTCTGTGTCCAGGGACAGAGATAAAAAATCAAGTATGAGAATCAGTTGTCAATTCTCAGATCTCAGTTGTCATTTATCAGTTATCAGTTGTCATTTATATCAGTAATCAGACGTCAGTTATCAGTTGTGAGTTGTCAGTTGTCAATTGTCAATGGTCAGTTATCAGTTATCAGACATCAGTTATCAGACATCAGTAATCAGTTGTCATTTCTCAGGTATCACACAGTATTTCTGATGTTTGACTTTGAGAAATGACAACATCCTAAAATTAACACTGTACTAAGGTAATCTGATACACTCTCACCTCATCAGCTGCAGGCTGGAGCTCGCAGACAGTGCAGGTCCCGTTCCCTTTACCCATATATGGTTATGTGTCCGTATTCAGTGTGAAGACGGATCTGAATGAGAATGAACATATGTCTGCTTCAGACACAGTCTAGTGTATACATCTTGTGGAACATTTATAAATGGTTTTCCACCAGATTTCACTTATAAAGTGTGTTTGAAAGTTTATTAAAATCTCTTGCTCTACATTATTATTAAATAAAAGTTTAAACAGCGGTTACGCTTTAAGTTGAGAGATTCAGTAAGAGACGTCAGTGATCATAAGTCTGCAAATTGCATGAAAGCAATCATGTGATGACCACACAAATCGTTAATCAGTGTGTCTTATTACCATCAGTCAAAGATTGATGACCTATTCTAAGGATCGGTCATCAATGTTATAGTCCCAGACTACCCCTTTAAAGGGAACCTGTCACCTGATTTTAAGTCCCTACACTATCTCAAGCTGTTCTTACACCTTCCTAGCAGCTCCCTATCTATCCCTTTCTTATCTAAAGTGGCCCTATGAAACATGTGTGAATGAAGTATAAACTTACTGCAGTCCCCGTGGTTGGGGGACTGGGTAGGCGTGCCCACGCTTCCTTCAGCACACCTCCGTCTTGTAATGCACGCCTCGCTGGGCGGCATTATTCTGGGTCCTCTCTGCCCCCTGTTTTTGGAATCTCCCGCCCTCTGTGTACTTCTATGCACCGGCCGGGCGTCACATCCGGCGCGGTGCATTGTGGGCCGGACATGTGATCGGCCCTAGTGCATTATGGGCCGATCACGTGATCGGCCCCATAATGCACTAGGGCCGATCACGTGACCGGCCCATAATGCACCACACCGGATGTGACACCCGGCCGGTGCATAGAACTACACAGAGGGCGGGAGATTCCAAAAACAGGGGCAGAGAGGACCCAGAATAATGCTGCCCAGCGGGGCGTGCATTACAAGACGGAGTTGTGCTGAAGGAAGCATGGGCACGCCTTCCCAGTCCCCCAACCACGGGGACTACAGTAAGTTTATACTTCTTTTACACATGTTTAATAGGGACACTTTAGATAAGAAAGGGATAGATAGGGAGCACTGTGGAGCAGCCGAGGGAATGCTGCTGCATTAATCAAACTTTGCATTGGCGGAGAGAGAGGGAGTCCTCACTCAGTCCTTTCTGAGGGCCAACTCCAATATTGTGTCCCCCCCACTGACCCTGCTGACACTGGAGGCCCTCATTCAGTGAAGAGCTATAATAACAGAAGTCATTGCAACTTACTTTGCCACAGGAATGATGCAGGAGGGAGCAGTGGATTCCCTCTGTTCTTTATAGGGCACCAGTGAGTAAAGAGAGGAGGAGGCAGAGGCTCCACCAATCACAGCATAGCTCTCTAGCTGACCTGTGCTACGATGCTAAGGACAGAGAGTACCATCAAAACTAACACTGATTGGCTGTAGTTTAACCAATCAGTGTCAGTGTTAGTGTCTGTGATTATCAGCTGTGCACTGCTCTCCTGGGAAGAGCGGGAGGAGCTGATAAAACCTGCAGCAACATAATTATTGCAGGACCCTGCTGGGGCCCCTCAGAGTGTGGGGGACCTGGGCAAGTGCCCACTCTACCCTCACCCCCCAAACTACGGCTCTGAGTGTACCATCCATAAGACATAACAATATGTTGCAGACAAAAAAAAAATAGATTTTGTAATGTAAGTGTGCAGCTCTGCAATGTATAAATATCACAGAAATCGTTTTTTTCCCAGACTGTTATTTTATTATATTTGTGATGGAATTTCAAGAGTTCCTCTGAGATTCTGCACTAAAATAACCTTGGTAACAAGCCTAGTCTTTGATATTTAGCTGCAGGACATGAAGTACTCGAAGACTGCTCAGGTGTCTATACTGAAATTAATTATGTGTTTGAGATGATATAGCTGATTGCATTTTCCAGCAGAGCAATACATGCTGTAGATTTAGATGACACATTTTAGGGCTCCCAAATGAATAATGGCTTATTAGTTAAAATGATAAAATATTACATTTTAAAAAAGAGATGATTGAAGATTCTTTATTGGTGCCAGCAGGGTACAGATGAATTATGTAGAACCAGAGATTGGAGACACAGATATATCTGTACGGCTCTTTGAATCATTAAAGATACCCTATAATATCGATCAAATTGGAGATTCTAAAATTTACAAAGAATGTGTTTGTTTCAGCTGCTTTCATGTAAGACAATTATAATTGAGAATTGTTGCGCTCCATATTAGCTCTTTCCTATATCACTTATTAATGATATATTTGATCTTTTTAGTAACATCCTACCGGCGAAGAGTTGGATCATAGCAATTATCTTTTACGAGTGTAAAAATATGCAACGTGATCAAGACTGATGAATGACTTGCTGCGTGCTGTTTTATCATCCAACCAGACTCAATACAGCATTGAAAATTGAAGTTGCCAGATTGAGCGGCATATGGAAAAGTCACTAATGTAGCCCTAGGCTAAGAGGGTCACTGACAAAATTCCATGCTTGTTTACAGCTATACTTGTTACTAATATAGTGGTTGAGACTTGGTATTTAAAGTAAAGATTTCATCAAAATGACTGAAGAAGACTAAGCCAAGTCCTTATGTACAGCCACTGAATCACACTTTAGTTGTTTTGTACTTAATAGCCAGTGGTGTAACTAGAGGTATTGCAGAAGATGAAGTTGCACCCACCTCCTGGAGCCCAAAGGCCCTAAATGTCCCTTTGTCCCTGTCACGTGTTGAATGCCTTGCATTCCATTAGTGTTGCTGCTATGTGCTATGTTTAAACTGGGTTTTTTCCCTAGTCTATGCTGTGTGCTGCAGCTGTGATTGGAGAATGAGTCTTAGCATTTGTGTGGAGGTGGAGGGGTGTGTCTTAGTATTCAGATCTCCACTTCCTCAACCTTCAAACAGCTTCACTTCCCTTACTAGGTGTCACAGTTAGAACTCATTTCTACCTGGACTCCATGCTGTAAAGTCATGCGGTGCTGAGCTGTGTTATTGCTGCCATTGACTGCTATCAAAGCTGCTTGGTTTCCCGGTCCATTGGTGGTGGTAGAGGCCCTTAATCTAGGGCTAATCAGGAGCAAAGGGCTAGGGTGTTGACCTGAACCTCCTCACCTTCAGAGAAACCTTCGAGAACAGGTCTAACAAGGACCCCAAGTCCAAGGCCAGACTAGCTCCCCTGAACGCTCTTGCTCATCTTACCATCTTGCCTCCTGATTCCCTATCCATTATACCACCCTGTGACAGTCCCATATGAGAAGATTGATACTATTAAAGAACCATGATAGGTTGCGGTCCTCTTGGAGATTTTGCACTGTGGGCAGAAAGCTTCCAGTTATTCCAAAATAGCTGCTTGGAGTTGATGCTAGCACATCCAGAGAAGAGCCTTGACAGCCAGTTCTTGATCTTGAGTAATACCCAAAAAGCTAACCTGTCATTGGTATTGGACTTAGTCTAATAAATGTGGACCAAATAGTGTCTATTCCCACTTGTCTCAGTTGTAACGGAAATATTTTGCATTGCTGAAACCATTGTATGGCACATACCACTTTTCAGGGGTAGACATATAAGTGGTGCAACCTGTGTAGGGACCCAAGAGGAAAGGGGTCCCATTTCCACTTTCCACTTCTAAAAGAAGAAGGAATTTTGCATTTTCATATGCTATTTGACTGTAAAGGGCCCATATATTGTTCTTGTATAACAATGACAATGTCATTAGTGCTTATGGACGCCATTGACTTATCATGCACTCCTTTGGGTTGCTTTGCAGCATTCTCTTATTCACAAAATGATTCGCCTCTAAATATTTACCATTATGGGAGCGCAAGTACAGCCTAAAGAAGACAGCCTTGTCATCAAGATATATTTCTATGGATTCAGTTTACACCAGGAGTCTCAAACGTAACTGGGTATATGGGCGGCATATAGAAAAAAATTAACATTTGACATGCTGCATTCTTAGCAGGATGAGATGACATTTTTGGTGAGACCATTTTTTTAGATACACTTTTTGATCACTTGTTTGTTGGTGTATCACGTTTGTTGGTGTATTACGGTATTTATTTAATTTTTTTTAAATGCCCTAATCGTGTAGGTTATGGTACAGTTTTATCAACTTCCGCCAGGAAATCAGCGCTCAGCCTCCAAGCGCTGCCACCCCCATTCTTCCACACATCTCCTCCGGTTCACTCTCCACATTCGACCCAGTCACAGAAGAAGAAGTCTCCAGGCTCCTTTCTTCCTCTCGTCCCATCACATGCACTACTGACCCCATTCCCTCACACCTGCTCCAATCCCTCTCTCCAGTCGTCACCACTCATCTAACCAAAATCTTCAATCTCTCCCTCTCTTCTGGCATCTTCCCCTCCTCCTTCAAACACTCGATCATTACTCCATTATTAAAGAAAACCACTCTTGACCCAACCTGCACAAATAACTGCAGACCAGTCTCCAATCTCCCCTTCATCTCTTAACTCTTGGAGCGCCTGGTCTCTTCCTACCTCACCCGTTACCTCTCCGCTCACTCTCTTCTAGATCCATTACAGTCTGGTTTCCGCCCCCTTCACTCTACAGAAACCGCCCTCATCAAAGTGACCAATGACCTTCTGACAGCAAAACGTAATGGTAACCACTCTCTGCTTATTCTCCTTGATCTCTCTGCAGCTTTTGACACTGTCGACCATCAGCTCCTACTCTCTATGCTGCATTCCATTGGCATAAAGGACACTGCTCTCTCCTGGCTCTCCTCCTATCTTTCTGACCACTCTTTCAGTGAATCTTTTGCTGGCTCCACTTCTTCCCCTCTTACCCTCACTATTGGGGTCCCTCAGGGTTCAGTCCTTGGCCCTCTCCTCTTCTCTCTCTACACGGCCCCGATTGGACAGACCATCAGCAGATTTGGCTTTCAGTACCATCTTTATGCTGATGACACACAACTATACACTTCAGCCCCTGACCTTACCCCTGCGGTATTAAAAAACACCAATGACTGTCTAGCTGCAGTTTCCAATATCATGTCCACTCTCTATTTGAAACTAAACCTTTCCAAAACTGAACTTCTTCTGCTCCCCCCCATCCACTAACCTCCCTAAATCGGACATCTCTCTCTCAGTTTGCGGCACCACGATAACGCCTAGGCAGCAGGCTCGTTGTCTGGGTGTTATGTTTGACACCGATCTCTCCTTCTCCTCCCACACACAATGTCTCGTCCGCTCCTGTCGCTTACACCTGAAGAATATCTCTAGAGACCGCACCTTTCTCACCCTGGAAACAACGACAACCCTCACCGTGGCCCTAATCCATTCCCACCTTGACTATTGCAATTCTCTATTAAGCGGCCTCCCCCTCACCAGACTTTCTCCTCTCCAGTCCATCCTTAGTGCAGCAGCCAGGATCACCCATCTGGCCAATCGTTACTCAGATGCCTCTGCTCTGTGCCAGTCATTGCACTGGCTGCCCGTATACTACAGGATCAAATTCAAATTGCTTGTTCTCACCCACAAAGCTCGTCACAGTGCAGCACCCCCCTACCTCTCCTCCCTCATCTCTGTCTATCACCCCACCCACTCTCTACGTTCCTCAAATGACCTTCGACTAACATCCGTACTAATCCGATCCTCCCACTCCCGGCTCCAAGACTTCTCCAGAGCTGCACCAAAACTCTGGAATGCTTTACCCCAAGAAATCAGGGCTATCCACAACTTGCATGGCTTCAGGCGATCCCTAAAAACGCATCTTTTTAAGGCGGCCTATCATACTCCCTAATAGAAGTCTATTGTACTGTAGACAGTGAATGGGCTATCCCTCTGGACATTACTCTTCTACAAACTCCACCAAACCAAAAAGCTCTACACAGACTGTATAATGACCATCCATGTAAGCTTAGTCCTATGCCCCACTTCCTCAAGATGCCTGGACCATCAGTGCAATAAGCCCCTGTACCTTGTGCAACCCCTATCCAGTTGTAGATTGTAAGCTCTTTTGAGCAGGGTCACCTTCATTTCTTGCTTTATTTATTGTATTTTTTTTACATTGATTCTATGCCTATTGTTTTGTATCCAATTATTGTACTTTATTTGTTCTCTACTCTAATTACTTACTGTATATTTTCTGTACTCTAACCCTACATTGTAAAGCGCTGCGGAATATGTTGGCGCTATATAAATAAAGCTTTATTATTATTATTATTATTATTATCAACTTAGTAAAGTAACTTCGGCACACTAAAATGGAAAAACTAGAGGAGATTGATTGGTAGTTCGGTTGCATTTCTAATGGCGGGTTTACACGTTGCAATATCGTAGTACGATTTCAATGAAAAGTCACGTGGTTCAATCGTTGGAGCCGATATCGTTCCTGCGTTGTATGGTGTGAACGTCCAATACGATGCAGGAACGATGTCATTGCGATATCGGGGATTGAATGAGCGTGCTATTCAATGCCCCGATATTGAAGGGAGATTGGAGCCGGATCGTGCTGTGTAAAGGCACAACTACGATGCGATTTGAAACGTCACCCATTCACTCCCATGTTAAATGTTCGATCCTGGGTTGAGGGGCGTAGACATCGCACGGACGTTGTATTCCGATATCGCAGCGTGTAAACCTCCGATGCGATGCGGGAGAAACGTGCACTAAATGCGCGCTCCCGTGCCATTGAGTTGCGATATCGCAACGATATTGAAACGTGTAAACCCACCATCACTCAGGAAATTGCATTCAAGGGATAATTTAGACAATCATAAGATGTTTTGACTCAATTTTGAGTCTTTCTCAAATAATTTTGTCTACAGTAAGAACAAAGAACACTAACGACATCTGAGATATGGCAAATGAAGACAGTAATAAAAACAAAAAGAATGACACTATATTACCGTATTTGCCACATAACACTTTTTAAAAAAAAAATGGACAAATGGTAATCAATTACATGTTAGTCAATTATATGTATATATATATGTTTGTATACATCATTTGCTATCATTGATGACAAGAAAAAATGCTAATTAATTCAATTACTCATGCGGTACTTGATTAGTCCATAACCATGAAGTATGCAAGTGTCAACCAAGGTGAAACCAATAGAGATAGTATAATAGTGATTATACGAGTTGTAAAGTTATTTGATGTAAGATACAAACAGCTATCAACGTAACAAAGTAGGTAACAGAATGAAGGAAAAAGGAGAAAATGAGGGCAAGAAAAAAGAGGAAAGGGAGGATAAGAAGATGAAGAAGCAAAAGAGCAACAGAGATAACTATTGGATAATGACAAAATTATGTGCTTACCCTATAATTCAGGAATGAGATAATGAGAATGGAGTTCAAGTGTAATAGGTTTATACAAAGAGACCTAGAGGATGAAGCTATAAAGGGAGGACATCATTTTAAGATATGTAGAAAATTATCATAATATATGGGAGAAAATGCCAAAACGGTGAATGCAAAATATCATAAGAGTGAGTATATGATAAGAAATATCTTGGTGCTCTGTTTGCAAGTATAGGACCTTAATATTTAAGTGAAGCCACCATTCAGCTTATTTGTACACCTAATAAGATCAGATAGTTTGCTTAGAACAGTGGTGGCTAACCTATGACACGCGTGTCAGCAGTGACACGCCGAGGCGTTTCTGCTGACACACATGTCATGGCTCAGTTTCCCCCTCCACCCACCGCCGATAACATAATTCACTCTGCTGTATTACTGTGCCGCCTTGTTCCGCCTTCAGACACTGACACTGTGATTGCATGCAGTCAGTGTCAATCACAGCATCAGCATACGGAGGCGGGATGATGACACTTTGATTGCCATCTTCATTCTGTGACGCCCATGTCGGGTCTCCGGATGCTGGTGCTGTGATTGACACTGACTGCATGCAATCACAGTTTCAGCACAGCATTTGAAGGTGAGACAATGGCGGCATGGTAATGTAGCAGAGCTGATTATGTTATCAGCGTCAGGCTGCTGACACTTTCAGCATGAAGAGGAACGAGGGATAGGTGAGTTATATTGTTTATTATTTTTGTGTGTGCACCAGGATAAGGGCCATATCCAGGATGGGGGGTAATGTCCCAGAATGGGGGGGGGGGGGTGCTATATCCCAGTATGGAGGGCTATATCCAGGAAAAGGGGCTATATACCAGGATAGGGGGTGCTATATCCCAGCATAGGGGCTATATACCAGGGTGGGGGCCATATCCAGGATAAGGGGCTATACATCTGTGGGGGCCATATCCAGGATGGGGGGTAATGTACCAGGATGGGAGGGTGCTACATTCCAGTGTGGGGGCTATATTCAGGATCAGAGGCTATATACAAGAAAATAGGGCCATATCTAGAATGGAGGGGAGGTAATGTACCAGGATGGGGGGGTGCTATATCCCAATGTGGGGGCTATATCCTGGATAAGGGGCTATATACCAGAATGGGGGCCATATCCAGGATACCTTTTTGTTATTGCAGCTACAAACATTACAAAATTATGGGTTTTTCTCAAAGTGACACACCACGCGAGTTATACTTGTTTTTTCGGTGAATTTTGACACACCGAGCTCAAAAGGTTGACCATCACTGGCTTAGAATAATATAGAAGGGATACTTGTTATTATACATTAATTAGTGTGAAGATATTGCAGTAATGTCTCCCATCCTGGTCCCCATATTGCAGAAATTTCCCCCATTTTGGTCTCCATATTGCAGTAATGTCTCCATCCGGGGTCACTTCGCCATTATATTCCATGGCGCTTTACATGCTAAAAAGGGCAGACTAGGACAAGTAACATAGTAACAATACAAGTAACAATAAATGTTGACAATTCGGTTGTACGGATTTCTCCCCTCTTGTTTCTGTATAACCGAATTGTCAAAATTTATTGTTACTTGTATTGTTTCTATGTTACTTGTCCGAGTCTGCCCTTTTTAGCATGTAAAGCGCCATGGAATATAATGGCGCTATATAAATAAATAATAATAATAATAATTGTGAGCCATCCTAGTCCTCTTCTTGTAGTAATATCTGTTGAGTTGTGTTACTCTTTAATGTCTGATTTTATCTGTACATGTCCCCTTTGAATTGTAAAGTGCTGCAAATATGTTGGTGCTATAGTAAAAAACAATGTGTTATTATAAATCCGGTAAACATATCCTCCATCCTTGGCTCGTTCCTGGTTAATATGTCCCCCATCCTGGTATATATGTTCCCTATCCTGGGCCTCTTCCTGGTCCCCTTGTTGCAGTAATGTAATAGCATTCTAGCACAGATATTACAGAAATGTCCCCAATTCTGGTCTCTATATTGCATTAGTGGTCCCCTTCTTGTAGTAATATCCCCATCCTGGTCCCTTTCTTGTAGTAATGTCCCCCATCCTGGTACCCTTCTTGTAATAATGTCCCCCATCCTGGTCCCCTTCTTGTAGTAATGCCCCCCATCCTTGTCCCCTTCTTGTGGTAATGCCCTCCATATTGGTCCCCTTCTTGTAGTAATGTCTCCATCCTGGTCCCCTTCTTGTAGTAATGTCCCCCATCCTGGTCCCCTTCTTGTAGTAATGTCCCCATCCTGGTCCCCTTCTTGTAGTAATGTCCCCATCCTGGTCCTCATCTTGTAGTAATGTCCCCATCCTGGTCCCCTTCTTGTAGTAATGTCCCCCATCCTGGTCCCCTTCTTGTAGTAATGTCCCCATCCTGGTCTGTGTCGCCCCAGGGTGTGAGGTACCCGGGTATCAGGCGACAAAGGGGTTAACAGTGTCACGGGGAATGGTGGCCGTGCCTGATCCCGTGTCCCGGGGGTTGGTTCTCTTGAAAAGGGGTATTTACAAGGGATTATTTACAAAGTTAGTTATCGTGACGCCACCTGCAGTTCCTGGTGAAGTAGCACCAGCGCCGCCACAGTCCTCCGGAGATCAGTGGTATTGCGGCTGAGATGTTGTAGTCCTCCTCAGGCAAGACTGGGAGCTCCGGGGCAGCGATCCTGTGAAAGGAACAAGTTCATGGAAAGAAGATGCAGCAGAGTCAAAGTCACTTCACTCTGGGTACTTTACTGGAACTTTAGCAGCGTTATTACAGTCTGACCCCATAAAGCGGATCTGGCTTCCTGCTGTCTCTCACTCTCCTCGCTCCCGTCGGGTAACCTCTTGATCACTGCGGCTTTGCCTTGTTGTGTCTGGTTCCCTCTTTTGGTCGCTTAAGAGTCTGGGCAGTATATATATATACCCCTAGTTCGCCGGGTTTTCTGTGGTCCTTGGAGGATCCTACAAGTGCGGGCTCCGCTGCCCCGTAAGCTGCCGGGGTTGGACTCTCTGAAGTCCCTCTTCTCCCCCAGGCCAGCTGTCTGCGCCTGGGATGCTTTCCTTCTCCTTGGTCCCTCAGCCGAGTAACCCTAGCTTGCCATTCTGCTAGTCTCGTCTCCACTCTCTTCCCTCAGGCTCACTGCCTGGCTCTGAACTCTGCACTCGGAGGCAAAGACCCAGAGATCCAAAGACCTCCTGCCAAAGACCTCCTTTCTCCCCCTGGAAGTGGTTTTGTTCCCTCCTGGGTACCTCCCACCGTGTGATCTAGTGTGGGGGTGCTTGTGTATAGGTTCCACCCATCAGCCTGAAATCTACTTGCAGCTGGGATATCTGCACCACTTTTACGGGTGCAGTACCCCTCTGCGACGCCTGCATTGCGGGGCGCCACAGGTCCCCATCTTGTAATAATGATGCCATCTTGTAATAATGTTTCTTATTCTGTTCTTTAAATAAAAATAAAAAAGTTTCTTCTAACTTGTCCTTGTACTTTTGGCCAACTCTCCTCTTCTTCACCCACAGCTTGTATGCCACATAGCAATGACATCACATGCTGCCGCAGTGGAGAAGCTGATGTTAGCTGCTGACCTCTGAGTGGCCAGTGACTGGTATTGCTATTGTGGTGTAGAGAGTTGGTCTATGCGTCACACATTCAGCTGAACAAGAAAAAGCTGTGACACACATCCTAATGTGTACAGGTGCACCTGAAACACTATACATTGTAACAAAAAGTCAGCTGCACTCATTGCTAAATCATGCTTATTTGAATTTAGAATTGCATTACAGCTAATGAACTATGAAAAATGGATACATCGTAGCTAGTACACACAGTAATGCAATTCTAAATTCAAATAAGCATGATTTAGCAATGAGTGCAGCTGACTTTTTGTTACAATGTATAGTGTTTCAGGTGCACCTGTACACATTAGGATGAGTGTCACAGCTTTTCCTTGTTTAGAATATAGGGTCTTGCCCTCTGTAGTGCCTCTTCTACATGTACAAATCTAAGATAATATTTGATGTTTCTCAAAAAGGTATTTTTCAAAGAACATATATATTGACTTTCAAACATCCCAAAAAAATGTTCTCTAATGTACAAGCTACCGGGATCCCCATAGTGGTCCCATTACACTGTAAAACCATTTACCAAGATATATGAAAGAATTATGCTTTAGAATAAATGCCATGGTTTCAGTGACAAAATTAATAAATTCTGGGGTTTTACCCAAATTTACAAGGACTTCTTTCACTTCAATCACTTTGATTTTGAGATATATTTGTATGTAACCTCTCTACATATATGGAGGCTAATTAAAAATTGTCCTTCCATTCGATATTCTTTACTCTGGGGAGATTTTTAGACTGTTCCTGCCTTCCTACACTATGAAGCAGAGATGTCCTCTACAGCTCTAGGATCTATAGATCGCTTATAAATCAATAAAATCATATTTGCTCCTCAGCACTCACCCCTCCCTCAGGGAACAATAGGTCACACAGCAGATTCAGCAAGGGCGTGTGGCAAGGGCGTGGCCGCCGACTCCAATGCTTACCCCACATGCCAGCCCACACTATACATGTCTGCTGTATGCATCACTGTACTCTCCTGAGACGTCAGTGACCGCTGCACAAACATACACACTGTCACAACTCAAGAGAGTTATGCGATATATACAGCAGGCACATAGAGTGGGAATGGCATGTATTGAGAACATGGAGCTGGTAGCCACACCCCCTGTTTGTATACTAGCTAGAGTATGAGGGGGCTGGAATGTAGGATGACCATGGAGCCCTTGGCAGCCACAACCTCACGACACCCCACCATGCCCCATTTTCATACACTAGCTAGAAGTATGAAGGGGCTGGAATGTAGGATGAGCATGGAGCCCTCAGTGTCCACACCCCACCACATCCCACCAAGCCCCCTGTTTGTTAGACTAGTTAGAAGTATGAGGGAGTTGGAATGTAGGATGATCATGATCATGAATTTGCTCTCACACATATTGTCCCATTATGGAGGGGTGAGGGATGAGGAGCAGATACAATTTTATTGATTTATAAGTGATCTATAGATCCTAGAACTGTAGTGCCCAGCTCTGCTTCATCATATAGAGGGGCAAGGACAGTACATTTTTTTCTCTCCTTGGAGTTCCCCTTTAAGGCTCTTAAAAATTAATTACCGTATATACTCGTGTATAAGCCGACCCGTGTATAAGCCGACCCCCCTACTTTTGCCCCCAAAACCTGGGAAAACCTATTGACTCGTGTATAAGCCGAGGACCCCAGCACAGGTATACAGGCCCCCCCAGTGGTATACAGGCCTCCCCATTGGTAGTATACAGCAGCCGCCGCAGTGGTAGTATACAGCAGTCTCCCCAGTGGTAGTATACAGCAGTCTCCCATTGGTAGTATACAGCAGCCTCCGCAGTGGTAGTATACAGCAGTCTCCCCAGTGGTAGTATACAGCAGTCTCCCCCTGTGGTAGTATACAGCAGTCTCCCCAGTGGTAGTATACAGCAGTCTCCCCCTGTGATAGTATACAGCAGTCTCCCCCTGTGGTAGTATACAGCAGTCTCCCCCTGTGGTAGTATACAGCAGTCTCCCCCTGTGGTAGTATACAGCAGGCCCCCCTGTGGTAGTATACAGCAGCCCTCCCCCTGTGGTATATACAGGTCCCCTGTGGTAGTATACAGCAGCCCTCCCCCCTGTGGTATATACAGGCCCCCTGTGGTAGTATACAGCAGCCCTCCCCCTGTGGTATATACAGGCCCCCTGTGGTAGTATACAGCAGCCCTCCCCCCTGTGGTATATACAGGCCCCCTGTGGTAGTATACAGCAGCCCTCCCCCCTGTGGTATATACAGGCCCCCTGTGGTAGTATACAGCAGCCCTCCCCCCTGTGGTATATACAGGCCCCCTGTGGTAGTATACAGCAGCCCTCCCCCCTGTGGTATATATAGGCCCCCCTGTGGTAGTGTACAGCAGCCCCCCCGTGCTATATACAGGCCCCCCGTTGCTGCCGCCGCACACCTGTAAAAGAAGAGCTTTCATACTTACCCTCCTGTGACCGCGCGCATCCTCTGCTCTCCTTCCGGCTTCTACCCGGCGTCCATCCACGTGACCACGCGCCTGTAATGACGTCATTACAGGCGCGTGGTCACGTGGATGGACGCTGGGTAGAAGCAGGAAGGAGAGCGGGGGATGCGCGCGCGGTCACAGGAGGGTAAGTATGAAAGCTCTTCTTTTATAGGTGTGCGGCGGCAGCAACGGGGGGCCTGTATATAGCACGGGGGGCTGCCGTCACTGACTTGTGTATAAGCCGAGGGGGGCACTTTTCAGCACAATTTTTGTGCTGAAAAACTCGGCTTATACACGAGTATATACGGTAGTATTTTTTAAATATGAGGAATACCTGGTAAAAGAGATTTGAACACCCAGCCTAGATATTTTAATAAAGGTTCTGTTAGGAAACCAACCCCTGTGATTATGGGTCGGCCACAGGGAGCTGATAATGATTTGTGAATTTTTAATATAAAATACCAATGTGGGTTGGGTAGGAAAGTTGGGGAACAGTTTTTCAGCTTGTCTTTTGGAAAGTGCCCCAGTATTAACAAGTTTCTATAATAAGCTTCTCAAATGATCTTTATGATGCACCCCCAGGCTATGGTGTGCTTGGGAGCAGGTGCTGTCTCTCTGGGGTATCACGGTAGTCGTGACCTGGTCCCGCTGGCATGGAATCAGTCCAAAAAGGGGGTATTTACAGGGGAGTTTGTCGTGACGCCACCCGGGGTATGTGGTTAGTAGAACCATCACTGCCATATTCCTGCTGGGGACGGTGACTTGGGGCAGCGTGGATGGTAAGCCCTCCTTGGGTAGGGCTGAGGGTCCCCAGGGCAGGTGTAATTGTGATGGATGGGCCTTTGTGAGGGATCGTGTGGGTACAAGTCACTTACTTTGCTGCTGCAGCTCTCCAGCCAGTGTGCAGTGATGATAGTCTGTGGCTCCTCAGGCGGGACTTTCCTGCGATGCTGGAAGTAACCAGTCTCAGGCAGTGATGGGCTTACTGGGTACTTTACTTAAGGTCTTCAGCATTAGTTCACAACAATTCACAGTTCTTACCGTACAGTTCACACAATTTACACTGCTCCAGGCAACTCAAACTGTGCAGCTCAGGTAGCGTTTCTGTGTTGCTCCCTCAAAGTCCTTTCAGGCCCTTCTCTCAGTGTTAACGTAGTACCTCACCCACGGGTTCAGTCTGATCGTTGCAGACTCACAGGTGAATATACTTCCCTTGCAGTCAGGGTCACCAGTTCTAGTATGACAACTGTGTTCTTAGTCCGTGGTGGAAAGTTAGGCTGCAGCACATAAAGTTTCTGCCCCCCACCGTTGTGTCTCATGATTAGGGTCTGGAATCCCCGGTCACTTCTTCAGAGCCGCTTCTCTGGTTTTCGCCTAGCCCTCCAGTGTCCCAGGTTCAGATATTTGGGCACACCAGGCCCCTTCTGTCAGTTACTGTTTCTAAGGGTGCCTCCTGCCAGCTAAGATGTGTGCGGCTGCCGGGCCCTTGATCTCCCACCTTCCTTCAGCTGTGGGGTCTCTTTTAGTCTCTTTCTCCTTCCTGTCACCTCCAGGCTATGGAGTGGGCTTTCTCTCCTGGGGTCTGTGTCTCTCAGGATTCTGCGCCTCCAGGGAACCCAAAACCTTCTGGGAAGACTCTCTTACTGTTCTGTTCTGTTCTTCCTACTTCCTTCTTTTGCTCTCTACTCCTGTGTGTTCCCGAGTTTTTATTGTGTTGGTCTCTCCTCCCACTTTGTCAGTGTCCACCTAGGTTCCACCCACATTGCTACACCCACCACCCCTTGTCCAACCTAGAGTCCTAGGCGTAGGGTCGGTGTTTGTGCAGTGTGGGTGTGTCTTCATCCACCTTGCTTACCTGGCTGCACTTCCCTTTTGTGGCCACCTGGTCGCAGGGGCACCACATTTAGATTTATGTGTGGGATCTGATTGTTATGGGAAATACGTGGAAAAATAATTTAATTGCCTCATAGCTTCTGCAATATAATAATCTCTGGTTAGAAGTATGATATCGCCCCCTTTGTCAGCTTTACATATTATAACATTGTCCCATTTTTTTGTAATCATCAATGGCTTTCATCTCCGTGCTTAAATTAGTGGGAAATTTTGGATACATTAATGCTTCAAAGTCTTTTAAAACTTGTTCTTGAAACAGGTGTTGTGAGGGATAAATGGATGATTTGATACTTCCTGAAAAAAATAATTGCAATTTTTTTTCTGTGTTATCTGTATTTCTCAACATAGTATTATTTTGTTCCTCATTCATGCTTAGTAGTGATGAGCAAGCACTAAAATGCTCGGGTGCTCGATGCTCAGGTCGAGCATCTCAAGTTACTCAGGTGTTCAACCGAGCACCGAGCCCAATGTAAGTCAATTAGTGACAGGCTGAGCCCACAGACTTCCGCCTATAAAACGAGTGTTTCTGGGAAATGGCGGGAGGGTGGGCTTTTTCAAATCGTCGCAGCATACAACACCTTGCTGTCCCCCCCAGAGGGACCCTAACAATCAATCTGCTCTCTGTGAGGTGCCAGCTCACTGTGTGCACTGAAGGGAGCTGTGTATTTGTGTCAGATCAATAATTATTAGTGAAGAGTCCGAGCATCTCGGCGTTACTCGGTGCTCGCCGAGCTTCCGGAGTACCGGGATACTCGTACGAGTAATGAGTAGCGTCGAACATGTTCGCTCATCACTAATGCTTAGTAATAATTCAGAATCTATAATCACCTCCCCTCCTATGCCAATCATGCAATTGAATCCTAAGGGACCTATTTTACAAGAAATAGCTGTCTCAACACTAGTTTTTGTAGTTTCATTTGTTTTAAAAAAAAATCCTTAACGCGTAACCAACGTTTACATTTTTATTTAACAATAATGTAGAGCAAGTGATTTTAATAAACTTTCAAATATACTTTGTAAGAGAATTCTGTTTGAAAACCATTATAAACCTTCCACAAGATGTCCCCACTGCACTGTGTGTGAAGCAGACATATGTTCATTATCAGTCAGATCCGTCTTTACACTGCATACAGGGCATGTAAGCATATAAGGGAGGGGACGTGGCCTACACAGTATGAGAGGTCCTGTCTGCAGCTGGTGAGGAAACAATGTATCAGATTACTTCAGCCTATAGCACAGTTGCTAAGCAATATCAGAATGTTAGGATCATCTTTCCTTGGCACAAGCTTCTGATCTGTCATCTGGCTCCACACAGCTAAATATAGATCTGTTAACTCTTTCTCTGCTATCACATTGCACTGCTCTCTATCAGTTGCTGGCCATGCTCACACAGCCATAAAATGCAGATTTTAAAAGAACACACAAAAGTTTGAGAAAATAAGTCATATGGCTGTGTGACCCATCATTAATAACCAGTGCAGTATTGTTTTTTTTTTTTTTTTGCAATAAAATGACATTAACGCTTTAAATAAATAAATTTTTCTTCTAGGTTTAAAATGATCTATTTTAAAGTCCACAAAGTTAAAATCCTCTGGTACACAAAAAATCCAGTCCCTTTATTAGCACTTATTCCATTTATTTAATCACAGTTTAGGCCGCTTTACACGTCGCAATATCGTTCCGATATTGCATACGATTTCACGGGAGCGCGCACGTTTTTGGCACTTGTTCAAAATCGCATAGTAGATGTTACACAGGGAGATATCGGCAGGCAACGCAACTACGATGTCGTACGCCCCTCTTGCACACTGTTTCTGAGCAACTCAGGGAACGACCAGTTAACATTGTAGTGAATAGGGGAAGTTGTGCTCCAAATCGTAGTTGCGCTTTCACACAGCACGATCCTGCCAGATCGTCAAGCCAATATTGCACGGTTGAAGAGCATGCACAATTCAAAAATGATATCGTAGTTGCATTGCTTTTGAGTTGCATTGCTCATTTACACGACACAACGCACGAACGATATCGACTGCAATGCCCCTACCACGTGACTTTTTATCGTAGTTGCGTTGCAATATCGTGACGTGTAAAGCGGCCTTTTCTTCTGTTAAATTGATTATTGTATTAGATTGTTCATTATTTTCGACCCGGAGGCTGCGATATCTCCAAGTGCTGCAGCCAAAACTGCGCACATCTGCCGAAAAGGTTGCCACATAGGGTCCAGGAGACTGTGAGAGAGAAGTTGCCCTGCAAAGGCCCGCGGCCACTGGCTGAGGGCACTGTGTGAGTGAGGCGCAAGGCAGAAGGGCGAAGCAGGTGCAGAGGGAGGTGACCAGTGAAAGGACAGAGGACAGGGGTGCTGGTTAAGTGCCACCACATTACCCGGGAGTAGGCTCGATCCCTTCCTCCAAGAACTCAGTGCTCAGTGGGCTATTGCACAGTGATGATTGTTGTGACTCAGAACAACAGACTGTAAGTAAAGACCTTGAGACTGCACCCCGCTGTGTTTGTGAACTTTATCAATGCAGCAATAGTCCTGCGCTGTAACATCAGTACCAACTCACTCAGTAACTACTGCTGCCCTGGAGTTATCCCTACCCATGGGAGGCGTCATGTGAAACAAAAGTTATTCCCAGCTCCCACGTCCAGTGAACCCCTTAATAGCAACGAGGACATTTCCCCCTTTCCCCCATTGAATTGACCGCTATGGGGTAACGGACCGGGTTACGCCACCGTGACATCCCCGACATCGTCAGCAGGCCCAACTCTGAGTACCCCAAGGCCCCAACGGGGCGCGTCATATATACCAGGGAGGGGCTAAGGATGGGTGAGATATTTAAATGATTTATAATAATAACACATTTTTTTTACTATAGCGCCAACATATTTTGCAGCACTATACAATTAAAAAGACAATATCAGACATTAAAGAGTAACACAACTCAACAGATACTAAAAGTTGTGAGGGCTCACAAGCTTACAATCTATGAGTAAATAAGGGATGCACAAAAGGTAAATGGTAAAAAATGTTTGTCATATATGGTCCAACCATCAATATAATAAATAGGTGATTTATAGAAAAAGGGGAATTTAGTAAGAGGAGATTGATTAGTAGAGAGTTGCAGTAGTCAAGAAGATAATGGTTAAGAGGTCTCCTCCTACCTCTCTGACTTCTCCTTTACTGTCTGTTTTGCCAGCCCCTCTTCCTCTTCTCTTCTCCTTACTGTTGGGGTTCCTCAGGGTTCAGTCCTAGGCCCCCTCCTCTTCCCTCTATACACTGCTTTTATTGGACAAACCATCAGTAAATTCAGTGTTCAGTACCATGTCTATGCTGATGACACTGAATTATACACTTCTGCTCCTGACATCACGCCTGCATTCAGGGCCGCACCATCCATGAGGCGACATGAAGTGTCAGCCTCAGGCGGCGAGCTCTGCTGGTAGACATGGGGCGGCGTCTTCAGGAGCTGGTGGTAGTGCTGCAGATGCCGCTCCTACAGTCCTGGCCGCCGACGCTGCGACCAGGCTTGGCGTATCTGGGCTGCTGGAGGGGCATCTCCTGCTGCAGCGGCAGCGGCCGCGGTGTCCAAACACCCCCCCCTCCAGTGTGGCAGTGTGAGCTGTGTTAGCGGCCACGGTCTCCAAACCCCCCCCCCCCCGTGCGGCTGTGTGAGCCGGCTGTGTGAGCCGGCTGTGTGAGCCGGCTGTGTGAGCCGGCTGTGTGAGCCGGCTGTGTGAGCCGGCTGTGTGAGCCGGCTCCATGCTTTACTGTGCCTCGCGCTGACAGGACCTGTGATGATGTCAAAGGAGGGGAGGAGTCAGGCGGGTCACATGATCAGCTCCTCAGTATGCAGCCAGGACTCCACCATGGTGCTGGATGAGGTGAAGTTTATGTGTGGGGCTGAGGCTTTACAGTGTAAATTAATGTAGCAGAGCTGTGTATGTATGAGGTATATGGAGTGGAGCTGAGTGTTCAAGGTGTACAGAGTGGAGGTGCGTGTGTATGAGGTGTATGGAGTGAAGCTGTGTATGTACGAGGTGTACGTAGCGAAGCCGAGTGTGTACGAGGTGTACAGAGTGGAGCCGAGTGTGTACGAGGTGTACAGAGTGGAGCCGTGTGTGTACGAGGTGTACAGAGTGGAGCCGAGTGTGTACGAGGTGTACAGAGTGGAGCCGAGTGTGTACGAGGTGTACAGAGTGGAGCCGTGTGTGTACGAGGTGTACAGAGTGGAGCCGAGTGTGTACGAGGTGTACAGAGTGGAGCCGAGTGTGTACGAGGTGTACAGAGTGGAGCCGAGTGTGTACGAAGTGTACAGAGTGGAGCCGTGTGTGTACGAGGTGTACAGAGTGGAGCCGTGTGTGTACGAGGTGTACGAAGCAGAGCAGAGTGTGTATGAGGTGTACAGAGCAGAGCCGCGTGTGTACGAGGTGTACAGAGCGGAGGCGTGTGTGTACGAGGTGTACGGAGCAGAGCCGAGTGTGTATGAGGTGTACGGAGCAGAGCCGCGTGTGTATGAGGTGTACGGAGCAGAGCCGCGTGTGTACGAGGTGTACGGAGCAGAGCCGCGTGTGTACGAGGTGTACGGAGCAGAGCCGAGTGTGTACGAGGTGTACGGAGCAAAGACGAGTGTGTACGAGGTGTACGGAGCAGAGCCGCGTGTGTACGAGGTGTACAGAGCGGAGGCGTGTGTGTACGAGGTGTATAGAGTGAAGCCACGTGTGTACATTGTGGAGCTGAGAGTGTACAAGGTGTACGGAGCGGAGCCGCGTGTGTACGAGATGTACGGAGCGAAGTCGAGTGTGTACAAGGTGTATGGAGCAGAGCCGAGAGTGTACAAGGTGTACGGAGCGGAGCCGCGTGTGTACGAGGCATACGGAGCAGAGCCGTGTGTGCGAGGCTTTCGCAGCGGAGCCAGTGTGTACGAGGTGTACGAAGCGGCGCCACGTGTGTACGAAACGGAGCCACGTGTGTACGGTGTGTACAGAGCGAAGTCATATGTGTACGAGGTGTACAGAGCAGAGCCACATGTGTACAACGTGTACGGAGCAGAGCCGCTTGTGTACGAGGTGTATGGAGCAGAGCCGCTTGTGTACGAGGTGTACGGAGCAGAGCCGTGTGTGTACGAGGTGTACAGAGCGGAGGCGTGTGTGTACGAGGTGTATAGAGTGAAGCCACGTGTGTACATTGTGGAGCTGAGAGTGTACAAGGTGTACGGAGCGGAGCTGCGTGTGTACGAGACGTACGGAGCGAAGCCGAGTGTGTACAAGGTGTACGGAGCGGAGCCGCGTGTGTATGAGGTGTACGGAGCAGAGCCGTGTGTGCGAGGCTTTCGCAGCGGAGCCCAGTGTGTACGAGGTGTACGAAGCGGCGCCACGTGTGTACGAAACGGAGCCACGTGTGTACGGTGTGTACAGAGCGAAGTCATATGTGTACGAGGTGTACAGAGCAGAGCCACATGTGTACAACGTGTACGGAGCAGAGCCGCTTGTGTACGAGGTGTATGGAGCAGAGCCGCTTGTGTACGAGGTGTACGGAGCAGAGCCGCTTGTGTATGAGGTGTATGGAGCAGAGCCGCTTGTGTACGAGGTGTATGGAGCAGAGCCGCTTGTGTACGAGGTGTACGGAGCAGAGCCGTGTGTGTACGAGTTGTACTGAGCAGAGCCGCTTGTGTACGAGGCGTACGTGGTGTACGGAGCTGAGTGTGTACTAGGTGTACGGAGCGGAGCCATGTGTGTACCAGTGGTGGCCCCCCCGAGCATGCTGCTCCTATAGTCCCGGCCGCCTCTGCCGGCAGCATTCTTCTCCCAAGTCCTTGCCACCGCTGTCCACCCCTCTGCAGCTCAGCACGGCGGGGAACAATGATGTCATCACTTAGCGCCACTGTGCTGAGACGTGCAGAGCGGCAGAGGAGATGCTGAGGAGAAGAGGTATTTACTTTTTATTTTTTTAATAGTTTTTTTTAGTGAGTACACTGATGGGAAACTATGTAATGTACAATATAATATAGGACAATGGGGGTGCAATATACTATATGGAGAACTATTGTGGCCCATTATATTTATCATAGAAATAGAAAAAACCGGGCACTAACGCTTGTGTACCAGGCTAATGTCACTCTCGTGCTTAATAGGCTGCAGGTTGCCTGGCGGTGCTGGCATATAAAAAGTCCACAATACGTAGTAGCATAAAGAAAAAATAGCCGCACTCACCGAAGCAGGGTTTTTCAATCTTTATTTTCCTTATCAATCGTGGCGATGCAGCAGCATAGCAGGGAGGGGGAGCAGGGGGGTGGACGACGGTTCACCGTTTCGCGGCCGTCTGCCGCTTCTACGGGTCCTCTACGGCGTCTGTCGTCACATCCGGGGTTATAACATATCCCGGTGCGGCGTCACTACGCCCGTAGTAAAAATAGTGCATAGACTAAAAACAGCACATATTCTAAAGCGAAATTGCAACACAGACTAGCATTAAACAAAGTCAATACATTCACATTTATATGATCATTGTCAATTGTTGATTTGATATATAACTTACAAGCACTAAATGCCGGAGACAGTTAATCTAGATCTATATACATATACCAATCACTGTGCAGCCAGCTCACTACGCACAGGATCTATCATTCACTGATAGTTCAATATGATGCGTAAACTGGAAAAATAGCACATACTTATCACAGACCAAAGCTTTTACTTATATAAATAATACTTAAAGATATTAATATGGCTATTTTATTATTAGCATAAGCCGAACTTGTAGAACCGGCCTATTCATCATATGTTTTATACGGGCAATACATCTCTAGGTTATGAGGTCATAAAACCTCAATACTAAACTAAATTATTAGGGTGGATCTCAGAATATTATTCATCTATGTTAATGTGGGGATACAGTATAAAACTGAACCCCATCATAGGAATACAGCTAAATCATTTTTATCATTGAGCCCTAATGGCCCACAGGCTCTGGTCTCGATAATCCATCTACTTTCCTTCCTCAATAACAGTTTGTGTGTGTCTCCCCCTCTAACAGAAGGGCGAACCTGCTCAATGCCAACAAAGGTCAGAACATCTGCATTCCCCGCATGTGCCTCATTTATATGATGTATCAATCTAGGGCTCCCTATGCCTGTTCTGATAGATCTATAGTGTTCACTAAAACGTTTATACAGTTCTCTTATTGTTTTACCGATATAAAATCGGCGACAAGGACAAAACACTGCATAGACCACCCACTTGGTCTTACAACTTATGAAGGACGTCACCTTATGTGTTTTATCTCCTATAGACAGAAGATTACCTGTCTCATGGTATTGACAGTAACTGCAGTTCTTACATTTATAGTTACCTACAGGTCTTCTTTTATCCAACCAAGTACCGGTATCTTTCCTTTCAGGGTTAATTCTGTTTCTCACCAATAAGTCTTTTAAGTTGTTACATCTCCTATACGCCAATAATGGGGGACCTATACCTACAGCCTGTAGTTCTCTATCCCTTTCCAATATGTGCCAATATTTATTGATTGCCATTGAGATTTTTTGGTACATAGGACCATATTTAAATGAGAAAACAAATCGTTTATTCTTTTTATTATCTGAGTTTTTCTTTTCTCGCTGTTTATTAGAGAACACCCTGTTCTTGGTCTCTTCTACTAACATGTCGGGGTAACGTCTGTCTTTAAAATTACGTTCTAGCTTTGTCATTTGCTCTTCACAAATTGTGGTGGTGTTATTCATACGTTTGATTCTCAAGAATTGGCTGTAAGGGAGAGCTTTCTTAGTATGGTGTGGGTGGGCACTCTCATAGTGCAGCAGGGTGTTCGATGAAGTTGGCTTTCTATATAAAGATCTTATTATTGTGTCAGCTTCAAGTCTAAGTCTAACATCTAGAAAGTCAAGGTCCTTATTTCCAAATGAGGAAGTAAAGAACATATTATAGTCATTGTTCTCATTGATATAGGTGACAAATGAAGCAAACGTACTTTCATCGCCTTCCCAGACGATGAAGATATCGTCTACGTAACGACTAAATAATTTAATATATCTCAAATAAGGATTAGCGTTACTGTAGATGACATGATCCTCAAAATGGGCAAGGAAGAGGTTGGCTAGAGTACATGAGACCGGAGTCCCCATGGCAGTCCCTGAGGTTTGTCTGTACCAGCAATCACTGAAGGAGAACGCATTATGGGTCAAAATGAACTGGATAGATTCACAGATGAATTCAATTAATAATTCATCCTGACCTTCTATCTGAAGTATTTCTCTTATTACAGTTACCGCCAAATTTTGTGGGATCCGGGTATAGAGACTCTCCACGTCAATGGACGCCATACTATACCCGGAATGCCACTCAAATGCATCAATCATTTTAACAAAATCTCCCGAATCTTTGATATATGATGGTATCTTTTTTAAGAGGGGTCGGAGTAACCAATCCATATATTGCGATAAGGGTTCCGTTACTGAACCGATCCCGGACACAATCGGGCGTCCGGGCGGATTGGTCAGAGATTTATGTATTTTTGGTAAGTAATACCAAAAAGGCTTCCTTGGGAATTCATGAATTAGTTTTTCTGCTTGTTTTTTAGTAATGGCATTGTTATTGACATATTTCCTCAAGAGATTTTTCAGTTCAATATTAAATTTAAAGGTAGGATCACTTGGTAGTTTTTTATAAGCATTCGCAGAGCTCAATTGTCTCATAGCTTCATTAATGTAATCTACCTTATTTAATAATACTACTCCACCACCTTTATCCGCTTTCCTGACAAGAGTGTCTTCCCACCCGAGGATCGTGTCAAGTGCTGTTTTTTCTTTTTTAGATAAATTTGATTTAGGGCATGGATATATAAGAGCCTCTATTTCTTTACAGATCATCTCCTCGAATAAGTCGACACTATTGCCAGGTGAAACCGGTGGATAAAAATCTGACTTAATCCCTCCTGAAAAAAAAATTTTTTTCAACATCGATCCTCTCACTCTCGTTGCCACTCATTAAACAAGGATCTATGTCTAACAACATCGCCACCTCCTCATTGACCTCTTTCAAAGAACTCTCATTGGCAAAAAAACCTAGTGCTCCTATTTTTATTGGTTTTACAATGCTACTACTCCTTTGTGTTTCTTTATCCCCCTCTTTTTGATTTTTGTTACATGAAAAATGTTTAAAAAGATGTATCTTTCTTGTTGCTTTGTACAAATCGACTCTGAATTCTGTGTAGTCAAAGGGCTCTTCCACACAGTAATTCAGGCCTTTCTTCAACAAAGTGTCCATATCCTGGGTAATTTTTTTGTCTGTTAGATTAAAGATTTTAATTTCGTCTTCATTGAGACTCAATGGGTTCAATCCCTCCATGATACAGTCTTTCTCTTCCCGTATGGGGGGCCTCCTTCCTTTTCCTCTACCTCTTCCCCTTCTTGTTCTCCTTCTAAAGGGTCTCTTTCTGCATAGTTAAATTTTTTTGTTTGAGGTCTTTCGTCACTGTCACTTATCTCATCATCTGTCTCATTTTCACTAGAGCTAGACTCCTTATTCTTGTTCTTCTTTTTCTTATTTTTGCCTCCTCTGTTGTCTCCTTTGGGGGTATGGGGTGATTTCGGTGGAAATTTAGGAGTTCCAGCAGGGCCAATGAGAGTTCTTTGAAAGAGGTCAATGAGGAGGTGGCGATGTTGTTAGACATAGATCCTTGTTTAATGAGTGGCAACGAGAGTGAGAGGATCGATGTTGAAAAAAATTTTTTTTTCAGGAGGGATTAAGTCAGATTTTTATCCACCGGTTTCACCTGGCAATAGTGTCGACTTATTCGAGGAGATGATCTGTAAAGAAATAGAGGCTCTTATATATCCATGCCCTAAATCAAATTTATCTAAAAAGAAAAAAACAGCACTTGACACGATCCTCGGGTGGGAAGACACTCTTGTCAGGAAAGCGGATAAAGATGGTGGAGTAGTATTATTAAATAAGGTAGATTACATTAATGAAGCTATGAGACAATTGAGCTCTGCGAATGCTTATAAAAAACTACCAAGTGATCCTACCTTTAAATTTAATATTGAACTGAAAAATCTCTTGAGGAAATATGTCAATAACAATGCCATTACTAAAAAACAAGCAGAAAAACTAATTCATGAATTCCCAAGGAAGCCTTTTTGGTATTACTTACCAAAAATACATAAATCTCTGACCAATCCGCCCGGACGCCCGATTGTGTCCGGGATCGGTTCAGTAACGGAACCCTTATCGCAATATATGGATTGGTTACTCCGACCCCTCTTAAAAAAGATACCATCATATATCAAAGATTCGGGAGATTTTGTTAAAATGATTGATGCATTTGAGTGGCATTCCGGGTATAGTATGGCGTCCATTGACGTGGAGAGTCTCTATACCCGGATCCCACAAAATTTGGCGGTAACTGTAATAAGAGAAATACTTCAGATAGAAGGTCAGGATGAATTATTAATTGAATTCATCTGTGAATCTATCCAGTTCATTTTGACCCATAATGTGTTCTCCTTCAGTGATTGCTGGTACAGACAAACCTCAGGGACTGCCATGGGGACTCCGGTCTCATGTACTCTAGCCAACCTCTTCCTTGCCCATTTTGAGGATCATGTCATCTACAGTAACGCTAATCCTTATTTGAGATATATTAAATTATTTAGTCGTTACGTAGACGATATCTTCATCGTCTGGGAAGGCGATGAAAGTACGTTTGCTTCATTTGTCACCTATATCAATGAGAACAATGACTATAATATGTTCTTTACTTCCTCATTTGGAAATAAGGACCTTGACTTTCTAGATGTTAGACTTAGACTTGAAGCTGACACAATAATAAGATCTTTATATAGAAAGCCAACTTCATCGAACACCCTGCTGCACTATGAGAGTGCCCACCCACACCATACTAAGAAAGCTCTCCCTTACAGCCAATTCTTGAGAATCAAACGTATGAATAACACCACCACAATTTGTGAAGAGCAAATGACAAAGCTAGAACGTAATTTTAAAGACAGACGTTACCCCGACATGTTAGTAGAAGAGACCAAGAACAGGGTGTTCTCTAATAAACAGCGAGAAAAGAAAAACTCAGATAATAAAAAGAATAAACGATTTGTTTTCTCATTTAAATATGGTCCTATGTACCAAAAAATCTCAATGGCAATCAATAAATATTGGCACATATTGGAAAGGGATAGAGAACTACAGGCTGTAGGTATAGGTCCCCCATTATTGGCGTATAGGAGATGTAACAACTTAAAAGACTTATTGGTGAGAAACAGAATTAACCCTGAAAGGAAAGATACTTGGTTGGATAAAAGAAGACCTGTAGGTAACTATAAATGTAAGAACTGCAGTTACTGTCGGTACCATGAGACAGGTAATCTTCTGTCTATAGGAGATAAAACACATAAGGTGACGTCCTTCATAAGTTGTAAGACCAAGTGGGTGGTCTATGCAGTGTTTTGTCCTTGTCGCCGATTTTATATCGGTAAAACAATAAGAGAACTGTATAAACGTTTTAGTGAACACTATAGATCTATCAGAACAGGCATAGGGAGCCCTAGATTGATACATCATATAAATGAGGCACATGCGGGGAATGCAGATGTTCTGACCTTTGTTGGCATTGAGCAGGTTCGCCCTTCTGTTAGAGGGGGAGACACACACAAACTGTTATTGAGGAAGGAAAGTAGATGGATTATCGAGACCAGAGCCTGTGGGCCATTAGGGCTCAATGATAAAAATGATTTAGCTGTATTCCTATGATGGGGTTCAGTTTTATACTGTATCCCCACATTAACATAGATGAATAATATTCTGAGATCCACCCTAATAATTTAGTTTAGTATTGAGGTTTTATGACCTCATAACCTAGAGATGTATTGCCCGTATAAAACATATGATGAATAGGCCGGTTCTACAAGTTCGGCTTATGCTAATAATAAAATAGCCATATTAATATCTTTAAGTATTATTTATATAAGTAAAAGCTTTGGTCTGTGATAAGTATGTGCTATTTTTCCAGTTTACGCATCATATTGAACTATCAGTGAATGATAGATCCTGTGCGTAGTGAGCTGGCTGCACAGTGATTGGTATATGTATATAGATCTAGATTAACTGTCTCCGGCATTTAGTGCTTGTAAGTTATATATCAAATCAACAATTGACAATGATCATATAAATGTGAATGTATTGACTTTGTTTAATGCTAGTCTGTGTTGCAATTTCGCTTTAGAATATGTGCTGTTTTTAGTCTATGCACTATTTTTACTACGGGCGTAGTGACGCCGCACCGGGATATGTTATAACCCCGGATGTGACGACAGACGCCGTAGAGGACCCGTAGAAGCGGCAGACGGCCGCGAAACGGTGAACCGTCGTCCACCCCTCTGCTCCCCCTCCCTGCTATGCTGCTGCATCGCCACGATTGATAAGGAAAATAAAGATTGAAAAACCCTGCTTCGGTGAGTGCGGCTATTTTTTCTTTATGCTACTACCCATTATATTTATATCAAGTACTGTGGGGGTGAATTGTTCTCTATGGAGTTCTGTGGGGGTGCAATATGCTATTTGGAGGACTATGGGGTGCAATATACTATATGGAGGACTGTGGGGGTGCGTTTTTCTATATCGAGTACTGTGGGGGGTGCATTCTATTTTATAGAAGACTATGGGGGTGCATAATATATGGAGGAATGCGGTATACTATGTGGAATACTATGGGGGTGTATTATATTATATGGAGCAAATTATACTATTTGGAAGCCATTATAATATTTGGAGGGCTCTGTGGGAGGCATGATAATACTTGGAGGCTACAAGGGAGCCTTTATACTTTATGAAGGGCTATTTGAGGGCTGTGTTGGGGGCCATTATACTGTACATAGGTCCATTTTACTACATGGAGGGCTGGGCGGCGGTCATAGTTGGGGATCATGCTGTACTGGGGTAGTTGCAGGAGGTGCAGTAGGGTCATCATACTGTGCATGTGGAGGAATGCACTGTGGGGGATCATACAGTGTTTGTGGGGCACTTTTGTTGGCATCACACTTTAGAGGGGCAATGAAAGGGGAATCTAGGGGCTTCAGTAGGAGGAAAATTACTTTGTAAAGGCTGACATATTGTGAGAGATGTACCTATGTGACCCAGCCAAATATTGCTTTTGTTGGGGGGTGCCCAATTAGAACTTCTGCTATGGGGCCCTATGATTTCTATGATGCAGGATGCATTGTCCCTCTGCTGCAGGACTGATTGGCCATAACTTAGGCTGGTTTCAGATTTGCATTTGTGTCTGCATGCGCAGGGCATGCAAACGCAGGGCAAACGCTGCCATACTGATGTGAATGCAGAGGAGATTCTCATCAGTATGGTGCTCGGCCAGCCAATCAGTGATCTCGACGGCGGCCGGGAGGCGGAGATCTGTGGCGGAGATCCTCCACCTCCCAGCCGCCGACGACGAAATTTCAATGTGATCCGCAGCGTTCTCCTGCGCTGCCATGCGGAGGACAGTGCGGATCCATTGAGATCCATGCATTGTTTGTGCACTCGCGGGCACTTGCTGATAAAACAAGCACCTGTGAACGCACAAAAAATGCAACATGTTGCATTTGGAGGGCGGAGGAGGGCGTATAAATTATGCGCATCCAAACGGAATCGTTCCCATGTTAAACATAGGAACGCAGCGTTTGGCTGCGTTCTGTTACGCTTGCGTTCCGAATGCAAATGTGAAACCACCCTTACACACCAGGTCCAGTGCTGCCCCTCGATACATTCAGGCATCCAGCCATCTTTCTCCTGAGCATCGGTTGGTCGGTGGTGCTCTTCCCCCTTCCTGCTCCCATATCCTTTGCTCAACCCAATAGGAAGGACCCTGTTATTAATTACATAAAGACAGCCCCGTGTGTGGCGCTTGTGATTGGCTAAGCAATTCGGGAGTAAGTGTGGTCTGTTGGATGGAGAAGAAGCGCCATTTTACCAACTTAGTGCAGTGGCGGCTTGTTGATGCTCAGACTGCAGGTCTTTACCTGTGTTGTGTGGAAGGTGCGGCATGCCGACTTGTCTGAATATTCAGTGCCAGGCAGCGGTCCAGAGTTTTGCAGGCGTGTGCCAGAGGTTGGCAATCAGTTCTGCCTGCAGGACCACGGCTCTGCCAGTTGTCATTATGTGTCTAAATGCTTGTGCCAAGCTGCCATTGCCATTAATGATCTTTGTTCTGGATTCTTCTGTGTGGTTCTTGTATGTGCGTGTGATGGTGCAGACATCTTTGTGTGGAGATCTTTTTTTTCTGTTTCAGTAAACTAAAATGTCCACTATTTTGCTCATTTTTACAGGATAAATATAAATCTGTAGGAACCAGATTTATTTTTATCAATTAAAATTTTTTCTAGCGGGTGGGGGCGCCGTTTTGCAGTTCGCCTCAGGCAGCAGAGAGGCTAGGTTCACCCCTGCCTGTATTACTACAAAATACCAGTGATCATCTGTTTGCTGTCTCTAGCATCATGTCCTCCCTCAATCTAAAACTGAATCTGTCAAAAACTGAACTTTTCATATTTTCTCCCTCTACTAACCTTCCTAAATCCAATATTACAATTTCCATATTTGATTCTATCATTACTCCCGAGCAGCATGCCTGCTATGTTAGGGCATTATATCACTTAGATCTCTCCTTCACTCCCTACATCTGATTGCTTGCTCACCCATGTCACCTAAACCTTAAAAACATCTCTAGAATTCAACATTTTCCTACCATTGAATCTGCAAAAACTCTTAAGGCCACGTCACCCGCTTACTGAAAACCCTCCTGCAGGAACAGGGAAGTTAGGGCACATGCACATTGAGTAATTGGTAAGTGCTCACCTCAGTGTTTGTACCAAAACCAGGAGTTGGTAAAAAATGCACATTTCTATTATATCTTTTCCTTAATTTTTCCAATCCTGGTTTTGGCTTCCAAACTGTTGGCAGCGGATCATTCAGGATACACTGAAAGTGTCTTGACAACAGAACTTAGCTTTAATTAGTAACAAATAGGTACAGATGAAGAGCTTTGAAGAAACAGGAATATACATATTATATGTCCCTTTGCAGCATCAGCAAGCGGCTGTGCTTCTCTTCACATACACAGACACAGGAAACTACTGACAGGCACATGGTATTTCCTGTGTGTGAGCCTCTGGGAGTGTTCCTTTTTTTTTCGTTTAACTAACTTTACTGACAATGCACAAATCTAGCAATACAACACTTACACATACAAGATTGGAGTTGTTGCACTTAATATATTCCAAACACCCCCACTCAACAACTGCTTATCCTGTTAGTCACATTGGAGTTCTGGAGTCCTCAAACTTGGCTCTTGGCAATGGTTTTGTCATACCATCTGCTAACATCTTGCCAGACTCGCAATACTCAAACTTTAATACATCACGTTCCACTAAGTCACATAAGTGGTTATGCTTAACATCGATGTGCTTAGTCCTTGCACTGATCATCTCAAGTCCAAATTGGCAAGTCCAATACATCCTTGGTTGTCCTTATATTACAGAAGTGCCCCCACTGCTTGTCTGTCTTTATTAACTCTCCTTGCTGGAGTTTTGACAAATCTTTGGCTTCTGAGGGCTCTTTTTCCTTGCCATGACTGTGGCTCTGGTTCAGGAAGTGTTCTGACCCTGTAAGAAAGGTGTCTAACTGGGATACCTTTGCTTGGTCTTCCTGATCTCCTGACTGGAGGTTGATTTGCTTCCTTGCTGGCTTCAGAGCTTATCCAGACTTCACTGTTTTCTTTTTCAGTGTCTGGGTTTGGTGACAGATTCTTCTTCTTGTTCCTTTGCTTGAATGACTGGTGTAACTTCATGGAGTTTGAGCAATACAGAGTTCTCGTCAATCACTATGTCTCTGCTGATTGATACTGTGTTGGTCTCTGGGTTCAGGATTCTGTATCCTTTTTAGTTTCGCTATATCCCACCAGGACTCCTTGCTTTGCATGTGATTTCCACTTGGAATGTTTTTGTTTGGGAACATACACAAACGTTTTGCTTGCAAATATCCTGAGGTGCTTCAGGTTAGACTTCTCACAGTTCCATAGCTCATATGGAGTTTTATTTGTGGCTTTACCTGGCAGTCTGTTTTGAAGATAGCAAGCTGCCATGATGGCTTCTCCCCAATACGTTGTAGGTAGATTCGCATCAAACAACATACGTCTTCCACTTTCACAGAGTGCGGTTCTTTCTCTCTGCAATGCCATTCTGTTCTGGGTTGTATGGAATGGTACTCTGGAACACGATTCCATTCTTTCTCAAAATGAATTGCACCTTACCACTTGTATATTCAGTGCCATTATCTGCACACAGGGTTTTTGGCATTCTTCCAAATTTGTTAAACACTACGGCTATATATTCTTCAAGTTTCTGTGGAACTTGATCCTTACTGTGAAGCAGATAGGTGACTGTATATCTGGAGTAGTCATCAATAAATGTGAGGGAATATCTCTTCTTGCTTGGAGTTTGAACACTCATTGGACCGCAAACATCTGTGTGTATCAAATCCATTGGCTGTGCAGATCTAGTGTTGCTTACTTTAGGAAAGCATTTTCTGGACATTTTCCCTTTAAAGGGAACCTGACCCCTCCAAATCACCCCCAAAAAGGCGCTCTGTATCATTGGAATAATCAACAATATACACTTACAAATCTGAGACTTCTTGTCCCTGAATAAGTCTCACAGGGCGTCCCCTGTGAGACTCTAAGCCCTGCCTAGGTGCTCATTTTCATGCCCTGAATGATCCAGCCTCTCTCTGTCTGTGCTGCTGTGATGTGGAGCTGAAGGCAGGACTAATGATTTGCATTCTGTGAGTGATAGAGAGGGGGAGGGCAATGCCTGCACAAGCAGAGGAACAAAGACAGAGAGGGGCTGGATCCTGGTGCTGCAACTGAAATTGTCCCAGTGGCTTGGGAAATAAAAGCGGGCCCCTTAGAACCTCCTTCAGCTCCCAAACCTGGTTAGCTGGTTGAGAACTTGGCCTGGGATTACACCGTAGGTCCGAGTGAAGGACTGGTGGCACTACTGCAGCCTGAACGCGTGCATCAGAAAATATGGGCCAAGGAAGTAGTAGTATTTAAGTGGGGGAACCCGGGCAAGGACTTGATGGGGTTCCCGGGGAAGGCCCGAATAGAATCCATTGGGTCGAGCATTGCCGCCGTCGGGTACCGTCATGAAAAAAAGAAGAGGCGGATTGGTGGGTCCTTTGGAAAGAGCGAGAGGAAAGGAACATGAAGGCAAAGACATACCAGAGCCTGCCAGTTGGTTTG
Source organism: Allobates femoralis (assembly GCA_033576535.1). Lineage (NCBI taxonomy): Eukaryota > Metazoa > Chordata > Amphibia > Anura > Aromobatidae > Allobates > Allobates femoralis. Next base: position 494,168,938 of record JARQOC010000005.1, read on the forward strand.
CCCTCTACCGAGACCACGAACAAAAACCCGCTTGGCGTGGCCGAAATTGATGGTCCATCCTTGCCCTGTCATCTTGTCCAGGGCCTATGTTGGGGTATTTTGGAAAGCAGGTCCCCCATGTTGCACTAATGGACAATGAGAACGACACCTGGTGAAGGACACTCGCCGAACTTAATGTTTTGCACTTCTTTTTGAACCCGGTTTTTGCATTTTTATACCTTTTTCTTAATATTATGTAATGTTCAAGTGATTGGCGCTTCCCAGACAGGGAAGAAGTTTATTAATATTAATGTGAATTATAAAAAAATTGCATGTTGTCACATCTTTTAACCCATTCCAGTCTGAGGACGTGTTGTGTATTACGAGGGTAGGATGTGTGTGGAGCTCCTGAGGGTCCAGTCTCCAAGGAGGTACTGCATCTTAGCCAGAGGTGTGGTACCCCCAACTCCAGGTAAGGAGGGGACACTACCCGGTACCCACACACCTGCATCCACTGCTAGTCACTCCAGGCCAGAAAGATGGGGGAATTGATCAAACCCCCATACCTGGCTGGAGATGGGGCTAAGATAGGGAAGTGGGTGGTACTGATCAAAGGGGAGCCAATTAGAGAGAGTGACAGTAAGAGCAGATAAAAGAGGGAAACACTAGGAAGTAGAGGAGGTGGAGTAGTAACAATGTGGACAAGGAGAGTTTAGCTCCAGTGAGGGAGCTGAGAAGGACTAGGACCAGGGGACTGGAGCCGGAGGAGCTCGCCCCAGAGAGAGAGACAGAGGGAGCCAGGCAGGAGTTCTAGAGAAGGCAGTGGTCTCAGAGGCACGAGAAGTGAGAAATCCACCTGTGGGGCTTGCATCCATTCCCGTTTGCAGGCAAGTGGAGGGACCAGGGCCGCAGAGGGTCATCAGGCCCAGACTATTAGAGGACATTTGAGGCCTCTGCTAGCCAAACGGAGGCTGCCGCATCTCCAGGAGCTGCAGCTGAATCCACCCCAGCCGCTGCAAAGGTGGCTGGGTAGAGCCAGAGGGGACTAGGAGTACGTTGCCCAGGAGGGTCCGAGGCCACTGGCCCGGGACACCAAGCGTGATCGTGCAGGGCAGGAGGGAGAGAGATAGCGCAAGACAGAGAGAAGGTACACAGAACGGGGTGCCAGCTAAGTGTTTCCAATCTACCTTCTACCCTTCTTAATCCTTATGGATCTTTTATAATTATTAACTGTTCCAGGGGAACATGTGACTCACCGCGGCTGGGACTCCGGTTTACAGGCATCTTCTTCTTTCCTCCTTGTCACGGATGGACCGCACCTGCCAGTAGTGGGGCCCGGTGGGTACAGATCAAAAGAGAGAGACGTCATGGTAGAACAGTTTAGGGGTTAAATTGTTGCGTGACGCCACCTATGAGAGTTCCGGTAACTGTACCGGCGCTGCGGGGCCTCCGGGGGATGGAATGCAGCAAGATGGAACGCTCCCCACAGGCTGAACGATGATCCCCGTAGCCAGGAGCTGCACAAGATGTTCTGAGGCAGCTGCGGTTACCTTAGTATGCGGATAAACAGTTCATAAGAAGGCATGGACACTGTAAGTCTCTGTAACGGGTTCTTTACTGTAACCAGCAGGCAGTACATGGCATACAGTGAAGGGTAGTGGACCGTGTGGACTCAGCAATGACCAGTGTTTCTCAGAGATCCGCGGTGTTCCTCCATTCTAACTACTCGTGTTGCCGTTGTCGCCCAGGAATGCCAGATCGGGTACAAGAAGGCTGCTTTAATGCCCTACCCAGGGTATACGTTCTGGGTGTTTTGGGGAGCCTTGGGTCCTTTTGGTGGGTACACCGCTGGCTAGATGACTGTGTGTGGCGGGGTGGGGTGCTCCTGTAAAGCGGTCCCTACACTCCTCTGGTTCGCATAGCAGTGCTGAACTACTACTAGCTTCGG